>JAJTUV010000613.1:600000-1171628 GCA_021653895.1 Mastomys natalensis
GGGCTCTACTCCCCAGATGCTGCTCTGATCATGCAGTTCCTGTATCAGACTTTCCTGAGAGGTGTAGCTCTCTTCCCTCATCAAAAAAAAAAAAGGTTTTTTTTCTACAGCACATAGAGGCCAAGGTACGGAGAACAACAGACTGATGTACCAAACCCGCAGTGATTCATCCACTTTGCATCCTCTACACCTAAGACTCAGGGAACATCACAGAAAAGAGGGAGGAAGGACTGTAGGAACCAGAGGTCTAGGATGTCTGCTGTATGATTATCTTCTACATGTGACAAGGAAACCGCACCCATGAAGTCTAACAATATGGTAGTTTTAACATAATTTGCAAAATGAAAATGCGCAGTTGATATGCCAACTTGGAATGGAGAAATTGCAAGGGGCCTCTACCCTAGATGAAGAGCTACAATCAATTAGGGACTGCAAGGAGAAGTAGAATCAGGGACAATCCCCCTGTAGGTTATCCAATTCAAAGCAGTCGGTAGTAAAAACAAACATGCAAGCAACACTAAGGGGACTCAACCAGATACATAAATATATTCATATGCATATGTACATTGCACACATGCTATAGTGTATGTATGTATATATGTATGGCAAAAATAATTAAAAAATAAGAGGCTATGAAATTGAGAAAGAGGGAGGCATGAACATGGGAATAGTTAGAGGAGAAGTAGGAGTTGAAATGAGGTAAATGCAATACTATACATTTCTCAAAATACTTTAATGATAAAATTATAATCTCAAAAATAAAAGAGATAGCCTTAAATTATAAAATAAACACCAGTGTTGAAAAAAACAAACAAATAAGATAGGAAAAGCTAGATGTGGTAGAGCATGTTTCTATCCCAGAACATGGGAGATAAAGGCAGGATGCCATCCTCAGTACACAGAGGCAGGAGGTCCTCCTCAGTTACATAGCAAGACTAGGGCCAGCCTGAGGTACACGAGTGTTGTTTTAACACACACGCACACTAATAGTTTTTAAAAATATTTATCTGGGGGCTGGAGGTAAGCTTGTAGTAGAGCTCTTGTTTACCTGGGTTGGCAATGTCCTTGGTTACTTTACCAGTACAGCATACACCAGAAACAAATGACAATAATCCCAGCTGGAGCAGACAGGTGCATCAGAAATTCAAGGTTATCTTCTGTTACAAAATGAATTTGAGGCCAACTTGGGCTGTATGAGACTCTATCTCAAAAAATATGTTTTACTTGATGGCAGAGGAAGATGAGGTTCTAAAATCTGACCTCTGTTCTCTCCACTGGCTTCATGATAAACAAATATAAATCTGTACGACCACAGAGAAGGCATAGCAAAAGAATGCCAAGCCTGCAGCCCAGTGCTTTGCCTTCAGGCCATTCATAGTCATCTCAACTGTGGTGTGGCTTTTTAATGATAGAGCTAATAAGACTGCTTTCTTTAAAGTAAAAGGAATGGTAGTTACAACTTTGGAGTCATCAACTGTAAAACCAAGAAAGACTCACACAGTCCAGCCTGAGGAATAAGGATCTTGAATCAAGCAGAACAATCCACTCCTTAGAGTAATAGTTAATAAGAACACTTAAATGGATACAGTGGTTGCTACCAAGTTCCCAATTTCTTTCATTTCATCTCAAGAAAAATGTACCTGGAAAGAAAAGGATGAAAGAGACTAATGGCAAGGACGAGAACATGAGCACCAAGTCACTGCAAATCTCTTAGTCAAGGTGAATTGTATGTCAAGCTCAGAGGCAAGTGTGAGAATGAATGAGGAGGTTTGTGACTGCTTCACGGAAGTGCTCATTATTAGAAGATAGCTCAACTCCCATTTCCTCTCAAATAAAGCAACTATCTGGTAAAGAACTGAATCAGCAGAAATGATGTTGAATGGAACTTCTGCCATTAGCATCCAAACCACTCCTCTGGAATGGAATCTGAGTTTTAAGAGCTCACCCATGGCATCACCTCTTTGGTTTTGTTTTACATAGGGTCTGTACCATGGTTCCATGGTACCATTGGAGATGGTTGATGAACAGCTTGAAAGACACTTGGGACATATAGGGTTTCATCTGCTGCATCCAAGATACTGCCATCCAAGCAAAGTAGCTTGAAGCCCAAAGGAGGCAAGAGGCACAGCACCATCAGAATGATGGGTGACATCAGAATGCTGAGTGACACTGGGATGATGGGCTCAGTCCAGACACCACATTTCTGAAAGGATTTTGAGTAAATGAAGTCATGTGGTAGGCAAAGGCCAAGTTGGTAAGAGACTTTCACAGTCTCGAGTGAAGAGTAAAGATACTCTTTTACCTAAAGGTAAACAACAGTGTGGTGTAGAAAACAGATTGTATCAGAGTATGGGCAGCTCACTCTTATAATACCAGCACTCAGGGAGCAAAGAAAGGAAAATCAGGAGGTTGAGGACAGCTTCAGCTACACAAGACTCTTTCAAATAAAACCAAAAATGAACACCACCATCATCCCCAAAAGAAAACACATGGCCTGGAGCCAGACAGACTCCAATTTGAATCTTGACTTTCAGGACTAAGCTACATGGAAGAGCTACTGGATCTTTCTGTGCTTATTTGCTAATATATAAAATGGAGGGGTAATGTAGGTCAAATGCAGTAATATGTGTTAAATACACAGTATGTAACAAATGCTCAAGAACTATCAGCTGTAATGACATCACTCAGAGGATGTCATAACTACCATCAGCTGTCTTTTTCCAAAGATGCTTTTCCTCTGAATACAAATAAAAGTTGTTAAGCTTCATCTTCAGAAGTATTTGCAACAACAGTGCCACTGGTCTGGTCTGTGTGGTGCTGCTGTGACAGTAGACCTGAGACAGAAAGTCTGTTCTTTACTTATTGACTTACTATGTCATCTCAAGTAGCCACAAGACTACCTCAGCCTTCCTGCACAGATTACAGACATGTGCCACCACACTTGGTAGGACCAATAGTCATTTATAATTTTCTTCAAATTGTAAGACCCATTCTGGAATCTGGGGCATCCAAGAGGAAAAAGATGAAAAGTTTGAGAAATAAAAAGGGGCCAAAATTTGTCCCTTAATAATGGCATCAATTCTATCCTGAGCCCTCTGAACCTGATCACCTCTTGTTGTCCCACCCTATCTTTCCCTAAGGAGCTATGAGTTACAGTGGAAATTAAATCTCAGTGTGTGTTTGGGCTATTTTTAAAGAGGTTGCTTTGTAGGCCAGTGTGACTTTCAGGAATCAGAATTCAATGAATTTATTTATTTTTCTACAGTTTCATACCTATACACATATTAATTTTGTTGTCCTTGTTATCTAGCACCTAGTATTCCCCCCTCTGTGTGTGTGTGTGTGTGTGTTTGTGTGTGTTTGTGTGTGTGTATGTGTGTGTGAGAGAGAAAGAGAGAGAGAGAGAGAGAGAGAGAGAGAGAGAGAGAGAGAGAGAACACATTTTATTAAGGTTGCTTTCATGAATGTGTGTGTGTGTAGAGGGCTGGTATATATTTACTTGGGGAAGGGCTATTTATCAGTGGCTACAACTCTGAGGAATATGACTCTTTCTTGCCAGTTAGCAACAGTGAATTTCTTATACCTCCTTAGGGAAAGATGGGGTCTTATGAGCCCCTCTCCTATTCATGACAGAATGTTGGTAGGTCTAGTCTTATATAAACATTGCTTGTATAGCTCTTATAAGTTGCTATGAGTTCATGGGTAAAACTGCCAGGTCATATTAGGGACAGCACATCATGGTACCTCTTCCCATCCTCTGAATCTTAGATTCTTTCCTCCCTCTCTTCCACGATGTTCCCTGAACTTTGGAGGGGTTAATACAGATGTTCCACTTAAAGGTAAACATTCATCGCCACTTATTCTTAGCACTCTGACAAGTTATGAGTTTCTGTATTAACCACTACTTATCGTAAACAGAAGCTTCTCTGACCAAAACTAGGAAGAGCACTAATCTGTGGATGTAAATATAAGTACTTAGAATGTAGCTGGACACCATGTCTATTCAGCACAGTACAAGTTTGGTGCTCTTCCATAGGGCCTATGACTTTCCTAGCCAAGGACTTTTCAGTACTGGGTAGGAGTTCATCCTGTGTAGTTAGAGCTCCAGCCCAATCAGAAAGTAGTTGGTTACTGCCGCAACAGTCATGCCACTATTGCACCAATGGGCGTGTCTTGACTGGCAGTTTGATATTCAAGGTTAACATCTGGGTAAGACCACTGATGGATTTTCTTCCCCTGAAAGTGTTATACATTTTTTAGTGAATTTTCTTTTTGAGTCAGGCTGGCATGGAACCCACTATGAAACTCACTTTAGCTAACACACACACAAGGTCATGGTCATCAACATCATGGCTTTTAACGTCATATCTCATTCTATGGGAAGATATTTAGAACAACAGCAGGTATGGAGTTGTCATTCCTATCCTATTAATAAATTCTTCTGGAATATCTAGGCTGTGTGACAGTTAACTATTTTAATAAATAGAAGTATTTAAGCCCCAAATGATATAAAATATAGTATATACATAAGTTAGTTAGTAACAGTCATTTTTATACTTGGTAAGTATTATGTACTATACATAATTGTACACCCTATACTTTTATGTAACTAGCAATACAAGTAGGTTTGTTTATGCCAACATCGCCCAAGATGAGCAATGCAGTGGGCTGTAACATTTTTATAGCTAAGACATCACTTGAGTGATAGGAATTTTTCTGTTTCATTATAGTCTATTCTTGAATGAAAATGTTATATAGCTCATGACATCTCCCAGTCTGGGATGCTATGAATAACAGATTAAGAAATGTGTTTTGTACCAAGTACATTACAGTAGATAAAAAACAGCAACAAGAAAAATATATAAGACTGGGCATGGTGGAGCACACAAGGAAGCTTGGCACTCTATAGGTTGATGCTGGAAGATCATAAGTTCAAAGTCATTCTTGGTGACATAGGGAGTTCAAGGTTTTCCTGAGCTATCTATCTCTATATATGTACACACACACACAGACACACACACACACACACACACACACACACCATCATACTTAACAACACAGTTCAAAATACATTCACTTTTACTTATAGATTTAGATGCACTGCTTTGGGTAATTTCAATAACAATTCAGTTGTGAACATATTAGTATTATCTGATAAACTCCAGGTACATACATTTTTATCTTGCAAGATGCCAGTCGTCTTCTAACTATTCTACTTCTTCAGTGTCTTCGTGTGTGTTTGATCCAAAGGGTACTTATTTTGATCTTATTTTAAAACTGTTTTGTTTTGTGAAGGGTTTGCCCTCAGAATGCTAGTGTTGTGGAAACCCCTGCTAACTTGAAAGCAAAATGGGAAAAGAAAAGACATCCATGTTGTTGTCCTCGCACACATAGATTTGGGCAAGTCCACTACTATTGGCTATCTGATCTGCAAATGTGGTGAACCTGACAAAGGAATCACTGAAAGGTTTGAAAAAGAGAGCACTGAGGTGGGAAAAGGCCATCTCCAGGTATTGGGCAAACTGAAATCTGAGCATGAGCTTGGTGTTACTATTGTCATATCCCTGTGGAAATTTGAGACCATCAAATATTAAGGGATGATCATCGATGCCCCAGGACACAGTGGCTTCATTAAAAACGTAATTACAGATTGCTGTGCTGGTATTGAATTTGATGCTGGTATTTCCAAGAATGGACAAACCTGTGAGCCCTTTTGGCTCACATACTGTGTGAAATAGTTCATTTTGGTTCCAACAATGTAGATTCCATGGAGCCATCCTACAGCCAGAAGACAGCAGAACCTACATTAAGAAAATTGGCCATACCCCTGACCTAGTAGCATTTGTACCAATTTCTAGTTGGAATGGTGACAACATTCTGGGACCAAGTGCCAGTATGCCTTGATTCAAGGAAGGTCACCTATAAAGATGATGGTGTAGGTAGAACCACACTACTGGGAGTTATGAGTTGTATACTGCCACCAATTCAACAATTGATAAGTCTGCAACTGCCCCTCCAGGATGTCTATACAATTGGTGGTATTGTTACTGTCACTGTGGGCCGAGTGGAGACTGATGTTTTTAAACCTGGCATGGGGGTGACCTTTATTCCAGTCAGTGTCACACAACTGAAGTAAAGTCTGTTGGAATACACTGTGAGGCTTTGAGTGACCCTCTTCCTGGGGACAATGTGGACTTCAGTGTAAAGAAAATATCCTCTGTCAAAGATGTTAGATGCGAATATGTTGCTGGAGGCAGCAAGAACGACCCACCAATGAAAGCAGGTGGCTTCATTGCTTAGCTGGTTGACCATTTTAGGCCAAATTAACACTGGCTTTGCCCTGTATTGAACTGTCATAGAGCTCACATAGCATGCAAGTTTGCTAAGCTAACAGAAAAGATTGATCTCTCTTCTGGTAAGAAGCTAGAAAATGGTCCTACATTCTCAGAATCTGGTCTGTGCAGCCATTATTGATATGATCCCAGGCAAGCCCATAGGTGTCAGGAGTGTCTCTGACTATTCCTCCCTGGGTCGTTTGTTCATTTGTGCCATGAAGCAGTTTTTGTGGGTGGCATCAAAGCTGTAGACAAGAAGGCTACTAGAGCTAACAAGGGAACCAAAATACCCAGAAAATTCAGAAGACTAAATGAATATCATCCCTAACCCTAGCTGTTCCAATCTTTATCCATGGTGGAGGAATGGACTCAAAACTGTTTGCCTAAACAGCCATTCATGTAATAGTAGAAGGCTAGTTAATGATCACAATGCCCTGTACAAACCTTCAGAAGGAAAGGAAAATGTTTTGTGGACCATTTGTGCCCGTGTGTTCAGTTTAAGATATTAGTTTTTAAGACAGTATTTTTGTTTGTTTTTGAGATTATAATTAAATGACAGCATTTCTCCATTCCCCTTTCTCCCTCCAAGCCCCTCCTTCCATATACCTCTCCCACTTTCCTTCAAATTCATGGCCTCTTTGTTTCACTAATAGTTAGCATATATATATATATATATATATATATATGTGTGTGTGTGTGTGTGTGTATTATTTGTGTGTGTGTGTATTGTTTGTATGTATTATATATATATATATATGTATATTATACATGTGCATGAGCACGTGCACACACACACACACACACACACACACACACTCCTAAGTATAACCCGTTGAGTCCATATAAGGTTACTTGTATGTGTGCTTTCAGAGTTGACTTTTTGACACTGGACAAGCATTTGGTGTGCTCTTCCCTGGGGAGGATCACCTCTCCTGCTCCCAGCCTCACTCAGTTGCCTGGCCTTCTTTGTGTAGGGTTGAGGCCTAACGAGCTTTCCCCCGTTCCGTTTGCCCTATCTACTGGTGTTATCCTTGCTCATCTCACATTTGAGAGGTCATACTGGTGAGATTTTTATGACCATAGCTTCTAATGTTACCAGGAGAAATAACCACACAGCAAACTCCCTGATCCTCTGGCTCTTACAATCTTTCACCCATCTTCTGTGATGTTCCCTGAAGATAGGTGCAGGAATGTTTTGTAGGCGTATCGGTTGAAACTGGACCCCACAACTCTATATTGTGCTTGCTTGTGGTTGTCTGTAGTTGTTTCTGTCTGTTGAGAACAGAAGTTTCCTGGGTGAAGGGTAAAGATTACACTTATCCATGGGTATAAGGACAAATGTTTACAGATTGTTTTCAGGGATCATGTTGGTTTAGTACCTTAGTAACTGTAGATTCTCTTCTACTAAACATGACTTCACTAGCACTGAGTAGTTAGCTAGGTTTCCAGTACTAGGCAAGTACTCCTGCTGAGTGGGTGGTTAAGCCCAAGTAGAGAGCAGTTTGTTACAACTTGATTAAATGTGATCACCTTGAATGAAAACCTGTCAGAGAATTCTGAGACTCCTTAAAACAAGTTCAATGAAAAAATAATTCTTTTTGAGATAGTAGCCCAAGCTGGCCTCAAACTCCTGATCCTCTGGTCTCTACCTGCCATGGGCAGTGATTACAGGCATACACCAGGATGCTTAGCTCTAAGAACACACTTGAGATTCCCCTCTATCTTTAAATTCTAAACTGACAGTTGTCAATCACTTCTATCAAACACTCCCCCTTGGACTCCTGTACATTTCCTTCTAATTCTTCTAATTGCTACTTTTCATCCTCTTGTTGAGTCACCTTGAAAGGCTCAAGTTATCTCCAATCCTTTTCAGGGGTAACCCTCAATGTGGCAACTCACTTTCTCCTTCCCATTAATGACTGACAGACCCCTATCATTCAACTCATCTAGATGCCATTAGAGACCCACATATGTCTCAAGTATGCTTTTGAATCTTTGGCGACTTCAGGGAGTTTTGTGTGTTGTGGTTTGTTTTATGGGTTTTTTTTTGGGGGGGGGTGTAAATTGTTTTGTATTTTGAGTCTTACTGTGTATCTCTGGCTACCTTGAAAGATGCTATGTAGATCTGGCTGGCTTTGAACTTGAATGAATCCTCCTGCCTCTCTGAGGACTGGGATTACAAATTTGGGCTGTCAAACCCAGCACCTCTCTTAAAATGTCTATGCCTTTGTTTCTTTCAGATTCTACTGGATACAGTCTTGTTAATATTTGAAATGCCTTTCAAATTTGACTGTTTCTGGAATCAGCCATTGCTTCTAGTCTGGTCTAGGCTGTCACCAGATCTTAATCTCTTTGAGTTATTACTAAGTGAATTTACAGATTTCAGCTACTTTCTGACATCATGTCATAAGAGTTACATTGCTACTGGCTTTCACTTGCACTTCCCCTCCTCATACAGTATCCTCCAGTCACCACCGTTGCGTGCCCCGCCTCCCACTCCCTTCCTTTGGAATACAATTTTCTATGAGACATCCTTAGACAGCACAACGTTATGGGTAAGAGTCCTAGTTAACTGTTCTAGAATGAAGTTTGAAGAAGAAAAAGGAGGAGAGGGTGGATGAAAGTCAGGGAGGAAAAGGGAGAAGGGGTTGAAGAGAAGTCTCTTATGAACTTGGGCAAGTACCACCTCTCTGAGTCTGCTGTTTTAGTGACAACATGGGGATCACACACACACACAGACACACACACACACACACACACACACACACGTTCAAGGCTATCTAAGAGAATTAAATGAAACTATACAAAAGGCTGTGGCACAATGCCTTGAGCACACAAACACGCTAAATAATTTGTGGTTATTTTCTGGGCTTAGTGCCTAAAAAATGAAGAGATGGGTAGATGAGAGGTGACTGAGGTCTCTCCAAACATCCACAGATTCTGGATCCTCTGTCTCCTGTGCCAGGGAAATGCTGGCAACCTTCGCATTTCCAATCAGCTTCTTAGAAAACCAATCAGGACCTGCAAAGCTCCAGGTGAGCCTCGGCGTCTTTCCGGAGGGTCATTCATCTGTCTTCATTTCTTATCGGCGCCTCCACCTTCTTCAAATCACCACCAGGCAGGACATCCATTCTTTGTTGGAAAATCTTGGCTCCAAAGCTCGCATTTGGGCGCGTGATACCCCTGGGCCCGCGGTTTCTGCTCAGACCGCGCTTTCCAAGTTTAAAGAAGATACTGAGATCCCGGCAGGTATAGTTTACCCTCCAGCCTTAGCTCCACACAACGGAGAACGTGCTTTGGACCCTCGCGGGGCTCCAGAGGCCAGAGGGACCCTAGGTTTGCATCTGGGCGGAGAAATGGGGTGCCAAGAGCGTCTGGCACGCGCACCGGTTCATACTTCCTGATCCTGGGCGCGGCCGCTCAGAGCGCAGGGTCCGGAGCGAAACCAGGCGCTTCTGCAATGGGCGAGCGCCCCCCGTCCCGGGTCCCTAGCTGGCGCGCCTGCTCTGCGGCGGCGGCGAACCCCCGCCCGCGGCGCGCACCCCTGACCCGGCCCCGCCCCCGGCGGCCGCCGAGTAGCGGGCGGAGCGCGGAGAGGCGCGCTGGGCTGTGCGGCGCCGCCTCCCCTCCGCGCCGGGGGAGGGACGAGGGGCCGCGCGGGAGACGGAGAAAGCCCGAGCGAGCGGCTCTCGGAGAGCTGCATGCAACCGGTGGGAGGCCGACCCGGCTGGCGCTGCGGCTCGGGCGGGGAGCGCGGACCGGCGGGCAGCGGCGGCGGCGGCAGCTCTGAGCTGGCAGGCGGAGGGCTTTCTCCCGCGCCCGCCTGCCCGGCGCGGTCCGAGGATGCGGGGGGGCGATGCCCGGGGCCAGGGACGCGCTCTGTCACCAGGCGCTGCAGCTGCTGGCCGAGCTCTGTGCCCGAGGGGCCCTGGAGCACGACAGCTGCCAAGATTTCATCTACCACCTGCGGGACCGTGCCAGACCCCGGCTCCGCGACCCAGGTAAGCGCCGCCGCCGCCGCCGTTGCCGCTGTCGGTCGCGACCCGAGGGCCCTGAGATGGGGACTTGGGAACCTAGCCAGGGCCTGAGGCAGGAGAGCGACGCAGACTGGAGGAGGGCAGTGGGTGACCATTGAACCCAAGTAGGTCTCCACAAACAGCGCACCATGGCCTGATGCTGGAACCCGGTGAACTCGGGCGGAGGCTGCTGCGCGGAGGCCGAACCAGGGTAGGCTGGGGCAGGCTTGGAGGAACCACGCCCGCCACCTGCGCTCGGCTCCTGGAGGCGGCTCCTGAGCTCCGGGTTGCGCCCGCCACTTCACTCACCGGCGCCCAGGAGCTAGGGGAGGCCGCGGAGGCCTCGGAGCTGGGAGTGGGATCTGAGAGCCAAGGAAACTCTGGGAAGTTGGGAGTTTGGTACAGCTGGGCTGCAGCTGATTTCCACCCGGAGCTGCTCAACCTGAGTGCCCAGTTCCTCCCCTGGCAATATAGTGATAAGGGCCGTACAAGATCTTGCGTGGGGCCGGGCCCCAAAGACACACAACTAGAGCAGCTGGGCCTGAACCCTTTCCTTGCATGTCTCAAGGTGTTGAGGCGCTGAGGCCTTGGCTCCCAGTTTGTCTCGCTGTGGTAGCCTGGCACATTCGAGTGGTGGGATTGCTGGAGCTGGCAGTTGTCCTGGTGAAAGTTGTGAGGCTCCTAACTTTGGAAAGTTCACTTACTTTGGCATCTGACCAGTTAAGGTCAGAGGAAGGTGTTTTATTTGAGCAGTTTGCAAGTCCTACTGTCTTCTTACTCATCACTGGGCACTGGAAAGATGCATTCATTCCTTTCGGATATTTCCTGAACATCTTCTAGGCTGGAGGACTCATATTCTCGAATATTTTTCCAATCTGAGTGTTTTAAATGTTTAAAGGCAAATCACGGTTAGATTGTTTAAAAAAAAAAAAAAAGGGGATGAAAGAATGGCTTTTGCCTTGATGTTCCTGTGTGTAAACACTGGCAACAAGCTGTGCAGACGAGTAAATGTGAACATTTCTCATTTCAAGCAAGTTCATTCTATAAAAAATACATTTATAAAGGATAAAGAGTTACTTGACTTTTAACTAGAACAGGCCGATTTAAATAGCATACCTTTAATGTGTGGCAAAGGCAGGTGTTAAAAGTTTGTCACATTTTTCTGCAAAGGATCTATTTCTCATGCTGTGGTTGCGTTAGTAAGTTTCTCAAATGATCTCTGATGTTTTACTCAAAAGGGGAGAATTAAGTGGAGAAATACAGATTCCAGTGATTTCCCAGGAGCTCCGTTGTCCAGCCTCTGGGTGGCTCCTTGATGGATGAGCATGTGACCCACAGACCACAGATATGAATGGGAGTGCCTCACCTCCCCACGGGCATCCCTGAAAGATGCCCCGAGTGTGGGTGTTCTGTGCTTACATATCAGGACCAAGCCCATTATTAGCACACTTTTCCCAAAGCTCATGTTAGCTCTGAAACCTCTCTCTGTGTTCCTGCTGCTTAACAGCAGATTTTCCTTGTTATCTCAGACAAGTTGTCATCTTCAGCTTTACAAGAGAAGGGGATGCAGCCTGTCTCTGAATTGTGCTTTAAACATGCCACATCTTTCTGGTCAGTTCTCTCTCTCTCTCTCTCCCTTTTAATGAAGTGACTGCTTCCCATGTACCCAGACTCTCCCAGTTCCCACACTGGGTGGGCCTGGAGGAAGAGTCCCAAGAATACTCCTTACAAGAGGAACTCTGGTTCCTGGGCTGGGAAATCGCTTTCAATGAGAGACTGTCTTGTTCCCTGACTTCCTGAAAGCTGTGCTCTGCTTAAACTAGGGCACATGGCTTTGAGGTAGCTCCTGCCCCTCTGGCTCTTTCCATTGTGTCAGGAAGTAGCCTGAGCATGAGACAGGAGAAGTGCCCTGAAATTAAGAAGTGGGAGGAATTTACAAGCAAAGATGGCATTCAAAACGCCACCCTCTCCTTCAGGGCACATCTGCTCAGTCCAAATCTCCCCATTTCTTTCTCTTCCTCACCTTGCTCACAGTAATTCTTACATACATCACATGAGTGTATGTCCATTCCTCTGAAGCTGTGCATGCAAACCAAGGGTGCCCTTAATCTCTGAGCCCTAAAGCTGAGTAGCTGAAGAGGCTGCCCTGCATAATGCTAGGTGAACAGCACCCCTGCTGTCGGATAGTTTGACCCAGAACAGCCATGTATAGCTGCCCTGATGGGTCCCCAGAGAGTCCGCTCTTGTAAATGGGTGACTTCCTGTTCTGTGAAAGAACCCATGAATGCCACGTTCCAGCCTTCTATGCCTGATGCCATGGGTACCCCATGGTGGCTGTTTTCTCAAGCTCTATTAAAGATTTTAGTTATAAAGGGAGAAAACAAGCAATTCCCAGCAGAGTGACTCTGCAGCTAGGATGCTTTTCCCCTTTTTCAGAGATGGGGTAAGGCAGGTTCACAAACCAGCATACTCTAGGCAACAGGAAGAGCATGTGGAAAGGTTCTGAGGCAGAAGCATTGTTGCTGTGATTTAAGAATCACTAACTTCAGGTGCGGCTGGAGGTGGAGCGTGGTAAGAAATCTGGTCAAGGGTTAGATAGGGCAGATCATGTAGGGGTTTGTAAACTATCAAAAGGACTTTGTCTTTTACTCTGATTAAGGTTCGAACATTAGATGTTTTGGAGACATCTCAGGCAGACCGCTGTGCTGAGAAGATACTGTGTGTAGAAAAGCAAGGGTGAACTCGGGTAGATAGAAGTTCAGCATGGTTCTAATGGAGGTGCGGAGATGTAATGATTATGGACCGCTTTGAAGGTATCACCGCTCATGTTGTCCTGCCTCTGAATGGTGCCTAACATTATCCATTGGCCCATGCCCAACTGTCAAGGGGCTGACTAGTTGTGCCATGCATTTGCTGTTTTGAGGGTTTTCCCTTCTAGATAAACTGAGAGCTCCAAATGTCTCCTTGCTTATCTATGCTTGTCACAGTAGGGACTGAACCCACCCACGGCCTCTTGTTCCACCACTGAGCTACACCCCCAGCCTTCACTGATCTTGAATGTCTTTTTCCATTTCTCCATTCTGCATCCTTGGCTGTTAGGAGGGAAGGACCAGAAGTCCATTGTATTGTTTCTACATCTAGAAAAGAATGGATGTTGGGATGGGTTCCTAGTTTCAAATGTGTTCTATTACTCTTCTGGTCTCTGCTCTGTGGGATGCTGATGGGGCTGCATGGATTCATCATGGTCATGTAGGTTGGTCCACTTGGTTCACTCTTAACAATCACATGCTCAAAGCATTTGTCCTACACCAGCAGCATCTGGGTTCAAGTGTTAGATAGACATGCAGGATCCCAGGTCTGCTCCACACTTACTGAATCTGCACCTTTACTTTTGCAGGCTCTTCAGATGAGGCACTAGCACATTCAGGTGCAGGACGCATGTTTAAAATGATCGGCATATATAGGGAAAGGGAAAGCAGAAACTATGCTAGCCACAGCCACACTTTCAGCTTACACAAAGAGGTGGCTTAAGTCAAAGTAGCATGTTAGTCATGGCACAGTTGCAGGTGTCCCTCAGTATCTGAAGGACATTGTTCAGGGATCCCACAATGCAGAAGTCTGAGGATGTCCAAGCCTATCATACAAAATGATTTAATGTTTCAATACAACCTTTGTACATCTTCCATGCACGTGAATAATCTGTTGGTCTTCATACTTAATAATGTAAATGATATGGCAGTTGTTACTGCTTATTTACAGATGAATGGAAAGAAAAAGGGCTGGCTATGGTCAATACAGACACAATTTCCCCAAGTATTTTTAATCTACAGTTGTTTAATCCATGATGTGTAGACCTTTGACCCAAGAACTGACTGCACTCAGAACTCAAAAGTCATTGTCAACTGAAATTTCCCAAATACTTCAAAATATCCATCTTTACTGTTCTCTATTCTGATATATACAGTGGGTAAATCCTCCAAGTATTGTAAACTGTGCACAGAGAGTCACCTTAGTATTTGGTTATGCATTCTTTATCTAGCCTTGTTCATTCATGATCCACTGTTAGGTTCGGAAGTTTTCTGCATATTTCATCCTGTACCAATGAAGGGCCTAAAACATGTTTACCAGCTGAGGTGTGAAGCAGAGCTTTAATGTCACAGTATCAGTGGCTCCACCTTCCAGCTCACTTCTACTATATTATGGAAAGCTCCACTTCCATGTTGTTCAGCTTTGGCTGCATATTGAGGCCAGCCTGGGCTGTATGAGACCCTGTCTCAGGATCAGAGAAGCAGACAAGTGCACGGAAACACTTAAGTACTTCAGCAGAAAGAAAATAACAGAAACCTAACAATGACCGGGCTGTAACCTAGACCAGTTAAATCAAAGGCTCAGGGGTGGTGGCTTCTGGGATTGGTATATTCTTTATATTTCTTGGTTGATTCTGATTTACAGTCAGATAGAGGAAAACTTGTTATAACCACAGACAAAGGCAGAATCCACTGGACTCAGCTCAGCTCACGTTTCATTACTCTAAAAATGTTTTTAAAATGACTTAAAAACCCAGAGTAATTTGACTGCTGCCTTTGTATAGCTACTAGCCATATGAGTTGATTCCTAACTTACTTTTGACAGTATTTTGCCAGGTTTTTATTTTGAGAACTTTTAATAAGTATCAGAAGACTTGATTGTGTCCATCCCCTTTTAAGGTACACACACACACACTTAAGGCTAAATGGCATGAAATACACTATGTATTTATAATCTCAGCTCTTAGTGGATAGAGACACCAGCTCAGGAGTTCAAGGCCAGCCTTAGCTACATAGTGAATTTGAGGCCAGTTTGGGCTTTATGAGACCTTGTTTCAGGATCAGAGAAACAGACAAACAAAAAATACATTGAGATAAACCTTACCGGAATAGTATTTTATTAAAGAACCAGAATATAGGACCTCACTGCTAAAGCCATACAGAATGATAGTGAAATCTCTTATCAGGTGGTATGTGTGGGGAATAATAATTAAATATCATTTTTTAAGGGGAAAGCTTTATAACCATTGTGATTAAATACAACACTTAAGTCAGACTTTCCAAAACAGCAAAAAGGATCATTCTTAAAATATTGGATTTTAGGACTAATTATTGGTGTGATTCTGCACAGTGGGATTAATTTTTTTAAATGAATGTTAATTGCAATGGGGAAGTAGTCTTCCAATGAGTGAGTGGCATGTTGGATGTACAGTATGTGAAGGTCTAATTTGCATTTACTTCAGTGACATTTTAGGTTTCTTCATAAATATTTTATTTAAACAAGTGTGTTTTTATCTCTGTGGGATCCCGCTACATGGACCAGTGAGTGGGATAGTCACGAGGTAACTATGAAGAGAGAAAAACAACAGCAGAACCTGGTGCAGGCCCCACAGGCAGGCTCCTAGCCAGCTGCCTCTTTCAGAATAAACAATCAAAGGCACAGACTTTGATGTGGGCCAGAGTCTCAAGGAAACATGACTCGGAGGGTGGAGGAACACCCGTGGTAGTGCACAGGTGATGCCATTGGAAAGAAAGCGTGCTGGCACCCCTGTGTGTGAGCAGATGTGGTTGCCATGTGATTAGCTAGGAAAAACATATACACACATTTCTTCATCAGAGGAAGCCGTTCAGAAGTTCAGGGTGCATAAAAGGGGACTGAGTCAGGAGAGCAGTCATGTTGTGAGAGGGTAAGCGTGGAGTATGAGTATGTGTTTCTGTATTCTGAATGAAGTGACAACTTGAATTATGCAGATGTTTTTCCAGTGGGGATTGATCTTTCTGGGAGCTTTCACTGTGTATCATAACTTTTCTTTTTATTTTATTTTCTCTTTTTAGGGGGATGGTGGTCTCATGAAGGCCAGGACTTAAATTCAATGTGTAGCCCTAACTGACCTTGAATTCCTTATCCTCCTGTGAGATGAAATTACAAGCAAGCACCATCATATTTCCATTTTTTTCATGTATGTCATTAGTTAAAACTAGGGATATGATTTTAGACCAAAACAAACTTAGAGAAGCAGGCTTCGATGGTATGTTTGAAACCTCCTTGCATGCCAGTGCATAGATTTTTATCACATGACTTTGTTGTGCATGGAGATGGAATCAGGACCTTGTGCCTTGCAGACACACTGTTGGCAAACTAAGAAACACAAAGGTGTGTGTGTCTGTGTGTGTATATGCATGCACGCCACATGAACACTAATTGATTTTTGAGACAGGGTCTCACCATGTGTCCTAGAACTCAATTTGTAGACCAGACTGGCCTCCAACTCACAGAGGTCTTCCTGGTTCTGCCTCCTGAGTGGTGGGATTAAAGGCATTTGCAACTAGGATCAGCTTTGTTTATTTGTGTTTTAAGATAGGCTCTTGATCTCTAATACAGGCTGCCTGGCCTTGCATTTACCTGGTGGCTGAGGCTGGTCTCAAGCCTAAATTGATCCTTCTGCCTTAGCTTCCAAAGTGCTAATATTAAACAATGTGTCACCATGCCTTTACACGAAGAGTTGTATAGCAACACTGGCAGGAACAACTTTTAAGGAAACATTTTTCTGTTTATTATTTCTGTGTCTATGTGTGTGCTACATGAGTTTATGTGCAGCACATGCAAGCAAGAACCGTTGGATGCCAGAAGAGTATTGAATGCTGTGGAACTGGAGTCACAGGCAGATCTGAATCACCATGTAGGTGCTGGGACTTTTGCAAGAGCAGTAAACATTCTTAAATGCCAAGCAAAAATGAAAAAGAAGACAAGCAAAGGACTCCACCCAAGGAAAGCTGTATGACGAAGTGTAGTGGACACCAGCATTAGAGCCAGAATCTAACCCTACGCTTACTGGTTAGTTTAGTGACCTTGAGCACAAGATCTCACTATTAATATTTGATAAAACAGAGTTAGCCTATTAAGACAGTTCCCTGCTCAGAATAAATACTCAGGTATCTGGTTGATGTATGCAGGTACCTGGTATTATAGGTCATAGTTTCCTGCCTGTTTTCCTTTCAGTGGTGGTCCATGGTCTCACACACACATACACACCCATACCCATTTGAAGTCACTCACAGGCAGCATTTCTACTCTTTTGTAGACACAGTGTCTTCTTACTTTTCAAAGCTGTAGGCCGTTTTTTCTCATTGGTAGTATTTTCCCAGTAGTAGCAATTTCCCAGATTGCTAGTATCTAGGTTACTATTACAAGATCCAGATAAAATACTAGATGTCAGTTCAGTTTAAAATTGAGATAAACAACGTGTAATATTGCATGGGACATACTTAGACAAAGTAGTTAGCTATTGTTTTCTGAAATTCAATTTGAACTGGGCATCCTATATTTTCATTTAATTAGGTTGGCAAGGAAACTCAGTATATCATAATTCATATCAAATATTTATAATAAATACTGAGTAATGTTAGCCATTATTTCTATGATATTGTCCAGTTATAATTATTATTTTTGTTGTGATTGCTATATATCTTCCAAAGAATGAATATAACTTTTTTACTTTGTCATTTTTTTGGAATATTTTATCTTTTAATTTTTCTGTCTCTCTTTTTTCCTTTCTTCATTTCTGTTACTTTTTGTTGTTATTATTCTTTGTCTTTTGAGACAGGGTCTCACTATGTAGCTTAGGCTAGCCTTAGACTCACTCTGTAGCCCAGGCTAGCTTTTAACTCATGGCAGTCCTCCTACCGCCCTTCTGATAATGCTCTGATTATGGATAGATGTCACCATGCCCAGTGAGTGGTGCTTCTTTGTTGTTTTCTAATATAATAATTTCCGTCTATACTTTCCCTGTTTTTTTTCTTTTGAAATAATAATGAGCTTAAATTGATTTCTAGTGGACCTATGTCATTTAGTCCTGTTACATATCAGCAGTAAATCACTCTCAGTGGGAGAGACAACATAAGCAGGAGGCTGCTGATTCAACAGGATTAAAGTAGCTACCTGGTGGTTTTAATGTATAGCTTGTCTTTGGTAGAATTGAGTGTTTTGACTATGTTAGGCCTAGTTAAGCAGTTCCTCCCAGATGAATTTTCTGTTTATTCTTGCCAAGGTGCATTTGTGTGTTGTTCGGTTTTAGTTGTTTTGTTTTATAATCTTGATGCTTTTCTTATAAATTTGCATTTATTAAAATGTAAAAGTTCAAGCAAATTAGCTTATTGGGGGAACACTGTATAATGAATTAATTCAGATTGTCTGACTAAATCCATTGTATTGTACATCCTGTTTTTTCTATCTTTGTGTGCATGTATACACACATGCATGTATACTGTGTATGTGTTCATGTGTATGCATGTGAGTGCAGGCACATGTGTGAAAGTCATAGGATAACCTTGGTGTCTGTTCTTGCCTTCTACTTCGTTTGAGATGGGGTCTCTTCTTGTTCACTACATTACATTTTACAGACACGTACTCCCATGTATGGCTTTACACAGGCTCTGAGGATTCAAATTCACATTGTCCTGCTTACGTGGCAAGTACTTCATCTACTGAGCTGTCTCCCCAGCCTCTCTTTCTACTTTGCTTTTTTAGGGGGAGGGCAGGGTATTATGCAGGCCAAGCTGGTCTTGAACAGAGTATATTACTGAGAATGACCTTATGTCCTGTCCTCTTGCTGCCATTGTAATACTCTCTTCCCATGCTAAGTAATGCTTTTATTTATATGAATATGAAGAATTATAAAATTCATCTCTGATTTCACCCAATTTCTCTTATGTCATATGGCTTTTATGTTAGCCACACTGATATGATCACTCTTTCCTAATGAAAATTAGTTCAGAAACACTCATTGAGTGCCTCCTAAGTGCCATGTACCAGGTTAGGCATGAGTAATTGAAAGACACATTAGACAAGCTTACTGCCCCTATGGAACTGAGATAAATAATAACTGCAATTAATAAAATAAAGGCATGAACAGAGCCATGCTCTGGATGCAGTGCAGGAAAAGAGAAGCAATTAGCTGACTTGATTGGGTCTTTAAATGCTTCCTAGGGAAGTCTGTTTGTAAGTGGGGTGAGCATTCTAGGAAATTTCAAAGCCCATAAAACAGGAGAGAATGGATCCTCTGTAATAGTAAGCAAGCAAAGTGCATGCTGGGAAGACTGAGAGACTGTTGTAGTAAGCACTGGTCCATCACAGAAGTCCTTGGGGGACCATTGTCAGATTCCGGGGAGGCTGGGGTTAGGTGGGCTTTGGTACTGACAGGAAACCTGAAAGTACTCTGACCTGCTGTGAGCCCAAAGGATCTATCTCAGCAGAGTAAGGCAGGAAGTTTTAAGCAGGGGGAATTCTATAGTGCAGCTTCTCAAGTCTGTGTCCTCTTGGGAGACATGTTCCAGTTGACAGGCTTCTTCCTGTCCGAGGTAAGAAAGGTCCTGACAGATAGGAAATCTTTTGTTAAATGATTCCCATTTTAGATTCCCAGTAATGTCACTCTGAAACTCAAATATAATTACCTCATCTAGTTGTAGAAACTGCCTTTAGCAAGCTTAGACATCTGGTTCAAACATCTGGATTCCAGATATAATTTCTGACGGTGCCAGCGGTGACATCTTGCTACCTTTCCTGGTTATTCAACAATGAAATGGATGCATGTTTGGTTGCACTACAGTCATCTGGTCCATGGACATGCAGAGTCTGTAAAGCCATGTTGTGGAGATGGTTTTTCCTCCTCTATATGGGAACTACTAAGTAACAGGCACTTTTTAAGAAGTAATTGAGTTGAATGCCTACAGGTCACAGGCTATCTCCTGTTCATATCTGCATACTCACCCCCTGCACACACACTTTGCTTTTGATACTTACCTGGACATGCCTGCCTTCAGAACACATTTCAGTTTGCATCATCATGCAGTCAGAACCACTGAAGGGCTTCCATCTAAAGACAGACATGAGAAGATTTGAGGGGGTTGGGGAGTAGGATCTTGCACTGTAGCCAAAGCAGGCCTGGAACTGTGTATCCCATGCTGGCTTTAAACTTATTTCAGCCTTCTTGCTTTATCCACCTGAATATAGGGACCACAAGTATGCATGGCCATGCCTAGCTCATATTCACCATTTAGTGAGATCATTCTGGAATCAAGGTGAAAGCTGAGTGCCCAGGTTATTAAGGGTGTCATTCATTTCTGAGTCACATTTATTGAGCATCTACTGTGCCAGGCTCTGTTGTATGTGCAGTCACATGTCAGTGATGGAGAAATGGTTTGAGAAATGCAGTGTTAGGCAGTTTCATTGTTTTGCAAACACAGACTCATGCAAGTCTGATGGTATAGGCCATTTTCTTATGGCCTTTTTATGTAGTCAAGAGACAAGAGTTTTTCTCTTCATTATAATAATATGATGCCATATATGTAGTCCCTTATTGGCCAGCATGCCAAGTAACCTATTGTGGGACTGCGTAAGGGTATCCTGGTTCTTGGCTGGGCATGGGCCTAGAACCCTGAGACTCCAAGGGAGAAACGGCAGGAGTTCGGCTACGCCCCCAGAACTCAGGGTCCTGAAAAGCAGTCTAATCTCCATGGACCTACATTATTCAGTCATGAAGGCCATTACAGCCCCTCCCAAAGAGCACAGGTAGAGGGTGTAACTACAGGCCTCAGTCCCTAGAGATTTACATACTAATGAAGGTCAGAGGGCGGAGCCAATTAAGTATTCCTCCCCAGACCCTTCCTACTTCTCCCTCCCTATTTAACTCAGGTCTGCCGTGAGTTTGGGGGGGTACATCCAGATCCATCCACCATCCGCCATGACAATAAAGCCTTTTGGAACCAAGGACTTCCTCATGTCATTAGGGCCTGCCAGGCCTGCCGCCACTGAAGCCTCCAGCCCATGGAACCTGGGACCTTCCTCCGGTTGGTGAGACAGGCTGCCTGGAAGCCTCCAGGCAGCCTCCACCTGCGCAGGTCCTGGGCCGCTGCTGAGTAGGCCTGGGGCCTGCCACCGCGGGCCCCCCCCCCCCTGATTTTTCCCACAACCTATGACCACATACAATGGTTAGATGTTCAGAGTATTGTACATAAATCTGTTCAGTTGTATATATAGTAAAATATATACAAACACAAAACATGTATCCTTCCCTCATGGAACATGCATGATGAGCAGGGAAGTATTGCATATAAATTAATTACAGGGTATGTTAGGTATTTCTATGTACTATAAGGAAAAATAAAAAAATGGAAAGAGTGTAAGTTGCTTATGAGTCAGGGTCAGAAGATATAGGAGTAAGACATACACATCAAAGAGAAGAGCATCCAGGCAGGAGAATGGCAGTCAGAAAGGTCCAAATGCAGGAGCATGCCTGGCATGTCCAGGTATCAGCCAGGGGTCAGTGGGGTTCTAGTGAAGTAGGTGAGGAGGGCAGTTTGTAGGGTCTGGGAACCATTGTAAAGAATGTGAGGCAGAAGGATCTGAAGGCCATTCTTAGCTATATAGAAAATTCAAGGCCAGCATGGGATACATGAGACCCTTTCTGAAAAAAAGAATAGATAAATGGAGAAACAGCTGCCAGTGAGAGAAGTTTATATGTTTTAGGCATGGAGAGCTAATAGTGCTTAGGTGATAGGAGTGATCTAGGCTAGTGAATAACAGTTTCTAATGCCAGACAAAGGATGGAGGGCTGCTGGATTGGTGTCCTTACATTTAGGAAAGAGGTCTCAACAGCAAAATACATACTTTAGGTTCTCAAGACACATGGGTAAAATCTAAAGCCAAGTGATTAGGTGGGTGTACACTATTAGTCTCTTCATCCTTTCATAATAAAATTACTCTAGATGGGGGAGAGAGGCGGATAAACTCTAAACGTTTCCCTTTTTATTTTTGTAGTTCTAGAGGCCAGGAAGTCAACTTCAAGGCCTTATGAGTGAGTATCACCTGAGGTCCTCACAGACAATTCCTCTCTGTGTACTCGCATAGTATATGGGCCATATGTCCTCTCAGGCCTTGATCGATTGATTGATTGACTGATTGACTGATTGATTGGTAACAAAGTCTTATGTGGCCGAGGCTGGCCTCAGCTTTGCTGTGCAGCCAAGGATGACTCTGACTCTCAGTCCTCATGTCCTGCTTCCCAGTTCTGAAGTTATAGGCATGTGTGACCATGCCCAGTTTTTCACAGGCCTCTTTAAAGGTAACTCTAATCAGCTGGGCGGTGGTGGCGCACACCTTTAATCCCAGCACTTGGGAGGCAGAGGCAGGTGGATTTCTGAGTTCCAGGCCAGCCTGGTCTACAGAGTGAGTTCCTGGACAGCCAGGGCTGCACAGAGAAACCCTGTCTCGAAAAAAAACCCAAAAAAACCCAAAAACCAAAAAACCAAAACAAAACAAAAAAAGGTGACTCTAATTGCATCCCTGTGTGTGCTCTGCCTTTATTTTGATATTCAGCAGTACTGGGAATTAACCCATGCCCTCATGCAGACTCTTCTACTGAACTACACCTAGCCCTCTATCCTTATGTTCTAATCATCTCCTAAAAGTCCTCATATCTTAATGCTGTCACTTGGTGACTAGGTTTTGACATGTGAATTTGGGGCAGGGCATGGATGAGCACTCAGACCACAGTACTGATCAAGGGCAAATGAAGGTAGACCTCATACAACTTATCAGAGAGGAGGGACTACCAACAAGGAGATTTAGAAGAACTAACAAGTTTAGGGGTGGGACAAGAAATAGGAGTGCATGGCTAAATGTGAAGAAATATTTCTTGGGACATGGGGGTAATCTTCTGCAGGAAATACAGCTAGTAGACCAATCAAGGCAGAGACCAGGGCTGACCATCATACTAAATGATGTGGAGGCTCATTGGTAACTTTGAGCTAAGTGGTTTGGAAGGAAGACAGAGCTGGGGAATGTTTAAGTAGTCTCTTGAAAAGACAAAGAGAGGAGAAAAATGAAAGAAAAAAACAAATTTTATAACAGGAAAGAAGGAAAGATTCAAAAGATGACTTTTAAAAGAAAGAATCATTTGTACGTTGGAGAGGAGTGACATGCTGGGGAGGAGATAATGGCTCTCAGCAGTTCACTCTTCCTCAGGGAGTCAAGGCAGACTCCGTGGGCACAGTGGGTAGATGTGGGGAAGGATTCCATAATCATCTGTCTTGTGATTATTCTTTCTTTCTTGGTGAACGAGGAAGCAAAGCTTCTGAGAGGGACTGAGGGTCAGAAGTGCTGGAGGTTTGAAAATAGGAGTGTGATACTGATTACCTAGGAGAATGGGTGAGTGGATGGACATGCTGACTGCTGGCTAATACTGAGGCCCGTCTCAAGTTGGTGCCACTGAATTGGGTGAAGTGTATCCATGTGGGTATGTGGAACCCCCCTACCACACCTAGCTATGTTTGTGTAGACAAGAGATTTATGTTCATGTTTCTTACATTTTTATTTTGTGTGGGTATATGTGTGGACATTTATACATGTGCCACAATGTTCATGTGAGGTCAGAGGACAACTTTTGAGAGCTGGTCCTCTTCCTCTACCATATGGGTCCTGGGGTTCAAACTTAGGTCATCAGGCTTGGCAGCAAGCTCTGTTACTCTATGCCATCTTGCTTCCTTGATATTTGTGTCTCAACAGGCATTGTCCGTATGCCTAAAAATGAAAGCGTAGCAAAAATGTTGAGAGGGCATAGCATGCAGTGATTAGAGTAACTGAAATTTCATTAGAACAAGGAGAGAAAAGTGCACATATAAGAGGATTAAGGATGGTCGGGGAATGTAGCTCAATTGGTAGAGTCCTTGCCTTGTGTGCATGAAACCTTGCATGATCCCCAGCACTGTATAAGACTAGGCATAGGGCACAAAGCTGGTAATGTCAGTATCTGGGAGTTGGTGAAGGCAGGAGGATCAATTCAAGTTATCCTCAGCTGTATAGTAAGTCTACTGGAGACACTACATCATTCATACATACATACATACATACATACAAACAAGAGGGGAATTAAAGATAAGGAAAATTAAACAGTCATAGGCTCTGCCAGGGGATGGCTATTGGAAATGCATTAAAGAAGGGGAGAGGAAGAGGTTTTAATTATCAGGATGATGAAAGTGCTGCCGTGTTGGTGAGACCAGGATCCAGGGCATTTTCACCATATAAGGTTCTAAGACAGGATGGAAGGCAAATTATTGAAAGAGAAAAACTCAACTGAGTCTAGAGCAGTGGTTCTCAACCTATGGGTCACAACCCTTCTGGGAGTTCAAACAATCCCTTCACAGGAGTCTCATCAGGTATCCTGCTACCAGATATTTACATACGATTCATAAGACCAGCAGAAGTACAGTCATGAAGTAACAATGAAAACAATTGTGTGATAGGAGGTCCCCATAGCATGAGGAACTGTGTTAATGGTTCGCAGCATGAGGAAGGTTGAGAACCACTACTCTAAGGTTTTGGAAGTGTTATGAGTACACAGGTAATTAACCAGGAATTGTGGTGAAAGTGGTTTTAGGGAGCACGACAGTAAGCCAGCAAGTGAACTGTGCCAGGAACTGGGGAGGCAGCCTATAGAATGGTAGAACACTGGGACAAGGATGGGCAGTGTGGAGCAGTGGTGTGGTCAGTCATACAGTGAGAGAGGTAAAACTGGGGGAGGGGTAGAGAAAACATCAACAGGTTAGTTTTTATCAGGCAGAAGTGTTGAAGGGTCTTTCTATGTCAGTAGACAGATACCTTATAAAATATCTTAAGAGATAACAATAGCTAGTGCATTGATATAAACTATAGGGCTCCTGATGTCTAAGTGTCCGGTGGCTGCCACTGAAAGGGTGGTCACATGGTGTATCGGGCTTAGTACTAGAAGTTGGGAATTTTTTGTGTGAAATAGAAATGAAATTAATTTTAAATACATCAAGTTCAAGGATATATATGACACCTGCTGCAGGTGTCCAGGGCCTTTGGGAAGAAGTTAGAATAGCACTGAAGTCTGACGTCCTTCACCATACACGGAGTTTGTGGAGTGCTTTTCTATTTGGGTTGAATGTCAGAATCAACCTAGGGGATCCCTGACTATACAAGTGGAACCCTCATGAACTGAGTCAGAATCATCAGGACACCTCAATAATCTGTGCTCCTAAGCCTGTGAGCTGTCATCAGTGGCCTTCATGAGTTGAGAAGTTGAATGACTTTTGCAGCCCAATTACAAAAATGTCCAAACTGTCTATATGAGACTTTTACCAAATATTAGGAAAGGAAATACAGACATCTCAATGCATTTATTATATAAAATTGATTTAAAAAAAAAGTCCAATGAGGTTTTTAAACCTTAGATTATGAAGTACAGCCCCATACTTACATACAAATTTTACACAAATTCTCGTTGAAATTTTAGCTTTAGGATGTAGCTGTAGTTTCCTGGCAATGAGGAGAACTTTCTTTGTTACTAAGCATGTAACATGATTACCATCTGTTCATCACTTAGGATAACCATACAGCACACATGATTGCAAGAACTCGAGGCCACAGAGTTCGAGGAGAGCGTGACTGCTTGAGACTTGTCAGCTACCAGTCATCTTGGAATGTGTTTTAACTTGCCAGAAATATTCCTGGAACACAGAATAGATTTGACTGGATTGAGGAAGCCACATGAGAGCTACTTATATTTTATTCGGCAAGTAAAGTGATTCAGAGAATCTCAAGCTAAACAAAATTTCAGTGATATTTTTTCAAAACTACCAATGTCAGATGTTAACATAGCTGAACTCACTCTAAGGCTCTCCCCAGATTATCTCCAAGGGAATGAAGAAATGAGGGTGCTAGCCTTTCTTCAGTCTCTTCTTCCTGAACTGTGGCTTTGGATCTCACATTACTGTAATATCCAGAATTTATAGGTTGTTTTTATTCTAGGGCTTTAAAAGTCCTTTTTGCATATGGCTTTAATTTATCACATTTATCACATTGTGAATCTGTTTTGTAGAGAGTCTACAAAGAGGACCAGAAAATTTCCTAAAGTGTTCCTTTCTATGTTCTTGGTAAAAAACATTCATTGATTCTAACCCACAGTATGTGGATTATGGGAACCTTCTCTTCTCCTGATCTAATCTCCATGGGTTCAGTTTGAGAGGATTCACTCAGCAAACTGATGGAGATTAAAGTCACAGTTCTTTACATACACACACACACACACACACACACACACACACACACACATATATATATATGATTTATTTATTTATTTATTTATGTATATGAGCACACTGTAGCTGTCTTCAGACACACCAGAAGAGGGCATCAGATCCCATTATAGATGGTTGTGAGCCACCATGTGGTTGCTGGGGATTGAACTCAGGACCTCTGGAAGAGCAGTCAGTGCTTTTAACCACTGAGCCATCCCTCCAACCTCCATTATATATTTTTAATCTTTTAATTTTTATACTTTTGTGTTTTAGTAACCCAAGCATAGCTGTCTGCCCAGTGCTTTAGTCTATGGGAACTGGGAGGTTAAGTTGGGAGCATCATTGCACATAGACAATGATGTTTTAGAACTTTGGGGATTAGATAGTGGACTGTCAGCAGGCTAGATCCAAAGAAGCTCCAGGACAGGAATGGCAAGCAGCGGCCTTCATAATATCTAATGCATGGGGAGTTGTCGAAGAGAATTAGTGCCTGGCTCAGTGTTCAGAAGAGAGTTTCATTAACTATATTAAATTAATAAGTAAAAAAATATTTATCTGTGGATTTTATGTTGTCTTTATCTGTTCTTTTGACAAAGCTCCATGCTAATTGAATTATGATTGCTCTAACAAACTGTATGCAAAGTATGTCATTGTGTAAAACCTATTTATTATTCATAAGTAATATGATAAACAAGAAGACTTACCAGCCATAAACTTTTAATTAGTGGAGCAACAATTAAATGTGTACGACAGTTTACTAAGACTTTATAACCCAAGAAAATCAGAATTGGAAAGCTACTGCACTAATATGTCAAATAGACAAAATAAATTAGAGGGTAGAGTTAATAGTTAAGTCTGACATACTTTCGGAAGTTTCTATTGCAAGAGAAAAGTAATGTTTAGGAAACATTTTGGAAACTGGTAAGCACATGGCCAGATCATATGGAGGATATGTGAACTTCAAATAAGTGAATGCTTATGTCCAGCTGAGCATGCTGCTGCAAATCCCAGCAGTTTGAAGGCAGAGGACAAGAAGATTATGATAGATTAGTTCAAAGCTAGCCTGGGCTTCACAGTAAAACCCCATCTCAAACAAAAAATATTCATTAGGACATATTTCCCACATCATGCACTTCATCCCTTTTAAGTACACAAGTTAGTTTTTTTCCCATAAGCCTACAGTTGTTCAAGCATCACCATACATCAGTTCTAGAAAGTTCCATGACCCCAGAAAGGCTCCTCATATATGTGCTCTGCTAATTCCCACGAAACAACTTTTCATCTCAAAATTTACTTTTTCTGGATGTGTCTTATAGATAAATGATGTTTTATTACACAAGAGCTTGCTGTGGTAGGGTTGTATGAATGTAATTTTGTGGTCCAGTCATGTTCTCTGTCTCATTAGTTCTTTTTCTTGCTGGTAGTATTCCATGGCTGTATTGTGTTTTACTTATCTGTTTTGGTGGTATTACTGACAATGCTGTTTAGAACATTTAAGTGCAAGGGACTTTTACTAATTACTTTATTCTTTAGCAAGTTTTAAGAAACAATGCATGTATGTGTGTGTTTTTGTGTATGTATATATGTGTAAAAATGCATGGTGGCATGTGGCCACAGGTGCAGGTGTAGGCTAGAGGAAAATATCAGATATCTTCTCCTAGTCTTCTCCACCCTGTTTTTTGAAGCAAGGTCTCTCACTGAACCCATAGCTTATGATTCAACTAGACTCGCTAGCCAGAAAACCCCAAGGATCCTCCTTGTCTTAGATACTTTTCTTATGTCATGACTAAACTCCATGACCCAGGAAACCTATATAAGAAAGAATTCAATAGGGGATTACAGTTTCACAGTGAGTCCATGACCATCAGGATAGAAAGCATGGCAGCAGGCAGTCTAGCATAGTGCTGGAGCAGTAGCTCAGAACTTATATCTGAGCCACAAGCATAAGACTAGAGAGCTAACTGGAAATGGTGTGGGATTTTGAAACTACAAATCCCATTCCCAGTAACAACCTGCTCCCAACAAGACCATAGCTCCAACTCCTTTCCAAACAGTTCCACCCACTGGGGACTAAGTATTCAAACATGAATCTATGAAAGCCATTCTCATTCATATTGCTACACCCCCTTTCCACTTCCCTGGTATTGTTACAGGTGTGTGCTATTCCTGGCTTACGGATATAGAGGATCCATATTCAACTCATCATGTTTGCATGGCAAGTAATTTACTGACTGAGTCTTCTTCCCACTTCCCTAGGTACAAAGTTTTTATATAGATGTATTTCTTCATTTCTCTTAGCTGTATACCTAGAAATAGGATTTCTGGGTCATATTGTAAATCTACATTTTACATCTTGATGAACTGCCAAACTGTTCTGCAAGATGACTGCAGTATTTTATATTCCCACCAGTAGTGTACAAGGATTCTCATTTCAACAAAGCCTTGTCAACATTTGTCATTACCTATCTTTTTCAGTATAGTCATTTCAGTGGGTGTGAAAAGCTATCTCATTCATGATAGCTAAGTTTTTGGAGAAACAAACACTGTCATCCCAGGTGGTGCCAAGAAAGCATGTGATTAAAAACCCAGCATTATTTCTGAAAATACCTTCTGAAGCAAAGCCAGAATCAGAATGTGATAAGGATACTGCTGATAGCAACAATTAGAACAATAACAATGATACTTACTGGGCCTTAACACCATGCACTGAGGTAAAGTGTTTATGCAATCACTGATGCAGCATCCTTGGGTGGAGGTCTGGTGTTGAAGATGGTTATAAATCACCATGTGGATGCTAGCAAGGAATGGAACCAGGGTCCTCTACAGAGAAGCAAATGCTCTTAGCTGCTGAGCCATCTCTCCAGGCTCTAGCCTACTTTTTTGGAAAGATGGAAAAATCTTTCTGAATGTCCTACTCCACTTCCTGCTTTTATCCCTTGATCAGATTCGGTCACGTGGCCCTACCTAGTTATGGGAAATGGAGAAATGAAGTCTTGTGGCTTGAGAGATGCCATGTCAGATACAAATAATGTCTGCTGTTTTGTAAAACTGGAGAAACACATTGGGTAGCAACTACTCATTTCTGTCGTATTTAAGGTATATAAAACCGTTGTATGACCCCAGAACTAACAGCTGTAAAACAGAAAGTTGGCAGATTCTGACAACTGTAACAATTAACCATTTTTGGAAAAGATAGTATGAACAAAGTGCAAGCACACCACCAAGTAGCACATGTTACTAGCAGTGAATGACAGAACTTCATATTCTTAAGTATACAGAAATGCACTTATTAGTAAGAAGCATGGCTGTGTCTTTTAGAAAGAAAATAACTGAAATTTTGATTCCTCTTTACAGTGACACTGGATAGACAGCTCCTGGTCTTTTGCGTGCTTTGGGAGGTTGTTTTGAGTGTTTTTATTTTAATTGTCTGCCCTCAAAAACATGTTCTAGGCTTGTCTGTTAAATGCTTGCCCATATTACTAAACACACAGATACGGGCCGTTTGATTTAGAGCAGACTCTGCGAGATTACCCGAATGCTCAATTAACTGCCATGATGAGAATCGTCTGTTTTGAGATAGATAAGGAGATCAAACCAGTGGCCATTCTCAGTCCAGTGCTTTATCAGGAGTGGATGAAAGTGAAACCATTAATGGTCATTTTCTTGCATATTAATCACTCAATTTCAAATGCTAGAAAAATGTTTGCACAATCTTGGTAATTATTATAGATGGGGATGTTTTTAGCAGAGTTCAGGACTTGGGAACATTGGGAGGGGGCACTATTTCTAGCCAGATTATTTAGACAGTAATAATTCTTCACAGTTTTTTGTTAACATCTTCTGATTTAACAAGCAAGTCGGAGCCAAGTGATTCTGGCTATTTGGTATCCTTGGTAACCACTGTTAGATGGCAAATTGAATCAGTTAAAATTAATTTCTTGTGAAAAATCTGCCTTCATCAAAGGGTACTGACTTTGATGCTTACATGCACAAGAAGTACATATGCATAAACATGTGTGTGCAGTGCCATAGGATATGATGTTTATCATAGATGAAATTTGCAAAGCCTCATAATAAAAGCCTAGTACAAAGTGGGAGGTTGAGGAAGGTTTCAAAGGGCTCTGCTTCTAACTACTTTGCTTCTGTTTGGAGAGGGAAGCCTTACATAAATGCAGGAACCTGAGGCATAATAGCCACTGTGTGAGCTTTTGTTCAGCTGGAGGAGAAGCCTTCCTTTTCTACATCTGCAAGTGCTAACCGTTATGACAAAGCTGTTTTATTGTTGCAGAAGTTTGGAAAAAAACTAGGGAACACATTTTCTTTTTCCCCAGTATAAAATACTGCAACAAATATTGTAGCTCCAGTTCCATTTGTAATGCCAATTGAAGAATTTCTCTTTGGTCCTGATAAGTCCATATGTACTACACACCTTGCCCTCACAGGAGTTAGCCTTTTGACAGTATTGCTAAGTTGAGAAAGATCAGAGTTGGGTAGTAGAGTGTGGCTTACTGCTCTGTGCTACACGTAGCTCTGCTCCCATCTCTATCTGGATCTGTAGTGCAGGGTAATGAGAGCAACACACAATATAGAGATATCTTCAGTCCCCAGCCTAGGCCCACATTCTACAGAGTACCCTGGAGGAGCTGGGGAGGAGTGTGTCATCCCGCTTCACCTCCCATTTCATGATTCTGGCTCCTGTTAACGTCACGTAATTCTGCTTTCTCTCAGAGGAGTAGTCAAGTAAAAATTTAGGTTGGAATGTCGGGGAGGCAAGAACTGAAAGTGAAAGGGAAGATGTGAACATGTGGAAGGGAAGTCACATGTTCAAGTATGATACTGAGTGTAGACCGTTTTACCCTTGGATCTGCCTTTGTTCCAAGTATGTGTAAATACTTCTTAGATAAACACTTCCAATAAAGAACACATGTGCTAGGCAGTGTATATAACCTGGGTTCAAATATGGCTTCACAGTGTCAGGAGAGTTACCCAACATCACAGTGTGTCAACATTCTTTTCTGTAAGATGATAGTAGCATGTAGAGAACTGTGAGGTATGAAGAAGATTGTTTCTTTGGGACAGGGTGTGGCACCCAGAGGTCAGTTAATGTTCTGTTGTTACACCTCTCACTTTCCAGAGGTCCACACAACCGTTTCCAGCACGGCCTTCGTTCTTTCTGCCTTTGACTTCATTATTCTTTCTTATTATTGCCCACCCACCATTTAAGGCTCTGCCCCATCATTCATCTTCCTTTTCCTCTCCTACTCTTGCTTCATTCTCTCCTCTAAACATGTTGGCTAATTTTTGTTGCTTCTCTATTTCTTTCTCTCTTTTTTTTTTTTTTTTTGGTTTTTTTTTTTTTTTTTTTTTTGGTTTTTCGAGACAGGGTTTCTCTGTGTAGCCCTGGCTGTCCTGGAACTCGCTCGGTAGACCAGGCTGGCCTCAAACTCAGAAATCCGCCTGCCTCTGCCTCCCAAGTGCTGGGATTAAAGGCGTGCGCCACCACCGCCCGGCTCTCTATTTCTTTCTTAAGACAAGGTCTTGCTGTATACTTCAGGCTGGCCTGGAATTTGTGGTGATCCTCCTGTGTGGGGATTACAGGTGTGCATCACCACTGCCAACATTTGCTGTTTTTCCTAAATGCAATGTCATGCAATTAAATAGTCATTGAATGCAACAGGACGTGCCTTGGCACTGTCCATGGTGCTGGAGCTACTGTGACTAGGACATGCTGTCTGTCCTGGACAATATGGGTAACAGCATGGACGTTGAGTGCAGTAAAACAAGAGTGTGGTGTGATAGGAGATCCCTAACTCAAACATGGAAGGAGCACTGTAAAATCCATCCATCAATCAATCATCAATCATCAGTCAATCAATCAGCCTTGTTGGAGGACCTGAGAAAGTCTAAGGTTGGCAGAGTTAGACTGAGAAGTTAGACTATGGTCTGCTTATGTATTGACAGACAAGTTAGAAACCCATGCAGGGGTCTATGGACCATGTTAGAATTTGAATTGTATGTTAATGGTAATGGTAGTCTGTTTGTGATCAAATCCACAGGGCATGGGATAGAATAGGCGAAAGGTATAAAGACAGTATGGGCCTTATAACTTAGGCATCTAATGCAGAGATGGGACTGGGATAAGAGACAGAGATTGGGTTGGGTTTCAGAATATGGGTTGGAAGTGTGTAGAACTTTGAGAGGTAAGTCTAAAATGAAAGCTGTTTCGAGTATCATTTTAATATAATAATAATAATTGCATTAATTGCAGCCATTTCCTTTTAAAACTTGATTCTGTTGTTTCTTTATTCCTTCACATTTCTATGTGTATAGTTTTCCTGGCTCTCGAAGAGGTTCACATATAAGAACAGTTAGAGGGAGAAGGAGACCAGTGTGTTACGTTCTGTGGATAGCTTAGAGTAAGGCAGGGTATCTTTAGCCTACAGTGCCCAGGGGTTTGCTTACAGGAATTCCGAGGTTACCATCTTTCCAAGAAACTAAAGCACCATTCTACACAATCAAATCTCAGACTTGATGATTGTGTCAGGAAAGTATATGAATGGGGCTATGGAGAGAGTGATCAAGTTGTGTCCTAACTGGACTTAGTCTCTGAGATTACAGAGCCTTCCACATCACCTAATTTCAGAAATAGACATGGTTTTTCTCTCTTGCTAGATCTATCTAAAAACCCTCAGAGTCTATTTTTATTGCTGCCCTTTGAGATAAAGTCCTGTGATATGTTTATTGCCTGCCGTGCTATGTAAAACTGCCTTTGATTAGCCCAGGCTTTACTTCTCTTTTGCTTGCAGTGAAGTCCCTCATTCTGATATTTCAGAACTAACATTGTTTAGACCATAGGTATAAGAAACAGCTTTATCCTCAAAGGAGATAAGAGGTCGTTTATTCTAGAGCCAAATATGAGTGACCATGGAACAAGAACACAGAATCAGGTAACCTCAAATTGCATTCTCTAACAGCAGAAGTTTTGTGCAGTTTTTATAGTAACAGAACAAAGAAAGTCATAGGTCAAGGCACCTTCCACCTTGGTGGGAACATCAGGTAGGCGGATATGTCAAAGTGGCCATAGGCCTCAGATGCCATCTGACATTTGTAGCCATTGGGTCGGTGAAGGCTATGGATCTGTTCCTGTATTCTAAAAATCTACTCAGTAGACACAAGGATGGTAGTCACGTGTACAGAGGTGAGTGGTAAGTGATTATGAAGGAGTTGAATGTGACATAGGATAATTTGTCTCTGGGCGTGCAACATTCCAACACTACCACATCATTGAAGTTCTCATCAGTCGGCCTTTATAGTCACGGCATTTGTCTAGGGATTTTCACTCACAAAACTGTGCTTCTGTTATTCGTGCCTGTTGTCACTGCCTAGTTTTGGGTCTTTTTTATATTCTTACTGTGCTTGGTTAGTTTCTCTCAGTTCACTGGACTCTCTTCTCCAGCACCTTTTAGGCTTTCTCTTCCTTTACCTCATTTGATACATGCAACCAAACATGACCTTGAATTCCTGAGGACAGTGTTCTCTGAATGAATGGAGGAATGAGTTTTCCCTTAAAGGATGCAACACCCAAATGTAAACTCACCTGCAAACTTAGCTATAGGTTCCAGCCCTCTTACCATGGAAAAGCCCCTCCATGCTATCTTGTGCCTATAATATCTCCAATTAAATGTGATCCCATATACATATTCAGGGATAGTTTTCCTGAAATTTTTTTACTATTCCATCTGAGGAAGAAATGGTAGGTATCCTAGCTTCGCCACTCTGGCTGGCTTTAGTTGGGTCATTGGTTCCCAGGAGTCTGCGCTGTGCATGATTAGCAGGCACAGTGAGCATGTCCTCTGCTCAGTAATAAGCCGTTTGTCAGAAAGCATGGCTTCAGTTCATCCTCTCTGACTGGCCAGCTCTGGTCTTCTTGTAGACCTCTGCTCTGCTCTCACACAGCTCAGAAGGCATCTTTCACTGGCCAAATCTCCTCCTCTGCCCTCACACCATTGCTGTTCAATTCCCACAGCCACCAGTGACCTGCTAATTGCTAATCTCTGGGACACATGTTCGTCATAAGGATGCTGCTGCATTTAAAATGGTGAATGGTGTCTAGTGCCTCAGCAGCTATGTAACAGCGAATCTCATTTTTTTTTTCTTCTTTCACTTGTGTCTTTTTTTCTACTTGTCCCATAAGTGTTAATATTTTGCTCCTTATAAACTTGACCCATTATATTCTCACTTAGGTTTATCTCACAAGCTGCCCTCTCCCATTTCAAGACTTGGGAAACTCTGATATAATGATAATTTCAAATCTGGATCCTCCTGATCTTCATTTGGACAGAGTGATTTGCAATACAACACAGTCTCATCCTCACTGGTTCAGTCTGCCTCAGCACTCTTCAGTTAGTCTCATTGCTCAATAAGTAACTCCCTAGAAAGGTCTTATGGGCCTTTCCTGTAGCAGGATACTTACTCTGCTACATTGTATTTGCAGTGGAGCTGGTGATTAGGCAGTAGAAGAGGAGGTGGAGCTGGGAGAGAAAGAGAGGAAGGGGAGCAGAAGAAGGAGGCTATCAGCCGTGGAGAACCACAGATGGGTCGAAAGCTGTCCTGGATAGCAACTACTAGCAAAAGGTTAGATATTGGGTAACAACTCTAATTGTGTGGGCATCTTGTTGATTGGGCAGTTCTAAATATATAAGTCCTTCAGATAATCATTAAGCTTTACAAGTCTCATTTCTACCAGGTACTGCAAGGATGGCAGATATTGTCTGGGGTTCAGCTGAGTTTTGTGGATGGAGTGTGGGGGATTGGCAGCCCCTATGCTGGAATCTTGTGGGTGCCAGGGCCTGCACATCTAGCTAGCCAGAGCCCCATCAGAGCTGAGGAGCAGTGGGAACATGGTGGCTGCCTGGGAACAAGCTGGACCGGGCTCTGTTTTCTAAATATCACCCTTACATTTCCTTTCCGTGGCTTTCTTCTTCAAAGAACATATACCAGCATTTACACAATATTCTATTGGTTTACTGTGTAACTTCCCCCACTAGTATATAAACTGCAATTATTTCCTCCTATATACTCATAATACCTAGGCCAACTTGAGCTACTCAAATATTAAGTAAACGGATAAGTCATTCTCCAATTCTATGTTTTTCTCATCTCAGTGGGTGACACTACTCCCACCCCCAGTCACTCAGATCATAAAATGGGAGTCATTTTCCAAAGCATCATTACCATTACCACCAGAGCTACTCACATCCAACACCACCTATGACCACTAATCTTACCTCATGATTTCTCCTTATATCTGTCTTCCATCTCCATTATGACTGTCATCTAATTTCACACCATCAGACCATTCCCCGAGCTATGGAAACCACTACCAGCTTCCTACACCCGTCGTTTACTGTCAAAGTCTACCCTCCATGGAGGCAACAGTAGACTTTCTGAAAACTATGCAGGATTCACGGCTTTCATTTATAAAACTTCAGTGGTTCCAGTGAGCAGCAGGACCAAGGCCAAAGGACACAAGATGCTCTGTGTGATACATGTTAGGCTTATCAGATTGCATGAGGTGACCTCCCCCCTCCCCCATTTTATGCTGAGTTGGCTGCTGTTTCTTAACTCTTAAACTGCCCTTCAGCCCAGACTGATTCTCCTAGCCATACCTCTTCCTTTCTCATTCATTTTTCTTGATCATTTCTTAATCCTGAATCAGAGAACCCTGAATTATGTTTACCCATTTTTCCATTCTTGTATCAGCTCTTCTGTCTATGTGTCTACTTCCTTCTGATCTTTTCTGTTTGCTTGCTTTTGAGACGGGGTTTCTTTGTGAAACCCCAACTGTCCTGGAACTCTGTAGACCAGGCTGGCCTCTGAAAATGCTGGGGTTAAAGACATGTACCACCACTGTCCTTTCATCTGCTTCTTCTTTAACCTGAGGATTTGCTAAAGGAATGTGATGTGTATTTGCATCTTTTCATTCCCCTTATTTACTCAGTGCTTAAAGTACAATAGGACTTGATAAATGTTTGAATAGATGTAAGAAGAGTGGATTGTCTGAGTAGATACTTGTTTTGGGCTGAATTCTGGTCATTGTCGTCAAGTTACAGCATAGAAAGCATTTTCAAAACCCAAAAGATATGAGAGATTTTCAAAATGAAAATTTGTTATGTGTTGTATGCTAAAGAATACTGTATTTACACTTCTCAGGAAGGGTTCCTGCCTTACCTTCCTCATCAGGAGTCAAGGATAACGAAGAAATAATGAATGAGACAGGGAAGAGGAGAAACCATTGAGAGATTGCTTCTGTTGTTGCAAATCTAAAGGGTTTTCTTAAAGGGGCATTTTTAGTACTAATTAACTTTGCTGTTTGTACTGTGTTAGGCTCAGGGCAGTGCAGCTTAGTGGACAGTTTCTTAAGCATCCTGTGTGTTTAGTTGAAGGTTGATGCCTCTTCCCCAAGACTGGGTGCTAGATTTGAGTTTTCAATGTTGAAACATGTCTTCGTTGCAGAACTTTATTACCAACTTCCTGGAAAATTATGCTCAGGATATTTTCAGTTGAACAGTTCTATCACAGTAGTGTGTAAAGACTCACTAAGAAAGACAGTGTGCCAAGGATGCTGTGGACCTGTTAAAAGCTAGGAATGTGACAAGTTACTTAGCAGAGAGAAGCAGATTCTCAACTGAAGTAAGTACTGAGCATTTGCATCTGTGTAGTGATTTTAAAACTCTTGTTTCACTGATTCCTGGGTTTCTGCAAGATTGTCTTGGGGACACCTAAGTGTCTAAGGCACTGAAGCTGTGCTTTCTCCTGGTGTACCCACAGCAACACTAGAATGTGGTTCATAGACGGGGGGGGTGGGGGGGCTTTTTTCCCCTCTCAAAAACAGGGTTTGTGAGACCCTCTGCATCCAGAAAAGAACTTGATATAGAACTGACAGTAATCTGCCTCTTCTGAGTGCTAGGATCATAAGCATATGCCACCATGCCTAGTTTATGCAGTGCTGGGGATGAAACCTAGGGCTTTGTGCATGTAAGCAAGCACTGGACCAACTCCACCAAAAGTGACTCTTCATCATATTTCACTTACTATTAGTTTTCTTGGTTTGGCTTGATAGATACAGCTCAGTTAATGTTCTATAATGTAAGTGGCTTAAGCAAAAGTATACTTTTTCTTAAAAAAATTTTGACATAGTATGGAAGTGAATAAAGAGTATATTTTATGCAGTTAGATTACAAGTAGCTTAAGAGTAAAAATAATTTTTAAAAACATTCATCTATTCTTCCTCTTTTGTGAGGATTTGGGGGACCCCACCATCTTGGCAACTCTCACACATCAGCAGGTACACATTAAAATGCTTAAGGCACATAAATGAAAGGGCCTGGCTAATACACATCTAGGAATTTTCAGGAAGCATATGCTATAGAGATACTTTCAGGAATTCCATTAGCTAGAATTAATTAGAGTTTTGGAAACACCCAGAGAGAGAATAATCAGAAACGTTATTATTTTACTTTAAGTTCAAACTGAAAAAGAAGCTATCTCCCTGGCTGGAGAGAGAGAATAACGGTGACAGATGCTAGAAGACATCCAATAGGGGCGGCTCCACTAGCTGAGAGAGTTGGGCTCCGAGCCCAGCGCTCACAGCGGAGGATACACAGAATCTGGAAATGGAAGATTGTTAGCTCAGTGTCCATCCCTGGCAAAGTCTTAAGCCAACTTAGCAGATGGTTCATGAGCATTTGAAAAAGGTGTTCCAGATTCAAACCAAGTCATAGGGAACCTCCCTTGCTTCTGTTCTGGTGCTGTCCCTCTTGACTAGGGAGATTTTTTTCATGAGACTGTTTATGATAGCCAACAGCGTGTGTCTTTTTTTTTTTTTTTTTAAAGCTGGGAACAGAGAAACTTTGTTGGGGAATAGTGGGTGGGTGAGGTGAGGCTCATGCCAGATGAGAAGAAAGCCAGAGAGACAGGAAGATAGCTTCTTACAGCAGATTGGTGGAATCAGAGTGGGCTTGGGAGAGCAGTGGGGAGCGGGGATAGCCTACCGTGTTTATGTTGAATGTGCCATAACACTGCGTTTCTCACTGAGTTTCAAGACACACCCTGCCTTCAGAGATACTTGGGGGCGTTTATTTAAAATGTTGATTCCTGAGCCTCATTAAATATCAGAATCTCTGGAGGCTTAGTTCAGGAATCTACTTTTCATAAGTTTATGAGACAATTGTGAAGCACACCCACTTTGACTTCAAGGATGAAATTATTTGCCATGAAGAAAGTTACTCAGAAAAGTGTGGGATTCTTCAGTTGTCTCATGAACTGATTCAGTTGTGTTGTTGTGTTTATTTATTTATTTATTCATTTATTTTTTGCTATGCTTATGGCTCAGGAATTTCTGATCCTCCTCTACGTCTATATAACGGCATAGGGTCATACCCAGCCTTGCTGCCATCTGGTGACAGTCACCGATGACGCAAATGTAATGCTGCAGAGGTAAATCTTTTCAGTACTGAAACTGAGATGATTTTCATTAAAGACAGAAAGATTTAAAGAGCAGTAGAGATGTGAGAGGAAGTTTAGTTACATGTGATTCTGTAGGAAAGTCAGACTCTCTACCTCTTGGCTTGGGAAGGGTGACATACTAGTACCTATGTAACAACTGGCTGTCCAGAATAAAAAGTGTACCTGTAAACACACCCATAAGATCATACTCATATTAAAACACACATTCCATTCATCAATTATATTGCAGTTGATAATACAGTAATTACAATCAGAAAGTTTTTGGTTTTGTCAAACTCCTGTTTCCATAGCAACATGTGATTACAACTGACAAAGGAGAGTAGGTCCACCTCTTGAAGTTGGTTGATAGCTTCATTTATGTAAAGACCAAAGTAAACCACCAAACACCACCACATCTCAAAACCTTACTTGTCAGCCATCGATATAAGCAACATGTTTGTTGAAACATTTTTAATCCTAGAAGAAAATATCCTTGATTTTTTTTTCAGTGCAGTTCCCAGTGTAATGTCTACAGGCATGGCACTTTTTTTTTTTCCTGTGCTATTGAATCTCCAGTCACTTCTGTAAGACTTTAGTAAGACATCACTTTCATGGGCTATCATCAGAACAAATAAACCTTGGTCTTTGGTGTTTGCAGTTTCATTGATATTGATGCTTCTGCTGTGGCCCATTTCAAGCTACTGAGTAGTATCACTGAAGGTGGGGTTAGGAAGAGATGCCTGAGTACATATCAGTAGCTAATATACTACAGATACCAGAGGTATTCTGAGTAGATAATAGGGATATGCAGTAAGAATTACTAGGAAATGATCATTTTGGGATATTTGTTACCTTTCTTTCCAATATTTTTTGTTTAATTAGCAATTTATGTACTTTAATCTTCAGCAATGCCTGTGTTTAATAACCAGCTTCTAAATTTTTTGAAAATTTGATAATTGGCCCTTAAGAGCTTCTGTGGGCTGGCTATAGAACATGAACTGAATAGAAGCCAGTTTTCTGAACTCATAGAACACAAATAAATACTCAAGTACATTTTCATATTTGCATACAAATGCAGCTATTCAGTAACTAACAGATGTGGACACCAGAGTTGAGAAGGATTCCTAAACAGGTAAGTAGGATGCAATAGAAAAGCTTCCCCTGTCATGTCTGGGAGACTATTTATGTTTTAAACAATATGTCAGCTTTGTTTGGTATCAGTAGATATTCTGACATGCAAAGGTACATCTCTCGTAGCATATCCTGCCGATTTCAGCCAAACTGGTTTTTGATGGCTTTATACTCTCACAAGCTGTGGTACACAGCAGTGGTATGATATTGTTGGTTTTTACTTTTCCATTTTATACTTGGTCTGTAGAAGGACACTTAGCTTACAATTAAACTTTGATGGTGTTGTAGCTGCTGTGGCTGCAGATTAGAGCTCTTTGTGAAAGCTCTGTATAGAACTAAAGTTAATATTCAGGAGTTAAAAATTTGAAGCTCTCTGCCACATGTGAAAAAAAAAAACTTAGGATACGAGCCACAAGTTTATGAAAATTCTCCTTTAAGGTACTGCTGTGGAATTTTTTTATTTGAAAGAAGTTTAGATATCCACAGACGAGGCAGTACACCATTAATACACTTACTCTCCTCGTGCTTTCTTACTGTTATGCTTGCATGCACACTGTTAAATAACTATTATACTCCCTGAGAACATTTCCTGAAGTATGCTTGAATGTTCCACTGTAGGTATCTCGCCTCTATCAATATTTTCTGAACTGATCCCTGTAATTATGGCATGGGGGCCTATTTACACCGAACTTTACTTGCTGAATGACTATAAACACAAAATTGCTTCAAGTTGCTAATTGTTCTTTCCTGCTGTGGACATTGGCTATGACCCAGCAATTTGGCTCTAGTTCAACCATATAAGCTCTCCTGTTGCAGGCCCTGGAATATTAACTCAAGTAAAAACTGCTCTGAGGGATGCTGGTTCTTAATTGCAGTAAAGAAGATTGTCTTTTAATATTTTAATAAACATTTGCACTATAAAGTGCAACTTTTTTGATATTGAAAACAAACAAAGACGAGGAAGTCATTTGTGAGCATTTCTGATGTCATTTTTCTGCCTTTGTCTCCAAGCCACACTTGGCAGCAAGTGGGGATATGTGCTTGATGAAGCCAATTCTATCTTTCTGGATCAGGGGAAAGCCTGAGACCACAACCAAGGGCACAAACATTCTGTGGCCAGGTAGAAAAGAAGTGTGCATCCACAGAAGCACACAGGTCGACAGATGACAAACTGTGGTACTTAATCATAGTTCATCAGTAAAGCATACCGCCCCCCAGATGCTGTGTACCCTCATGGACTCAGGGACCCTTCCCAGACCATCCTGGTGCCCCATCCTGTGTCAGCTTGTGATGGGGCTCAGCAGAATTGTCCACAAGTAGACTCTTTGCAGGTACTTTTTCTGAACTTTCTGGCTGCAGTTTTGTACTTTGGGCACTTCATGATCCTTATTTGTCAGAATTTATAATGTTTTAGCTTCCCATTTTAAAGCATGCTGCCTGTATATTAATTTAACCTTTGTGTATTTATTTACAAATTTAATTATAATAATCCAAGTAGTACATATGTACAGTATTTTTTAAAAAATGGAGAGAGGCAGGCTTCAGTTCATGCTGTGAGTCCCTTCACAAAGCAACTATATTTACCTTTGCCTCATTTTAACTTCTTGCTAATTCTGTCCATTCTGTAAATGATATACTTCAAATTTTGTTCACATAAACATGATGAATTTTTCTATTTCAACTATGTGTGTGTGTGTGAGAGAGAGAGAGAGAAAGAGAGAGAGAGAGAGAGAGAGAGAGAGAGAGAGAGGGGAATGGAGGGAGAGGGAGAGGGAGAGAAAGAGAAGGAGAGAGGTGGGGGGAACACCAGTTGTGGGGGAGCAGAGGATAAACTCCAGTATCATTTTCCGGAACACCAGTTGGAATCTGAGCTAATGTGTGTCTGTCACAATATTGCGGTTTTATGTAAAGCTGCTTATTACCAAGCCATGAAGCGTGTTGAAAACTCAGAAATGGAAACAGTTTATGTCCTTACTCTTGCGCCAGTTGAAGAATTCAGTTGCTCGTATCCAAAGTCTTCCATTATCTGCTCTCCAGAGTTGAACATATTGCCATGATTGTATCAACTTTGTCTTTAGCTGCTGTATTATTTTACTACAAGAAAAGCATCATACGTTTCTTAAACTGTCATAGGATATATTCTACCCCAATATTTTTCAAATAAACCAGTGCATGTCTTCTTTTTATTTCAAATGGAGCCTACCCCTAGTGGATACATCTACAAAACATTCCTGTGCCTACTCTCAGGGATCACTGTGGAGGAGGGGGAGGAAAGACTGTAGGAGCCAGAGGGTGAGGGAGTTGTTTGCTGGGAGGTTGTGTCTTCTACTAATATCAGGAGCTACACCCGGAAAGTCTCAGCAGCGTAACTGCCCAAACATGAACTGAGCAAGGATAACACCAGGGGCATGATAAACTGCATAGGAACAGCCCATGAGGCCTTACCCCTACACGGAAAACTACAGGAAACTGAGGAAAGCTAGGAGCAGGGAAGGGGTCTTCCCCTGGGAAGAGCATATCAAGTGGTTGCCTAGTGTCAAATGGTTAACCCTGAAAATATGCAATATACATACAAAGTTACACACACACACACACACACACACACACACAAATGAAAAAAGAGGCCATGAATTCAAAAAGTGGGAAGGGATGGGTGTATGAGAGGATTTGGAGGAAGGAAAAAGAAGGGAGAAATATTGTAGGTATATTATGCTCTCAAAAGTAAATCTTTAAAAGAATAAATAATATAATTATATAAATTTAAAAACTGAGGGGGCACCATGATATCATAGCGGGAGATAGAGGGAGATTTAGATCCTCTTTACAGTTAATGTTTCAGTGTTGGCCAAGGGCCTTATGACACGTGTCTTACTTAAGGTTTTACTGCTATGAACAGACACCATGATCATGGCAAATCTTATAAAGGAAAATATTTAATTGGGGCTGGCTTACAGGTTCAGAGGTAAGTATTTGTAGGGGGCTGGCAAACCTTGGGGAGCCTCAGATCTTGGCAACTAGGTGACTAGATGATACTGCCTTAAGTAGCATTTTAGCAGGGGGCTTAAGATGTCTTTTTATAGAGACATTACTGGTATTTGGTAAACCTAAAGATGAACATTTTTGACAAAGATATCTGTCCATCAGGTGTCCACTAGCTAGGTGATCTTTACATCTTTTTACAGTAATGTTTAATTCTTTTCAACTTTTTAGTACTTACTTCTTTTTCATTATTTATTGTGTAATCCAAATGTTTGCCAGCATATGACCCATTTGTGGGCCTAAAACATAAGTGGGCATGCTAGATCAGTAATTAGTCTTTACCTGCCCAGATTATGAAGGATCCCTGGCCTGTCATGCATGTTGTTTTCTGAGTCCCCAATTGGGCATATGATGGAGAATAATATATTACATAAATGAAATAGGTCCTTGGCTTTGTTGGGTTTTGACTAAACATATAACTTTCTTAGCACTCCCTCACCTTTGCTGCCTTTGATTTTTCTTTCACTGATATTTCTTCTGTTCTCCTCATGTTGTTTACTTGCTTTTATTCTTTCTACAATCTGTCCTCCGGCCTGCCACCGGCACTGTGGCCTTTAGTTTCTTCTAGTCCTTTAGCTATAGAACCTTGCCTTGTTTCAGTGCTGTAGGAAGTCCTCATTATTCCTGTCTACACTACTCACATTTCTGGTACGGAAAGAGCACTTAATATTCAAGACAGTCTTTAGATAGCATCCCATAGTCATAACTGCTTGGATCTCTCATCATATAGGATACTCATGACTGCCCACAGGAGTGTGAGTTCTTTGTAACTCCCCAGAGAGCACGTGCACATCCAGGGTCAGAGGATTTGGAAACTATTATACATGGCCTCTTTGTATTTCATATCCCCTGTCTGCCTCACTTTCTAGAGCATCATTTGAGTTGTGCCTCCAGAGTCTCTTCTTTACTCAGCATTTGTGCAGCATCCAGCCATCCTGTGTTTGCCTCCTGCCTAGGCACCCTGCTGTTTCTGCCTGTACTCCCTGCCTGGCTACCCTGCCATTTTGCCTATACCCTAGGGATCCAGTTCTATACTCTTGCAAGGTTAAGTCCTTGTCTGGTGACTAGCTTTCATTCAAATGACACAAACACTGGATTCATCATAGAGACATAAAGTGGGTGGTACTTACAGGAGCTTAGTTAAGGGTGAGTACTGAGATCCTGTGTAGGATGCCAAAAAAGGTCTAGAAATAGGAGCAGTGAATGTTTATAATGCCACCAAACTGTCTGTTTTAAGATAGTTAGATGCTATGTTGTATGTTATATGTATTTTACTATAATTTTTAAATTTTATATTTTAGAAAATACTATCTGATATAAAAGGAGACAAGTGTGGAAATGTCTTAGGCAAAACTGTCATTGCCTGCTGCCCACTGCCTATTTAATGCAGAATGCTTGGGGAAGACACGGTTCTTAAGAGCATTGTGAGATGCCAGATGTCCTTCAACAGAGGAATGGATAAAGAAAATGTGGTACATTTACACAATGGAGTATTACTCAGCTATTAAAAACAATGAATTCTAGAAATTCTTAGGTAAATGGATGGAACTAGAAAATATCATCCTGAGTGAGGTAACTCAATCACAAAAGAACACACATGGTATTTACTCACTGATAATTGGATATTAGCCCAGAAGCTCAAAATACCCAAGATGCAACTCACGGACCACATGAAGCTCATGAAGAAGGAAGACCACAATGTGGTGCTTCGGCCCTTCTTAGAAGGAGTAACAAAATACTCAAGGAGCAAATATGGAAACAAAGTGTGGGACAGAAACTGAAGGAGGGGTCGTCTGGAGACTGGTATCCATTCCATGTGCAGTCACCAAAGGTAGACACTGATATAGATGTCAGGAAGTGCATGCTGACAGGAGCCTGATACAGCTGTGTCCTTAGATGTTGGACAGAGTCTGACATATTCAAAGGTGGATGCTCACAACTAACCATTGAACTGATCATGGGGTTCCCAATGAAGGAGTTAGAGTGAAGACTGAAGGAGCTGAAAGGGTTTGCAGCCCATGGGGAGAGCAACAATACCAACCAACCAGAGCTCCCAGGGTCTAAACTACCAGCCTGGGAGTGCATAGGGAGGGCCCTGGCTCTAGCCGTATTTGTAGGGGAGGATGGCCTTGTTGGGCATAGGTGGGAGAAGAGATCCTTGGTCCCATGAAGCCTGGATACCCAGTGTGGGGGAATTTGAGGGTGGGAGGTGGGAATGGGGGGGTAGGTGGGGGCACATCCTCATAGAAGCAGGAGGAGGAGGGATAGGATAGGGGGTTCCTGGGTGGGGGTGGGAATGGGGTAAGGGGATAACATCTGAAATGTAAATAAAATATACAATTAAAATAAAGCATTGTGAGAACAACTTGTTTCTTCTTGTGAGTGTCAAGAATACTATTGAAATTTTAACCACTTTTTTTCCTCATCGATGCTCCTTAGAACAATAGTTATATTTCTTCATATTATCATGTCCAATCAGGTAATAGTACTGCTAAGAAAATGAGTGATTGTGAAGATACTGCCTGCATTTCAGAAATGTTAAATATGGCCACAGAGAAATTGATTTCAAATCCTATAATTTTGGAGGAAAGGCAATACTTAAATACTTAGCTTTTAACTGGTTAGTCCAAGTGTGACTTCAGCAGAGCCGCTCGATAGCCTAAGAGTACGTTTGGCTATGGGATATGGAGGTCCACACTGGCAAGGTTATAGGCTGGAATGGTATCTGGCTGGTGGTAGCTGTGTTCAAGGGTTAAAACCACATGGGACAGGGAGAGGAATGGAAAGGGATTCTCCTCTACTTAGATTCTGGGAAATCTCTGAGGGCAAGTTCTTCCAAGGTTAGTTTTGACCAATGAAGCAAGGCTATTTGAAGATATCTAGCTTCTTCTGAAGATACCATTTCTCTAGAATCTTCTGACAATGTCACAGTACCTCTGGTAACATAGTGTCTTCCTGAGAGATTCCTCAGGATAGTGTGCTGTAAAGTTAGCTGACATTAGGCTAGAACAAAGAAGTAACTTCAGGCAGAAATCTAAATCTTAAGCTAGAACAAAGAAGTAGGCTTCAGGCATGAAAATGACTTTGGGCTAGGACTGGGAAGTAGGCTCAGTTATTTTTGGTCATCCTGATAAACCCTTAGAAATAGTGATCACAAGAGTGATCACAGGACTCTCTTTATTGTCCTGCGTGTTCTTTGACTCTCTGGGTTTATTGTCTTGCTTGTTCCTTGACTATTTGCATCTATTGTATTGCTAGTTCCTCAACCTAGAACTGACCTTAATACTTGCATGTAATTAAAATGGTATAAAAGCAAAAAGGAGAAGGAGGAATGGGATAGGGGATTAATTGGGTGGTGGGATGGGAAGAGGGGATAACATCTGAAATGTAAATAAATAAAAATAAATAAATAAAAAAACCAGGTGTAGCCCAGACTGACCTCCACCTATTCAGCATATTCTACTGGCATGGGCCACCACAATCCGCAAATTTTAGAGGTAAACAGTACATACATATCAACTGAAAAGAAAATGCCATTTTACAGTGCCTCACCAACAATAAAAAGAAGAGTAACAAAAAAGAAAAAAAAAGTAATTATGTCCATTTCCATAGTCCATGTTCCTTCTATAATGTGCCGGATAAAGTATTAAACATCCAGAAAAGAGTAAACTATTGTATCATTTTCAGTCATGAGAATAAGTAAATTTTTAAAAGATAGAGTCTCATATAGCCTAGGCTGGCCTTGAACTTGTGACAAAGTCTTGACTGTCCTCACACTCTACATCTTCTGATTATGTGGTGGCAGACACATATTACCACACCCAACCTGAACAAGCAGCCTTAATGATGGTTCTTTCTCTGTCTCTCTCCATATATATATTTGTACAGTTTTTAGAAATTTCTTTACCTTAAACACATTTTTAGTGGAATAAGAATAGATGTAAAGTAGAAATGACATATAGCTTATAATTTTATCACTTATCCCACAAGACTGTGTCTTGTGAACTGATGCCATGCTGAGTTGTAGAGATATATTAGGAATAGAATTTTTCACTCTTATTTGAGAAGATGAGATCTGGAAGACTCTTCCATCTCAGTACATTTTTGTTTTATATGTTAGGAATCTCAAGATAAGGGTACAGCTTCCTTGGTGTTATCCAGGTAGCTAGAGCTATGACCTGGGATAGAAAATAACCAGTTCTACTGTGAATCACTGCTCGTGGAAGCTAGCAGGCAGCATGATCCAACTGGGTAATTTGTGGGAAGTTTAACACAAAGACTCTCGGTAATGTTAAGGTCAGGATTCAAGGGAACCATTGAGGGCTAATGCACATGCTAGAGTGGGTAACAGGGAGCTGTCACTATCTGTGGAGAGAGAAGAACCTAGAAGAGCTGTGGCTTAAGCAACAGGACACACAGGACATGATAGTCACAAGAGGACAGCTAAGGGAGAGCCTTGGGGTGCAGAATTATGAGGCAACAACCTGGAGACTGAGTTCAGACTTGACTTAAGCACAGCTATTTTTTTTTTTCAGTGTCTTCTCTAGTATTTATTGAGAGAATAAAGAAAATAAAACTAACTGCCTTAGCTGGCCTCTCCCTCTGCCATCTAGTTTTCCATCAGGACTTCCTACTGGCTTAAGTCAACTGGAGTAAAAGGCATGGGCAACCTGGGGTTTAATTCATAAGGGTTAGGTTAGAATGGCTGAAAGCGGTGAAGAGAATGGAGGTCTGTGTATTTGTGATGGTGGAATTTCCAGCATCTCCCATTGAAAGAGATCAAAAGCAAATATGCGGCTAGGGTTTCCTAAGCAGGTGTTGAAAGAGGGCCTTTGACTATGAAGAACATCATGTACAAATGAGGAGTTGTATGATTGTAGGATGTGTTTTTAAGTTCCTACTTTGAAAGACACAAAATTTTGGGACCAGAACTATGAGGTGGCTAGAGCCTAAGGAGCCTTCAGAGAGTTATACATAAAATTCTTTGGCTTACTGCCTCCAATGTGCCCTGAGACTCAGCAGGAGCTGTGCTCACTCAAGAAATATTAGGACATGCAATTCAGTCTCCATGTGGGTCCCCTAACAACTGGAGCAGAGGCTGTCCCTAAAGGTGTAGCCTGACTGTGGAATCCCTTCCCCAACAGGGCTGCCTTGTCTGGCCTCTGTGGGAGAGGATGTGCTTAATCCTGCAGAGACTTGATGGACCAGGATGGGGAGGTACCCAGGGGTCCCCCCACCCTCTCAGAGAAGAAGGGTAGGGGAAAGGGGAGAGATTCTGTGAGGGGGGACTGGGATATGAATGAATGAATGAAGACTCTGAAGGAATAGCTTGTGCTTAAGTCAAGCATGCATTCCATCTCTAGGTTGTTTCCTCAAAACTCCCCACTCCATGGCGCTCCATTCATACTAATAGAAGCCTGTGAGTCCTCCAACCACACCAGCATAGCCCCAGACAGCAGAAAGCAAGAACAATAGTCTACTTTCAGCTTGGCCAGATGCCTTGATGGCAAGTCTCTGCTCTGAAGGTGTCCAGCTGTGTCTGAAGAAGGACCTGAAGGGAACATCTGCTTAATTCTGAGACCTAAAATCAAAACCAACTTCGTAGTTCCACATCATGCCCTATGCAGGTGGGAAGATGCCAGATGGGAGGCAGGACTGAGTCTGGGCTCTCCAATCAAGTGGTCCACTTACTTGCTGAATGGTGAAGGGCTGGGAGAAGTGATCAGGTTCATTTAAGGAAACGTCAGGCCTCGAGCTGATCCAAGTGGAAGAAGTAATCCCACAGCAGACATTGGTTTATGAGATGCCTCTAAACACAAGTTCAGAACGGTGCTTGTCAGTAACCTTTTTATCTTGTTTCCCAGTGTAGATGAGAGATTTGGACAAAAATTGGATCAAAGCAAAAGCAAATCTGGCCTAGCAGAGGATCCTGACTGAAAAAGCTTGGAAAAGGGTCCTGTGGGAGGCATGAATTATTGGGTCAGTGCAGAAGGCCCAGCTTCAAAGAAATGTCAGGAAAGAGAATGAAAGCTCTGTGGTGAGCTGTTGGGCAGGTGTGCAGCCAGGTGAAGAGGAATGACTCTCCGTGGTGGAGGCAAGGAGTAAACTGTAAGACACTGGAGGCAGCCAGCAGTCTCTGAGTACCAGCTGCACATCCTGTCTCCATGTACATGCTGCCACCTCACTGTGGCTCCACAGGTAGTCAGGGTGGGGCTGTGCCTTCCTGTGAACACACCAAGGAGGGTTGTTGACCTACAGCCTGTCCTTTGTCACCACCAGTTAAGTTGTGTCAAGATGTTTCCTGCAAGTCCTCAGGCAGAGGTCCCCTTCTGTCTCAGATTATTTGTCTATCAATCATTTATTATTTTTCAATAATTCTAGCACATCTGAATGTTTCTGTTTGTTCTACATGGGCCAGAACCTCAATATGCACAAAACACAGGGGCTGGGCATGGTGTACAAATCTGTAATCCTAGCTGAGGTAGGAGGATGGGTTGCAAGTTCAATGATATGGACTGCATCATAGTCCCATGCCAGCCAGAGCTACTTCTCTAGGGACTGTCTCAAAATTTCAAAAGCAAAAACAAAAGAGAAAATTGTAGATTCTATAAGCATTTTCTTCTAACCAGGCAAGGTAATATAAGTAGACCCCTCCCACAGTCAAATAATTTCTAGAGCAAGTACAACGATAGAGGAAGCACTGTAGCCAAATAGACCATGGTGACTGGGCCTTCCTGATATGCAGACAGTGGTACAGCAGGCTTTGGAAGTGAGGGACTATAAACACAGGTGCTGCAGCCCCCATGAGTGCTTGCAGCTGCAGCCCCTATGTAGCCTCATTTGGCTGAGGCAGAGGTGGCAATGTTAGTGTGAAGAAGAGCTGGTCACACTCATGAAACAGCACTTTGCAAATTAAAGGTGCAAAAGAACATGTCTCCCCATGCTAATTTTAGGCCAGCTGCTTAGTTACACAGGCAGAATCATTTGGGCGGCCTTCTAAGGAAGTACTCTGTGGACACGGTCTGGTTACAGATAGACCATGCTCTGCGTTAGTAACAGAAAAATAAATGTAGTTGATGCCATTTGCTGGGGCTCATATTCTGATTTGTTTTACTCACGGGCTTCTTAGAGTTAAGGCAGCTGTGTGTTCTGTTTACCTGGCTCAGTACCTTAATAATGGGCCCCTGTAGGCCTGAGTTAATGCTCCATAATCCTTGCAATTTTCACCATGAGCCAGTGCTAAGAGAATCTCATGTCTGCTGCAGGAATAAAAAGCAGGAATGGCCATAAATTGTAGCCTTCGGTTGGATAGCACTCTGACTTGTGGCTATAATGGGAACTATTATGATGACTTTAGCTCTAGATAGAGACAGTCCTGTGAGCTCAAGGTTAGTTGTCAGGTTTCACGAGAGCCCAAAATGTGTGTGTCATGTCCAGGTCCTTCAAGACAGATGCAGAAGACCATAGTCAGGCAAAGACTTAGCTGTGGTCACAATGGTGCATAAATGGTGCAAGGCCAGGCCTGGGTTTCTTAAAAGATGAAAGCTCTTTCCTAATCACTGTATATATTTGAGTAGATAGTGACTTATGTGTGGTGGTTTGAATGAGAATGGCCACCATTTATTTGAATGTTTGGTTCCCAGTTGGTGGACTGTTTAGGAAAGATTAGGAGGTGTGACCTTGTTGGAGAAGGTATGTCACTGTGGGGTGGGCTTTGAGGTTTCAAAAGCCAACTCCAGGCCCAGTCTCTTGCTCTCTGCCTCCTGCTTGGATCAGCTGTAAGCTGTCAGCTACTGCCTCCAGCCTCATGTCGGCCTGCCTCTACAGTCCCCACCATGATAGTCATGGGTTTACCCTCTGAATCTGTAAGCAAGCCCTCGATTAAATGCTTTCTTCTATAAGTTGCCTTGTTTGTAGTATCTCTTCACAATAATAGAATGGAAACTAAGACACCACACAACCTACACAACCACAGTGGGAAGCCCTGCCTATTATTTTCTCTGGGTGATCTTTTAAAAACATAATCAGATGGCCTGGAACTAGTCTTCTGAGAAGTGGGTATATGTAAGACTTAAATCTTAGTTGGTCCAGAGTGCTGTAACAGAAAACCACAGACTGGCAGGTTATATATGACATACCACAATGCCCCTCAATTCTACACATTAAAAAAGCTCTGGAGCAGGTGCAAGCAGATTTGGTATCTGGTGAATATCTGCTTCCTTGTCCACAAATAGTTATGTCATAATCAAAAGTGATGAAGGACCTCTCTGTGGAGTGAGGGTTTCAAAACATGGATTTTTGTTTTTGTTCTTTGTTCTTTGTTTTTTTTGAGATAGGGTCTTAAGGCAGCTGTGTGTTCTGTTTACCTGGCTCAATACCTTATAATGGGCCCCTGTAGGCCTGATTTAATGCTTCTTAATCCTTGCAATTTTCACCATGAGCCAGTGCTAAGTGCAAGCTAAGTTCAAATCTGGCTTGAACTTGTAGTACAACCAAAGATGACCTTGAACTCCTGACTGTGCTGCTTCCAGCTCCCTGCTGCAGCTGGAATGGAATATGAGTTTTGAAGAGACAAAACTATGCAGTCTGGTATTATATTCCCAGTCTTCTATGATCCATATTCTTTTCGCTTGCAAAGCACACTCACTACATTTCTAGAACCCCCAGATCAATTCTAAAGTCTGAAATGTAGAATCTCATCTAAACGTCATTTAATCAGATAGGACTGGAACTCAAGGTATGACTCACTCTGAGGCACACTGCCCTTCCTGTTGTGAACCAATGGAATCAAACATCACAAGGCTCCAAAAGTTAGTGGTAGAACTAACACAGGAGAGAGTAGCATATCACAGTGTAGAGTAGCATAGAGATGTCCATTCCAAAAGGAGGAGACAGAAGCAAAGGGTCTCAAGTCCCACCTAAGCTCAAACTACAAGATAAACTCTTGGAGATCTTAGGATTCACCAAGAATCCATTTTGGTTAGATTGCCTTTCCTCCAGGCACACTGTGCTAAGATCTGGTATTTGGGAAGCACTGTGGGTATTGGTCTCTCCTGGACACATGGAACATTTCCCCCAGCTCTGCCAAGCATGCTCTGCATTCCCAGGGTTCTTCCAGGTCCCCCATACCCATGTGCCTCTGGGTGGAGCTTTCCATCATTCCTCCCTGTCTTGTCTCCCTTCTGCTTCAGGCTATTACTTTTTCAGCTGCTCAGGTCTGGTTGACCCCTATATTAATTCCTCATTTGTGGCTTGCTGCACTACTGTGTTTTCAACATGCTTTCTAATTTTCTACCATGTGGAAAGACTTAAGAATTTTCAAGATCTAAGCTTCATCCCTACTGGCTATCATTCATTTATAGTGCTAGAAGGTGCTGTGTACATTGCAAGAGGAGAAGAATATCGCCTGACTCACCCACTGTGAACCCTGCCTGGCACTCCCTGTGTACAATAGTGACTATGATGTCAAGGGAACAGCCAGTCACTTTCTTATTTTATTTAAGGTCCTCTCCACAAGATGACTTCTACACCTGACACTGAAACAAGGCTAAGAATATGTGGCTAAATATGTCATTGAGCCTAGGAGAAAACCCTGCTACTAATTTTCTGCTAAGCAGACACAAAATGATCCCTGATGACTTGTATCTCTCAATCCTCAGCAAAGAAACTTCTTCTCACAGTAAATTGTAATTAACATAGACACCTATGTGTCAGTGTGCAGAGAATAAGAGGAGACACTGGAGTGTTTATTCCTAAATGGAACATCTATACCACTACCTTCAAGTCTCAGAAATCTGAGGAGGTTAAAAGGTTACTAAGAGGCAGAAGTGGTGGATGACTGAAAACAACAGTGGTTTCCAGACATGAGCTCAAGCCATATAAGATTCCAGCATGGAGGAAGGTGGGTGGGCATGAAGTCCACCCTACCTGAGGAGTTATTGATGCTTGAATGCTGTTGGGAGACAAAGAGAGTTTTCTTCAATGGATTGACACCCAGTACATCAGCCACACTCCAAAGGTGCCCCCACTCCTGGGGAGCTGACCAACACAAACTGGACTTGGGTTCACCAAAAGAGAGTTGTGAGAGAGTGAGGAAGAGGAGAGCGGGTGGATAAGGAAGTGGAGGAGGAGCTGGGGAAATAGAGGAATATAATCAAAATATATTATCTGAACTTTTTCAAAGAATAAATAAATACATTATTTTTAACAAGACTTTTTCCAAATCTTAGAGTTCTAGCTTCTATTTGCTTAATCAGTTTGTTTTCAAATGATTTCTGTCATCTCTAAATTTTCTCTTTGCCTTTAGCTAGGAAGCGCTATGCCTTTAACACTTCACTTAGAAACCACTCGAGCTTAAACATCGCATATCACTGTTTTTAAGTTCTGTCTTCCACAAAACTATCTTATGTGGACCCAGCTCACCATGGTTCTTCACACCACATGACAAGGGCCATCTAGCCTCTAATAACGCAGTCTTCATTGCCATCAGAGACACCAGGAGAACAGACTTTACCTCCTTGCATCTGCCAGCCATCTGTCCGTGGTCACCTGGAGATTCAGGAAGAAGAGCCTTTGAACAGCTCCCCTTTCTTTCTCAGTTTACCCATCAGAATCAGCCTAGCAGTCCATTCATCGATCTTTCTGAGCACCCATGTCAGATCTCTCCAGTGTCCACCAGTGGCACAGTTCAGGCTCTGCTGCTCCAGCACTTCTATTCCCGGGTACCAGCTGCTGTCTTAGTGTTGGTGGGAATGGGGGTCATCTCTGAATCCCAGGTTTGGATCTGTACCCTGACTTCCAGCATCTAGGAGTGCCCTGAGCTGGGTCTAGTACTACAAGGAATCCTCCTGGCTAGTAGTTTCTTAAGAGCAAGGACTGGTTTTATTTTAAGCTTCCAGTTAGTTTTTAGCATGTATGAGTTGTGTGAGGGAAGCACCTTGACCTCAGTGATTGAAGTCACTAGATTCTGATCAGCTTTCTGTGTGTGTACAGCCAGACCACCTCATAAAGTCTGTTTATCTGCAGTTATCACTTTTTGGTGGCAATGATGGATCTGAACATGGATTACCCTAATCCTGAGACATATTATTAAAAAATAATAATTTATACTTATTTAGCACTAGTAACTTTAATTTTTTAAAAAGTGATTTTGGTATGTGTTGTGTGCTGTGTTTTATGGCATGTACATGTGAGTTTGTGGGTATGTGTATTTGTGGAGACCAGAGCATGTCTTTTATCATCCTCTGCCTTACTCCTTTAAGACAGGGTCTCTCACTGAACCACAAGTTCACTTTTGTGGCTACACTGGTTGGCCACTGAGCTCTCAGGATCCACGTTTCTCTGTTTCCTGATACTGGGGGTCTACTATAATCCCATATGGCCATATTCAGAACTTTTTACATGGATATTGGGGATTTTAACGCAAGTCCCACTGCTTACACAGCAAGTGCTCTAGAGCCACTCATCCCCTACCCTGTCCCTAGCACAGGAATTTCTGAGTAGTCATTACAGACAACTCTAAGATGTAGAGACCAACATTATTACTATGACAAATGACAATATAAAGAAATTAACCTAAGGTTATACAACTAATATTGAGATGAAAAATCATTTTTGTTGTTGCTTTGAGTCTGGGACTCTGGTAGCTTAGACTGACCTTGAATTTGCTATGTAGTGGAGGATGTCCTTGAACTTCTAATTCTCTTGCCCCTGCTTCCTAAGTGCTGGGACTACAGGAGTGTGCTGCCACACCTACTTCAGAGACACAAATCTTGACTGTGACTTGCAGCTCTGCTTGTAACTGCTGTGCGGTGGCGCCTACAATGTAATTACACAGCAATATCTTTGCATGATTGCATTTCGTAGACAAGTTCCATCATTTTAACATCAGAGCATTTAATTTTAACCTGGAGTCTAGTACATGTGTCTTCTCCAGCATGCTGTTCAGATGATGCCCTGGAGCCTACTGAGGTGTGGAGCTGAGTTCCTCTGCACTGTGTCTCTCTGGGATATTTGAATGCAATATTCGCCCTCCTTCCCTTTTTTCTCTTCACTTGTGTTCGAATAGACTGCCTTGAGAACCATTTTAGGTTCACAGTAATATCTCTTTAAACTGTAACAGTAAAAAAAAGTTGATTGTATAATACACACACATAACACATATAGTGTAGTGTTAAATGTAGTCACATGAAAGGGATGCTGATAAAGGAATTCTCACATTAAATATTCTGGATGATGCTAAAGATTCATTCTAATACAGAATGTCCTCTTTGGTTCCGTTCTCTGAAACTCTTAACATCCCATCATCAGAGCTGTCTGGTCTCGCCTATTTCCTCTATCTAATTACATTACCACTTTCCCTGTAAGGAACCATGTGAATGTCTTCAAGTTCTTCACGGCCTAATTTCCTAACAGAATTTCCTGGTGTTATCTATAGTAGATCCCAAAGACATAATTGTTTTAGGGTCTGGAAAAGCATCTTAGCATCTTGTGTTCGCAATGTGCACACATGCATGCACAGACACACACACACACACACTCACTCACATTCACTGGGATTAACTTGTAGGGGTTAAGCACTCATTGTGATCAGTAAGCCATGTGTATCAGATTAATCTGAGATTTGAGATGCTTGTTAAAAATGGAGATTCTGGACCTCATCCAAGACCTATTAAATATGAATGTCTAAGGTTAAAGTCACAGATCATTGTTCTCCATCCAAGCATGTTTACATTTTTATGTTCCTTTAGGAACTTGCCAAACATTCAAGAATAGAGAGAATAATATGGTAAAGTCCACATGTCAAAACTCAGTAATTAAATCCTAGCCAGTGTTTTGTGGATCTGTAATTTGAAGCCAGTTCCAGGCCTTGTATCACCTAGAATGGTTCCACACATGCCCCTGACACATAACCATAATACAATGATCATCCTTAAGAATTCCTTCTAATAACCCCCAATATCATTAGATTTCTGGTCCAGATGTTTCTTGTTTCACACATTTGCTAACTGGGTGGTAGTATGCTCAATCAGGCCATTGCTGCAGGTAGGACTTGACTCTGGACTGTTGCCCAGTGCTGTGGTTTTCTCTTTCAGGTCTCTTACATTAAGTGAAAAATTTTCTGTATATGTGTTTCATTTTCATTTCCCACAGTCATCCGTAAGGGGCTTCCATGATGGATGCCTGGAAATATCCTTCTGATGCCATCCAGTTCTAAAAATGTTTCTTGAACCCTTATACACTTAATCAATAACATATTTGGGTAGAAATTTTTAAGTTGAGTGTAACTTTCTTTTTAGAAATTTTCATGCATTTCCTTGTATATAGTTTCTGGTAAGTCTGATTATGGTTCTAATTTCTTAGTGTTTTAATTAGTGTGTGTAGGGGGAGGGGACCATAGGTTGATGTTGGTTGGAGTCTGTTGTTACTCTCCCTCTTATGTTTTGAGACAGGGTCTCTCCTGACCTGGAATTCATTGCTTGCATTAGGCTCACAGGTCAGTGAGCTGGGGATCTGACTACCTTTACTCCATCCCCTCAGTGCTAGGGTTACTGATGTGCGTGACCACATCTAGCTTTTACCTGTATGTTGGGGATCTGAACGTAAGGCCTTGTGCATAGCAGGCAGTTTACTCACTGAGCCAGCTTTATGGCTTTCTCTTATCTTTATTTTTTCAGTGTCACAATAAAAACATCTATGATCAAAATATTGTGTCTCAGTGCTGGGTGGATCTCTACCCACTTCTCCTTCAGTTTTAAGGAACTTAAACACTGTCCCCCTTCGATGACATTTGCCTCCATTCTCTGTGTCTTAGTCTTTCAGAAATTGTAAATATTAGATCTTTCAGGGGGAAATACCCTCTATCATTGCTTGTATTTCTGAGTTGTGTTTGTTGTAGTAGTTGTTGCTGTTGCTGCTGGTGGTTTAGGTTTACCTTCAACCAAGTTTCTTAGCTGTTGTGTTTCTGAATTGTTCTTCTATTTGGAGAATTGTCTTATTCTTATTCCTGGGTCAGATGGGATCTCTAGGGTCCTCTTTGCTGGTTACTGCTTCACCCATGCCTTTTAATCTATACTGCATCATGCAGAAATGAATTGTCTCTTGCTCTAATTTGGTTCCTGTTGTGGACCATTTATACTGATGCCTCAGCTTGGCTGGTGTCCTTTGAGCTGCTGATCTTCCTGTTTGGTTCCATTGATTGTTACTTCTAGCCTGTAGTAGTTGGAATGAGAATGGCCCCCATAGGCTCATATGTTTGTGGAACTATTTGGAATGGATTAGGAGGTGTGGCCTTACTGGAGGAGGCATGTCACTGGGAGACAGGCTTTGGGTTTCAAAGACTTATGCCATTCACAATGTGTCTCTTCACCACTACTAGGGGATCAAGATGTAAGTTCTCAGCTGTTCTTTTGCATCATGGGTTCTAATCCTGCAAAAACATAAACCAGATTAAATGTTTTCTTTTATAAATTGCCTTGGTATTTTATCCCAGCAATAGAAAACTAACTAAGATAATGGCTGCTGTTCCTCAGACCATACACAACTGGTGGATGACCAGGCCCTTTTTTCATTGGTCAGCAATACTTGCCACTTTTGAAATTTTTCAGCTGTCCTTTAGAATTGCACTTGTCTAGCTTGGATTCGGTGTTACAGCATTTTGTCTGATGTACATGGACACACCATTAAAGTACATCATGTGTAGTGGTTAAGACGTAGTTGCAGAGCATTGTAGCCTTGAAAAAATATCATCCAGCTCTTATACACTTTCATAAACAACCTCCTGCTTGCATCACTACCAGCCTTCAGAGAACTGTAGCATTTTCCTCTTTCAAGCCCTGAACCTTCATCTGATTATTTTTTTGACCCATAGACAAAAGGACAAATTACACTGTTCTTACTCTTTAGAAAATACTTCTCATATCTTATCATTATTCTTTCCATCTTTACTTTAAAATATACCTAAATGCCAGTGAATATGTGTAATGAATGTATATGCAATTTAAAGCTCATAAAGTCACATACCTACCACCTAACTTGAGAAATAAATTACCTCTTTAAAAATCTTCTGCAGTTCTAGGCTGACTCCCCCCCATCCCCACAGCCTTTTGCTGAGGTCAAATTATAAGGAGATGGGAGTGGACGTACAGATTCTTTTCTGTAAGATACTTCTTTTCGATTAGAGAGAAAAAGCACAAACACAGTGTCTAGAGGACACGTTGAGCTATTGGATCAGATATTCATGATTACACTGGAGGGTGGTGAGGTCATGCAGGCCACTGTTGCTTTCTGGCATCCTGGCAGGTGTTCTGAAGTACTGTTAACTCACCTGGTGTCTTTGTGTCTTTATTCAAAACCTATAGCAACCTGCAGAGTTTATAGGCCACAGCCTACCCTTCTATAATTCAAGGTTTGCAGAGCAAGTCTGCAGATGATCTTCATCATTATCAAATGTCATACCCGTGCCTGGAATTCTTTGAAAGGCTTGGCATCAAGCATTTAGGTAGACAAGCTCTATCCTCTCATGTTCCTTGCTCCATGACTGGACTTAAGAGCAAGCGGTTTTTTGGAAAGCGTAGGCTACAAGTCATTTAGCAAACCTGAATTGTTATGAACTGGGTCAGAGGCCTGATGACTACTAGTAAAAGTAGGTCAGACTTGTGTTATCTGACATGTTGTCTATGCCCAGTGAAATCCTGAGAGGTAGTGTGCTAAGACAAGTGAGCTCAGGGTGCATATGGGATGGATGGATGGATGGATGGATGGACGGACGGATGGATATGTAGTATCTCATTATGTAGTCTTGGCTACCCTGAAACCTGCCATGTAGACTAGATTAGTATATAACTATGATGTTCTTCTTGCTTCTACTTCCTGAATGCAGAAAGTAGATGCATGTACCCCCATACCTGACTTTTCATGTTGAATTATTTATTTATTTATTTGTGTGTGTGTGTGTGTGTGTGTGTGTGTGTGTGTATATGTACCTGTCCATGTGTGTAGAGACCAGAAGAAGGTGTCATGTCTTCTCCTCTATTACTCTCTGTCTATTCCTTTGTAGCAGTCTCTCCTCAAACCTGGACATCATGTTTTCTTGGCAAGCAAGGAAGCCCATTTCTTCCCCCTCAGAACAAGATCAGAGATGTCCATAGGATGCCTGGCTTTTTATCTGTGTGTTGAGATCCAGAATGTTGTTCTCATGATTACACAGCAATCATTCTTAATTGTTGAGCCATTTCTCCAGCACCACATTAAATTCCTAAGTCTAGATAACCATATGTCATAGTTCACCCTGGACAACCTGGGGTCAATAATCTTATCCTTGTGTAGTTATTATAATATAACCCTTTGTTTTTTCTTTAAATCATCCCAGCTTTGCACAGTAATTTCTGTGGTCATATGTATTACCAACTTTTTTCCTTGACAACAAATCCTTTTAAGATCTTAGAGACTCACAGCACCAGCTCTTTAGGTGTTACTCGTGGATCTGTGTCTCAATTGCAGCTCTGCCACAGGGTGTGGTCAGGATTAAATTTATTCCTCATTCTAGACTGGGGCTTGTACCATAAGTTATTTTTTAGGGTACAGAGGCTTGAAGATCAGCTCTGACATGAGAGTTCTTATTCTCACACACTAGGTCAGAGCTCCAAAATACCTCCGGTCTGAGGTAGCTTATTTTTTTTTCTTTTTCTTTCTTTTTTTTACTTTCAAATTTTTTAAATATTTTTTATTGGATATTTTATTTATTTACATTTCAAATGTTATCCACTTTTCCAGTCCCCCCCCCAGAACTCCCTATCCCATCCTCCCTCCCCCTGCTTCTATGAGGGTGCTCACCTACTCCCTGCCCTGGCATTCCCCTACATTGAGGCATCAAGCCTTCAGAGGACCAAGGGCCTCTCCTCCCATTGATGCCCAACAAGGCCATCCTATGCTGCATATGCAGCTGGAGCCATGGGTCCCTCCATGTGTATTCTTTGGTTGGTGGTTTAGTCCCTGGGACTATGGGGGGGGGGGTCCTGGTTGGTTGATATTATTGTTCTTTCTATGGGTTGCAAACTCCTTCAGATCCTTCAGTCCTTTCTCTAATTCCTCCATTGGGGACCCTGTGCTCAGTCCAGTTGTTGGCTGTGAGCATCTGCCTCTGTATTTTTCAGGCTCTGGCAGAGCCCAGGTTCCTGTCATCATGCACTTCTTGGCATTCACAATAGTGTCTGCGTTTGGTGACTGTATATGGGATGGATCCCCAGGTGGGACCATCTCTGGGTGGCCTCTACTTCAGTCTGTACTCCATACTTTGTCTCCATTTTTCCTCCCGTATTTTGTTCCCCCTTCTAAGAAGGAACAAGGCATCCACACTTTGGTCTTCCTTCTTCTTGAGCTTCATGTGGTCTGTGAATTATATCTTGGGTATTCTGAGCACTTGGGCTAATTTTCTAATGGTGGAACTAGTCCATGTCCCAGAGCAACACAGAGAATTCTGATTTAAACTGATTCCATGAGGAGTGATTCCATAAGAGGTGAGAGTGATCAGTAATGTCTCCCATCATGCCCCTCTCCAGCCTTTACAGCTGCTCTCCTTACAGTCTTTGTAAGGACAAAGCTATAAGAGTTCATGAAGAAGTTTTGCCTGCATTTAGAGTATATAATGTGTTAAGAGATTCACTACTATGTATAGCCTGGTTTGTGTTCAGATTTGACTTTGTGGACTCAGGGCTGGGGATTGATGCCAGCTATAGTGACCCCAGCCAGCTGTTATAGAAGTCTGCACCAATAGAGACTTCACTATATGCGATGTCACAGCCAAGTGGAGCCTGAGGTCACACCTTGTTCTTCACTGCCCCAGTCACTATGGTGATCTATGAAGCATGACACCTTTATGTCTATGCTTTGCCTCCACCAACTGTACTACTTACTCCTCCACCTCTCCACCTAGAATTTTTTTTTTTTTGAGGTCTTGGGCATTCCAAACAAACCTTAAACTCACTACATAGCCAGGGATGACTTTGAACTCCTGATCTTCCTACCTCTTATCTCCCCAGATCCAAGATTACAGGCATATGCCACCATGCTTGATCTATGCAGTGCTGTGGAGCTAGCCCTGAATTTGCACATCTAAGCTATGTCCCTTCACTTGTTGGTTTTACTGGTTAGTCTTACTGGTTACTCGGAAGTGTTTGGCACTGATTGGCTTTTCTACAACAGTTCCAGAAATTCCTCCACATAACTTAGTGATGATGCTATTCCTTGGGTTTGTTTTTTTTTTTTTTTTTTTAAATTGATTACCTTGTTTCAATGAGATTTTTGAGCTCAATAGCCACACTGAAACAGGAATCCCAGTGTTACAAGCAGAAATGTAATATAGTTTTACCACAACAAAGATTGACTATGAGGCATTGGGGGTATCCGTTTGATTCATCAGCAGCCTGGCAGCTGGTTCCTCTCAAGAGCAATTTTCTTGATGAAACTATTATCATTTTGTAAGAGCAATCAGAGTCATGGTGGAAAATGTGGTTGGTAGTTGGTCAGTTTTATTCGGTGGGTAAGTGGTGTAGGTCCTACATGATTTAGCAGGAATCTAACTTGTCACAGGTCATAGAACATTTAGAAGCACTGGCTTTTTAAGTTTCTTTAGAATATGAAGGTATGAAGTCTGTCTTCCTATTGTGTTCCCAAAGCCTAGCATACTGTCTGTCACATAATAGACATTCAGAATATGCTAGAGGGATCAGTGCAGATTTTTAAAGTGACCAGTAGAGGAAAAACCTGGGAAGAGTTTTGGAGTCCTGGGACATAGAAGGGGCATGTAGGAACATCCTTTAAAATAATGGTGTCAGGCATGAGATCAGATTCATACTTCAGTCTCTCTGACCCTACCTTGAGGTAAGAACCTGATGGAGACTAGATTCTCCCTTGAAAGGTATGAGTATGGCTATGGAATACCACATGGCCATGATACTTTGATCCACATACAATCACCATCATTCCCTGCTGTATCCCCTTGCCCTCAGCCCTTCATGGCATGCCTGCAGACCTCCACTGTGGCTTTGACTTCAGTAATGGCTTCGGTGTAGGGTTTTCTTCTGGCAACTGAAGCTTATTCTTTCTCCTATGCTGTATGTTGAAGTGCTGGTATTAGATGTTCATGGAGTGGGTGGGGAGCCCAGGACCTTCCCTTCTTGTGTGGGATAGCTCTTAGGTGCCTGGATCCTTCGAGCAGCTTAACCTATAGCCCTCACTGAGATAACTGCCTTGATGATACACCACATACTGACAACTTCCCCACTTTGCCTCTGTGTGTGTGTGTGTGTGTGTTTCACTTTCTAAGACAGCCTCTTGCTCTTGAAACTGGGGAAAACTCAGATTATCCAAGTCTGTCTGGTTTCTGAAGACCTAAGTAATATGTACTCTTGATGCTACAAAGCCCAATAAACACATGAATTGGATCCTTAAAAACTTAATAGAAAGAAAATGTGGTTTAATTCCTAAATTTTATGGCTCTTTGAGATGGCAGGGTACTTTCAAAAGACAGCTAAAAGTTCCCTTCTCCAGAAACTTTAGTGATAGATGCTTTCTTTAGGATAGAGTCTCATTTGACTTGCAGGGCACTCGGAGTCTCCTTAAATACATAGTGTTTTGTTGTTTCTAATCACAACTTGCACAACTTTGCCCCTTTGCTCTTGGAGCCTCTGGTTCGTGTCTGAATCCACATTGTCAGGTAACACTGCAGCATCTCCCACCCTGGCCTTCAGAGTCAGGTCCTTCAGACCTGTGGATGCAAGGACTGCACAGTGGGTGGCCATGAGCAACGTCATCACACTGACTCTTTCTTTTTCTTCTTTGCAGATATCTCTGTGAGCCTGCTAACCCTCGTGGTTACCGCCTGTGGTCTTGCCCTCTTTGGTGTCTCTCTTTTCGTGTCTTGGAAACTGTGCTGGGTTCCATGGCGAGAGCGAGGCCTGTTCTCTGGTAGCAAAGACAACAACCAAGAGCCTCTTAACTACACTGACACAGAGACAAATGAGCAGGAAAACAGCGAGGACTTCCTAGACCCGCCCACACCCTGCCCTGACCCCTCCATGAAGGTCAGCCACACCTCCCCTGACATTCCCCTCTCCACCCAGCCAGGTGGCCAGGAGAACTGTGCCCACGCCGTCCGTGTGCAGCGACAAGTCACAGAGCCAACGCCGTCAGCTCGGTCAGTAATGCCCCTCCCTTTATGAGTGCAAAGCAGGGACCACCCTTTCCCCCTTGCTTGCCAGTGGTGGTACTGACCACCTGAGAATCAGGTAATCATCTAGATGTCCACTCAGTCCCAGAAACATGAACATGGGGGAACTCTGGACCTAGTTCCAGAGCTCAGCTTAGTTTCCATGGAGTCCTTAAAAGTAACTATTAATATTGCTCTCAAATCATTTATATATATAACAAATCATTAATGTATGTAACTAATGGTTATATACATTATTTTTGTATAGTTTACTGTTCCGACACAGGTACTGTTATTCTGATTTTACAGTAAGAGAAATTTAGAAATTAAGAAGAATGCATGTTAGTATGTACCCAGGTCAGGATTTGGATACCAGGATCTGAGCTTTTAACTAATTTTCTTATGGTGGCCTCCTAAAGCCATAAAAGCCTCTTATCTATCCTAGCATTCTTCAGATCCCACAATATAACTGGAAGTTTTTGTCTACCCTCAGGCATTGTAACAGTTGCAGACAACTAGGAATGGAGTTTTTATTGTTTGGATGTTATATGTTCTTAAGTAACATATAACAGGTGAATAACATACTGATGCATAACGGTGTAGTGATTAAAAATCAGTGGGCTCTGGGGTGTAAAGAACTACTTTATTTACATATGTGGCATGGAACAAATCACATAACCTCCATACATGTCCATTTCAGCTTCTGTAACAGAGGGATAGTAGAAGTACCAACTTAGGAGTGGTTTTGAGAGTGAAATGGTTATATACACTTGCACAGATTGTTGTCATATTTATTCTGCTATTTTACTCGGTCCTTATATCCTTCCAACCCTTATTTCACTCTAATCCCTCCAACTCCTTAACACTAGGTAGGAGAGAAATAAGGTTAGAGGGGAAAGGGGGTATAGACCTCTTTAGTCTACTTACTGCTGATTGGGGCATTGGGTTCCTTGGGGGCAAGTCCACTCTTCTTAGTCAGGATATCTTCAGTTATTCTTATCTCTTTGCTCAAGACCACTTGACAAAGTGCAACAGCAGGAGCCAGCAGCAGCAGGGAGGAGCAGCTTCCACAGGCCCTCCTGGGGCTCTCCCATTTATACCTTCTCCAGAATCCTTAGAACTAAAATATCTGCAGCTGCAAAAATCACACCCCTGCTAGTGCACGAGGCAAAAGCAGAGTCACCTGTGAAGCAGCCGCTTAGCCCACACCTGGGATTAAAACAAAAGCATATTCATGTAAGCTGACCGGGTTTTAAAGAAATCCAAACTCTCACTACACAGATTTGCAGGGGTGACACCAGTCTCTCACTACACAGATTTGCAGGGGTGACACCAATCTCTCACTACACAGATTTGCAGGGGTGGCACCAGTCTCTCACTACACAGATTTGCAGGGGTGGCACCAGTCTCTCACTACACAGATTTGCAGGGGTGGCACTGCCATTCTGCCTTCCATGTCACTGTTTTCATCACCACTGCCATTGGAATGGAGCTCTCCCAAGATGCTGAGGTTGGACGCTTAGGTAGAGGCACACCTCCTCCAAAATGCTAAGACTGTGCAAAGGTTAATTTGAGGTTAAGCAACCTGTTCTAACCACTGGATAGAAAACCTAATTTTTGGTAAGATATTTTAGGGAAAAAAGACACAGGGATCAGCCTTTTTAAAAATGAAAGTATTTGCTTGAGTTATAGCCAGAGGAATAACGTGCAGTTATTATTATTTTTTTTTTTCAATATGAGCCTAGTTTGGGTGTTTTTAAAAAGATCTTTCTATTCTCTAAAGATAGGAATGATAATGCAGTTTATCCTAGAGACTGTGCTTATTCACATTAAGTGTGATAGAATATGACAGTTTATAGTTTTATTTTTTTCTAGAAACTTATTTTAGCATTATTTCTAGTTCTATTATCAAAGAGCAAAAGTTAAGTAGTCTTCCTTAAGGAAGTGGCTGGTTGTTTGCCATTTGATTTACAAGAAATCCTCAGATTTTATCAGTAGGATTTCTCTTCAGATGACTAGAGTTCACATAGTGGGACAGACTTATAATAAGATATTTTTAGTATCCCCCAAGACCTGGAGCCTTTCATGCAGGTCGCTCCTCAAGGTGTCTCACATTTGCTTCTGTTCTGCATCCAATTGCTCCTGTCTGAATCCTCTCAGACACATAGTGATACAAATGGTCTCCCTACTCACCTATTCTATTTGGTATGGCCTGCACATGATCTTCATGTGTGTTATGGCTGAGTAGCTTGGTGTTCTTTGGAAACCCTAACAGTGGGAGTGGGGGCTGTCCGGACTCCTTTGCCTACTTGTGGGACCCTTTCCTCTCCACTGGGTTGCCTTGGCCAGCCTTGATATGATGGTACATGTCTAATCTTGTAGATTGTTATGCTGAGTTTGGTTGATGTCCCTGGGATGCCTGTTCTTTTCTGAGGGGAGGCAGGGGGTGGGGGTAGAGTGTGGGTGTTCTGGGGGAGAGGGGCAACAGGGGCCTGGGAGAGGTTGGGAGGGGGGAGTGAGGGAAAACTGCAGTCAGGATGTAATATATGAGAGAAGAACAACAAACAGTGTTCTTACTAGATTTGATCTGTGCATCCTGCCCTATAACTCTAGCAAACTGCTATCAGTGATATCTCCGTAATTATTACAGTGTTTAGCATAGAAAAATATTTAGATAGACTGTGTATAAAGAAACATATTTAAAAGAAAAAATTCATTGTTGGTTTCACCATAGATTTGTAGAAATTCAGTAGAAGAAACAAAAAGGAGAATAATAAAGGACTAATCCCCCTCAAGTGCATTTTATATTCAGATTATTTTAGATTTGAAGATATGCAATTAAATTATCTTTCAAACAGTGAAAACTGGGTTCAGTAGCAGCTGAACTACCATTAGCAATTTAAATGCTTTTTGGCTGCATTTGACCCAGTATTAACAATTTGCATTATTGTGCATTTAAACCAATCATTCCTAAATTACTACTAACTAATTCTATGGGTTCTTCCCGGAAATGCATATCTTTGTCTAGCAGTGTATCATACACTGTTCTTCAAATTCATTAGCAAGTGTTTTGTTAGAATGTGTACACACGCACATGCATGCACACGCACATGCACACATGGGAAAGAAGAGGGAGCTCTTTCCCTGGGGAGTTGTAAACCGCTTGTCTATCTTATACACTACACCAACCAACCAAGGTTAATTCCAACATTGCCTAAATTGGGGAATCTTACTTTTCTCAGAATGTTTTAATATCAGAGCTTTCTAAGTAACCTTAAGTATATGAAACTCCCGAAGTAGAAGGAACCCAAAATTCTATCTACTCTGTTTCATGAGTCATGCATGCTCCATGTATGCATGAAAGTTTATTTGAGCCTCAAATTTCTTGCCTAATAACAACTGGTCAACCTCAACTCCTCATCAGGTCTGTGAAGGCCCTGCGTCGATCAATGTAGCTTCCCCTCATGTCAGGGCCACCATGGTGCACAACTCTAGAGGTTCCTGTTCACTTGGACTCAGCAGAAAGGTCTCTCTACTCAGCTGCTACACTTGCCTCCCTGGCACGTTGCAGTGTCTGAGCCCCTTCATGCCTCGAGGCCTTAACACAGGCTGTTTGCTCCCTCAGCCACCAGTGCTTTTCCTTCTATTCTGACCCTTCCTATTTGCCTCGACAATGTTAATGTCCTAGCCTAAATGCCTCTGCTCAGCATACCCCACCAGAAAAGAATGTGTTCTAGCTTCTGCTGCAGTTGTTCTCAACCTGTGGATCACAACCCCTTGGGGCGGGGGTTGAATGAGCCCTTCTTCACAGGGGTCACACATCAGAGCTCCTGCATATCAGAGATTTACATTATGATTCATAACAGTAGCAAAGTGACAGTTAAGTAACAACATAATGACTATTGTCAGGGGTCACCATGACTTGAAGAACTGTGTTAAAGGGTTGCAGCAGTAGGAAGAACCACAGTTTATTGCCCACCCCCACCTCAGGTTTTGTTGTCACTCCTTCAGAGCATTCGACTGTTTCCAAGTCATCGTTTGTTTGCTTTGCTCTTGTACTTTCCTCTAGACTGTTCTGTAAGCGCAAAGATCCATGTCTATTTTGTTTGTTTTTCTGTGTCTAGTCCTTGCTACAGTTCTGTGAATGGCTGACAGAATACACTGGCCAGCGGCAGGCCACTTTTCTCTTCTTCTCTGACAAGGGTGGCCAAAGGTCAGAATTATAGACTAAGTAGGGCCTAGAATGGCATGAGCCTGGTGGAAAGGCACTCACCTCAGGCTTCACGTTTATTAAGAGCCTCCCATGTAGACTTTTGACCTTATCTCTGAAGTAAACAATCCGTACAGTCACGGCAATGCCCTGACAGGGATTGAAGATGAAGAAAACCACCAGCCTCCATATTTGGGTCCCTAGCAAAGAGTACTGAGGTTAATGACATAACTCAGTATGGCAGTCTTATTTTCATGGCTGGGACAGGACCCAGAGTCTCACACATGCTAGGTAAATGCTCTGTCACTGGGTTGTATCCCCAGCCCCGAGTGGCAGGTTTCTATTAAGCCCTTATTTTTGTATTGAGAACAATACAATATTACTCTTACAATTACTTCTTTAGATTTTAATAAGTAGATAAATTTGAAAAATGGAAGTTGCTTAGACTTCTTTGAATTCCCATGAAACCCTGAAATTATATTTAAATGCATGTTTCCTGACTAGTATTTTTTAATTATGAGAAGCTGTTACATCCCTGGCAGTAATGTATTTACTCTAAACATGCATATTAAGCATCTGCTGTGTGGAGAATTCTGTAGTGGGTACCAGTATTTTTTAACAGGCAAAGAAAATGTATCACTCTCCTCAAAGACTCCAACGAAGAGCACCAATCACACAGATTGAAACATTCAAGTCCTTCTTAGACATTAATCTGTAGGAATACATAAGATCCACAGGATTGGCAAAGCCCAGGCAAGGGGGACTAATTTAGTCTCAGAGTGGTTAAGGTATATGTAATCCAGTGCTGCTGGGAATGGAAAGAGATTGTTGATAAGAGCTACTACAAAAGGGAAATATATTTGAAAGTGGCACCAAGGTTTCCAGCCTGAGTGAGTTGGGAGTAGGTAGGAGGGGAAAGCCACATGTCTGTGTGTCTAGTTTTACTTAACCCAACTCCTCCGCTGGTTTCAAGCAGACCCCTTCTTCTTCATAATCTCACTCTGAGAGAAGCCCCCACAGCCTCAGATCACCACTTCCTCCTTCCCTTGCAGTGTGTCACTGTGTCTTCCCCTGTCTAGGACATCCCTTGTCTGGTTTAGAAAAAGCCAACTCTCCTCTCTCAGTCACAGAGAGTCTCAGAGGAGAATGGGGTCCTGTCTCACTGTTTCTGTACTTCGTTAGCCACAAAGGTAGTTCAGTTCAATTTTCCTCTCTCTCTCTTTTTTTTTTTTTTTTTTTTTTCTGTTGGCCCCTGAAGCCTGTAGCCTGTAGGAAGGTAGATCTGGTTTCATCTTTGAGTTGAGGTCACAGATGAAGAAATGTAAAAGAGAGTTTACTCATCTATGGCTGCACAGAAAACCCTTTCTGTGGAAGGCATGCTGAGGTTCCTAAGCACTGGCTGCTAGACACAGGAGGCTTAGTAGCAGAGCTTTGGTGAAACCTACTGAGGCCCGAGAGCTGAACATCTTTCAGAGAGCTTGGACCATGAGAAAATTTAGTTGTTTTCTTACTGAAATCTCCAATATCATTTGTAAGAGAGTAAAATGAAAGAGGCTCAACTTTCATCTCTTCCATAAAAATGTCTTGGGCCACAGCCTCTTTATTCTTTCTGTTCCCAGACTCTCTAGCCTGTAGTCAGTAAGAATCCCCACCTATTGTGCTTGGGAAACCCCGTAGAACTGTGGTTTTCCCTGCCAGGTCAGTTGTTAACTTCAAGACCTGGACTAGACTAGTTTCCTTCACCTCGCAGTCCACTGGTTGTCTGTCTGTCCACATTCTCATCTGTTGAGAATTGCAGTAAATCTTTTCTCCTTTCTTAAGATCTAATGGAAATGATTGGCATTGGGAGTGATACTTCAGGGACTGATCCTAGAGCTGGAACTGGTTCATTTAGAGAAAAGGGCAGGAAGAAAAACCCCTTTGCCCTTGGGCTCCTTCCCCTGTCTTTTCCCATCCTGCCCTGGGGCTGGGACTGAGCCCAAGGCTCAGAATCCTTGAGATGTGAAAGTGTGCAGATGTCTTGCAGGAAAACTGCTCTACAGTGGTAAATATCTGATTTTTAATAATTTTTTACTTACATATTTTTGTACTCACTTTTCATCTCAGTTACAACCCCCTCCTCCTCTCTTCCCAGTGCCACCCTTACAGATCCCCTTTCCCTATTGCCCTCTCCCCTTTAGAGAAGGTGGAGCCCCTTTTGGGTATCACCCTACTCTGGGACATTTGGTCCCAACAAGACTAGGCACATCCTCTCCCACTGAGACCCAACCAGGCAGTCCAGGTAGGGGGAAAGGATCCAATGGCAGATAACAGAGACAGGTCCACCCCCGCAACACACACAACTGGTTAGGGGCCCCACATGAAGTCCAAGCTGCACATTTGCTACAAATGTATAGAGGAATCTAGGTCCAGCTCCTGCATGCTCCCTGATGGTGGCCCAGGCTCTGTGAGCCCCCATGGGCCCAGGTTAGTTGACTGTGGGTCTTCTTGTGGTATCCTTGATCCCTCTGACTTGCTCACTTCTATCCCTCACTCTTCCACAAGACTCTCCAGGCTCCACCTGATGTTTGAGTGTGGGTCTTTGCACCTGCCTCATCTGTTGATGGATGAAGCCTCCCAGGAGACAGTTATGCTAGGTTCCTGTCTGTAAGCATAGCAGAGTATCATTAATAGTGTCAGAAATTGTCTCTCTTACTTGGGATGGGTCTCAAGTTGGGGCAGTCTTTGGTTAGCTGTTCCCTCAGTCTCTGCTCCTCCATCTTTATCCTTGCACATATTATAGGCAAGACAGATTTGTGGTTGAAGATTTTGTAAGTGAGTTGATGTCCCCCTCTCTCCTCTGGAAGTCCTGCCTGACTATGGGAGGTGGTCACTTCAGTCTCTTTATCCCCCTCTAGTAAGAATCTCAGCTTGGATCACTCCCATAGTGATCCAGTATTATCCCTAGTCCCAGGCCTCCAGTTCACCACCAGAGATGCCCCCATCCACTGCCAGTTTCCATTCTCCCAGCTTTCTCCTGCCTCCTTCTCCCCATACCTGACAGCCATCCCTGTTCCTCACCACCACTCAGTTCCATTTCTCCATCCATCTCCAACAATGATTTAACTTCCCCTTCTGAGTAGGATTCTTGCATCCTCCCTTGAAACCTCCTTATTCCCAGTTTCTCATCCCAGTTTCTTTGGATCTGTGGGTTGTAGCATGGTTGTCCTGCCCTTGATGGCTAATGCCTACCTATAAGTGAGTACGTACCATATGTGTCTTTTTGGCTCTGGGTTACCTCACTCAGGATGATATTCTCAAGTTCCATTCATTTGCCTGCAAAATTCATGATATCTTTGTTTTTAATAGTGGAATCGTATTTCATTGTGTAGATGTTTCACATTTTCTATATTTATTCTTCAATTGAGGGACATTTTGGTTGTTTCCAGCTTCTGGCTATTACAAGTAATGCTTCTGTGTACATAGTTGAGCAAATGTCCCCGTGGTATGGTGGGACATCTTTGGGGTATATGCCCAAGAGTGGTATAGCTGAGTCTTGAGGCCAAACTATTCCTAGTTTTCTGAGAAACTGGCTAAGTTGATTTCCAAAGTGATCAATCACACCAGTCTACATTTCCACCAACAATGGAGGAGTGTTTCCTTGCTTGACATCCTCACCAGCATGTGCAGTCTCTTGAGTTTTTTGATCTTAGCCATTCTGATGGGTGTAAGAAGGAATCGCAGAATCGTTTTGATTTGCATTTCATTGATAACTAAGGGTGTTGAACATTTCTTTAAGTGCTTCGCAGCCGTTCAAGATTCCTCTGTTGAAAATTCTCTGTTTAGTTCTATCCGCCATTTTTAAATTGAGTTATTTGATTGTTGGTGTCTAAGTTCTTTATATATTTTGGATAGTAGCACTCTGTTGGATGTAGGGTTAGTGAAGATCTTTCCCAATCTGTAGGCTGCCATTTTTTCCTATTGATGGTATCTTTTGCCTTACATAAAGTTTACAGTTTCTGTGGTCCCATTTATCAGTTGTTGATCTTAGAGCCTGAGCCATTGGTGTTCTGATCAGGAAATTGTCTTCTATACCAATGCATTCAAGGCTATTTCCCACTTTCTCTTCTATTAGATTTAGTGTATCTGATTTTATGTTGAGGCCATTGATGTTAAGTATCTTTGAACCCAGATTTTTTTCCAGATTGAGCTCAAGTCTGGGGTGGCCAAGGACAGTCTTTTAAGTTCTTTTCCTTGGCTCCTCCATGAAAAGAAACAACATCTTCTGGCCCTGAGAGAATGGGAGCTAGAGAAACCAGAGAGCTGCAATCCCGGCAGCCAGTTCCTTAGAGCCTGCACTAGGTGTGGCTGATTTACAGAGGATCCTGTCTTTGAATTTCCTGACCCATTATTCTTGAAACTTACCTTTCACACACACACCCCTCTCTCTCTCACTCTGTGTGTGTGTGTGCGCGCACACGCATGTGTGTGTGTATACATGCATGTGTGTTTCACTTTTTTGTAGATTGGTTATTTTATGTCATGAATGTTTGCTTTCGTGTGTGTATGTACACTATACACATGGGTGGTACACACAGACACCAAAAGAGGGTGTTGGATCCCCTAGAATTGGAGTTAGATGGTTGTGAGTTACAATGTGGGTGCTAAGAACTTCAGTGGATCCTCTGCAAGAGCAGCAAGTGCTTTAACTTGGGAACAATCTCTCCACCCCCCTTACCTCTTTTCATTCATTGCGCGCATTAAATCCTGAGAGTACAGGACTTCCCACACTAACTCAGAAAGTAGCATACTTTGTTTTAGACAAATTCCTCCTCACCACAGTCATTTAGTGTCACAGTGTCACTCAGAGACACTAGAATTCCAGACCCTCCCTGGGGAACATTGTATATACTGCACTGGAGACCATTCAGAACCACTGCACCCAGTGTGGGGAGTATACCGGTCATAGCCCGGGTCTCTGTCTTTCTTCTTTTGCTTTAGACTTGCCTTTTCTTCCTACCTCCATCTGAGTAGCCAGTGAAAGCTAAGGGATAATGATTTCACATTTCCTCTGCCTCATCTTCTCCCTTGTGTCCCAGAGGCAGCCTGCCTGCTCTGATTTCTCAGGAGACAGAGTGCCAGCTAACAGTTATGCAGGGAAGTTGTGGTTACACTGGTTTTCTGACTCTTTTGGACTTCTCTGTTCTGTGTGTGTGCTGCACAGACAGAAAGACACACATGTACACTCAGACATACACACAGACACACATGTACATTCAGAGACACACAGAGATACACATGTGTACCACATACAGAGAAACAGAGACATATAAGGATAGACACATTTGGACACACAGAGACACACAAACACATATGATGTCAATAAACTCTCTCTGCCTCCTGAAAGAAGCCCAGGCAGAGAAGAACTGTCATGCCCGGTTCTACTCTTTGCTTTTTACTTCAGTCCACTACCCTACAGTGCAACTGAACTATTTTCCTACTAGTAATTCTGGGGAGAAATTTTAATGGAAATGAATTAACATGTAAAACTGTTGTGTAATATTCATATTTGTGATTGTTTTTAGAAGAATACTTATCATATGTGTGTGTATGTGCATGTGTGCACATTGCACATGTCTATGTATAGGTCAGAGGACAATCTCTGTTGTGGGAGATATTTTTAAAAAGCCTCTGGTCAAGCCGACTATCTAAGCTGCGGCGGCTCTGCCTAGCTCAGCCACCATGTTTCTCGGCGGAGGCCACGTGTGCACACTGCTGCTAGAAATGGCCAGACAGAAACACCAGCCCTGCCACCCATGAGATGTCAACGTGGGAGATGGCTCTGCCTCTGCCAGTCTTCCACGCTGTCTCTGCAAGGCTGGGCATTGCCCAGACCATCCCGCCATCCATGCAGGCCCAGTAGAAAAAATGAGACTCTAATGCTTAAAGATTAATCAAAGGCTTTATATGTTTGGTAAAGCTCAATAACAATATGCCCATACAAAGAGAGTTGTTTCCCAATTAGCTAACCTAAATAAAAGTTGTTACCCGCGACTGCTCTGCATACCTGCGTGGCTTTCCATCCTCCTTTATCTCTGCTCTCTCTCGATCCTCCTCTTCCTTTTCCTCTTCCTCCCCTTACTCCTCCCATCTTAGCTCCTCCTACAATCTCAGCTATTGTTCCTTAGGCACTGTCTACCATCTTTTCTTGTGAGTCAGGATCTCCTTGGTCTGTAACTTACCAAGCAGGCAAGGCTGCATGGGCAGTGAGCCCCAGGGAGACACTTATCTCCACCTTCCCCATGCTGGGATTACAAATGTGTGCTGTTTCACCCAGATTTTGTTTTTCACACACACACACACACACACACACACACACACATTGAAGATTCTAGAGGTTGAACTCAAGTTCTTTATTTGTGAATTTAATTTTAGATGTATTTATCTTATGTGTGTCAGTGTTTTGTCTGTATATATGTATTGCACTACATGCATGCCTGGTATCTGAAGAGGTCAGAAGCAGGTGTTGGATCCCATGCAGCTGGAGAAGGTTGTTATAGAAGGTTGTTAGCTGCCATGTGGCTGTTAGGAATCAAATCCAGATCCTTTGCAAGAACAGCCAATGCTCCTAGCTGCCAAGCCACAGCTTCCGACCTCTGAACTCAGGTTCTAGTATGTCCAAGGCAAGCATTTTACTGACTGAATTGCTTTGGAACCTGGAATAAGGGACTTCCTGCATATTTAGATTCTCAGAGAATGAGATTATCCTTCTGCCTTTGAAGTACAGATCTCTCTCTCCATAATGCCCTCGTAGTCCCACTCCTCTACCTCTGGCAGTCTCTCCTGGTTAGGAAGAGCCAAACGTGTAATACTAATCTCTCCCAGATTTCGTGTCCAAGGAAACGTGCTAAGCAGAATATGTTCCATTGCTAAGTAGCCAATTCCATTTATCTTAAATTTGAATTAAAATAGGCTCCATAGGTTAGTTCTTCAGACAGAATTTTGCTGTGATGAATTTATAGCCAGAACTGACAACATGAAGGTAACCTGTTCTGCAGAGTCTGCTTAGAATGTATTTGCCAGGACTTGTACTGGATTGTTCCTCGATCAGAATCAAGTCCTGAATAGAAGCACTTAGTGGCTGTCTCTGAGAAGGAATCTCATGTATCCCACGCTGGCCTCTAGCTTGCCACATAGCCAAGGATGATCTTGGATCTATGAGCTTCTTAACCTCTACCTCCTGAGTGTTAGGATGACAGGCATGTGCCACCATCCCCAGCTTTAGGTTGTGTGAGGATTGAACCCAGTGCTTTGTGCCTGTTAAGCAAGCACTCTAGCAATAGAACCACATCCCAAGGCCACACTCAGTGGCTATGAGGGGTGCACTTTTATTACACAAACAGTACCACTAACTAAAGAGCACCTAAAATGGTCTATACTGTGACCTGTTAGTCATACTAACCAGTCCTTAGCTAGAATGGTTTAAAATGACTGAAGTATGGACCTCTGGATCGATCCAACTTGAAAAGAAAGATGATTAGTAGATAGAGATGGAGCTGGTACCAACCTCCCCTTCTGGTTTCTGTCTAAGGCAGGGTGCTTGCTGCTCTGTGCCATTCCCTCCCCCACACAAAGACCAGCAGAGAAGCTTAAAGATCCGTTCTAGCTCCACAGTGGCTCCACTTCTGAATGAGGGAATGGCCTGACTACTAATGGATAGCCAGTTTTGTCACTTAAAAGCATCTCCTACATTCCTGACCTTCCCTAAGTCATTAGATACCAAAAAACCCTTAACACTGTGGATTTCTCTGGAAGAAATTATGATCTACCCAGCTGTGTTCAGACGCACAGTCTTTGTACATTTGGAAATTTCAGTACCTGGAATATGTCTGTTGGTGTGGACTGTGTTGAGTATGACAATTACAAGTGGCAGTCTATGACAGCAATCCTGAGATACTATATGGGTGATTAGTGATCAGGAGGCTATTTTAGGATGAATAGGAGTGTTCAGCATGACAACATCTGAGCTATAAATAGAATTTCAAACATATTTTAGGTCTGTAAATCCCATTTTCCCATGATTATTTCAAAAAGTCTCAAGGAAGGAGAGGAAATGCACAGATGTGCTCTACTTCTGGTACTCACTAGTCCCTCAGAGACAACTCTGCTGATCTTGTCATCTAGTACTCACTAGTCCCTCAGAGACAACTCTGCTGATCTTGTCATCTAGTACTCACTAGTCCTGAGAGACAACTCTGCTGATCTTGTCATCTAGTACTCACTAGTCCCTCAGAGGCAACTCTGCTGATCTTGTCATCTAGTACTCACTAGTCCCTCAGAGACAACTCTGCTGATCTTGTCATCTAGTACTCACTAGTCCCTCAGAGACAACTCTGCTGATCTTGTCATCTAGTACTCACTAGTCCCTCAGAGACAACTCTGCTGATCTTGTCAAGAGACTGATTCAGGCTATTTACTGGCTATTTAGCACAGAGACTGTGCACTCTGAGTTAAAAACAACAAAAAGTAACCTTTGGTACAGCCTTCTTCTGAGCTGTTGGTGCTAACCGATTATGCCAGCTATTAGAACTAGTAGAGGCTCAAGCAAGAAGATCACAAGTTCAGGGCTTGGATGGACTACAGACTGAGTTTAAGGACATCCAGGGAAATTTTGAGATAGCTTATCTCACAGTGAAAAGTAAAGAAGAGAGCTGGGATGTTAGAATTCAGTGAGTGGAGCATTTTTGTAGTATGTGGGAGGCCCTGTGTTCACCCCCTAGCACCACATAAAAAAACAGTTAAATAACCAGCCTTCTGTGTAATGATCACTTCTTTCTCCTCATGAGGACCTACTCAGATGAGGCAGGATTTAGAAAGAACATTAAAGAAACTTCTAACTCAAAACTTATGGGTAAAGACTTGTCTCCACTAACAAAGTCTGATTTGCTATTATTAGTATCTAACCTTCCTTAATTTATTATCTCTAATTTATGGTAGCTCATCTTTAAATTTTTTGTCAACAATATTTATTTCATCAGTGAAGCCTCATGGGCCTGAAGAGATAGGCCAGCAATTAGGAGCACTTGTTGCTCTTTCGGAGGACTAGATGTTGGTTCCCAGCACTCAAATTGGGTGACTCACAGCAGCCTGTAACTCTAGCTCATAGCGTGTGACACCCTCTACTTCTAACTTTGGTGGGCACCCTTACACACACACACACACACACACACACACACACACACACACACACATATACACACACTAAAATAATACATAAATAAATAAACACATAATAAATAAATAGAAAGAAACCTCCTAGTTGTTGACTACCCATGAGGAACAGCAGAAAACAGAGTCTTAGTGCAACATAGGCAACTAGTCACAACCAACACAATCCATTGCAAGCAGACATACCCTAGTCCCATAAGTCTTTACAATAGTAAAACCTATATTCTTATCATGAAACAATTTTATCTGAACCAGTAAAAATTCATGCCTTGATAAAGTTGTAAGCCAGTGGTAGAAATTTTCATGTAATTTAGAGAAAGACATGTTTAGTTTGGTTTGGTTTTTAAGGCTGGGTCTCACTCTGCAGGTTAGGCTGACTTTGAACTCTAGATCTTTCTGTATCTGCCTCCCACGTGCTAGAATTACAGGCACCAGCCACCACATCTAGCTTGAGAAAGAAGCACTCTTTCTAACATAAGACATAGCCTACTATTTCAGTTTGAGGATATTACCTAAAGGTGAATAATTGTCTTCTTAAAGGAGCTTGTTCATGCAAATCTTCGTATCCTACCAGCCACAGAGAGGCCTTAATGCACATTAGACCATTCAGAAAAACCTTAAAAGCTCTTGGGTCACATGTTTGTAAGTTCCTTGTCAGTTTTAAGCCTCAGTCTCTTGGGAGCAGCTTTACTCACATTACCCACATGATGAGCATTCTGAGTTCAGGCCAAAGAAAGGAGCCAGAGACATAAGCTCTTCTCAAAGTACAACAGTGCACCAACATTCCAGACACAAGGTTCTGTAAGACGGGCAGCTAATGAGGTTATAACTGCTGTGTCTTGCTCTTCATTTAAGGCATAACTCAATCCGAAGACAACTCAACCTGTCGAACCCGGACTTTAATATCCAGCAGCTTCAGAGGCAGGAGCAGTTGACTGGGATTGGTAGAATTAAACCAGAGTTGTATAAACAGAGGTCACTGGACAATGAGGAAGGGAGGAGGAGTAACAGCAAAGCCTGCGGGAAACTGAACTTCATTTTAAAATATGACTGTGACTTGGAACAGCTCATCGTGAAGATCCACAAAGCCGTCAATCTGCCTGCCAAGGACTTCTCTGGGACTTCAGATCCTTATGTCAAGATTTACCTGCTTCCTGACAGGAAAACAAAACACCAGACTAAAGTTCACAGGAAGACCCTGAACCCTGTATTTGATGAGGTGTTTTTATTTCCTGTTCCCTACAATGACCTTGAAGCGCGGAAGCTTCACTTCTCTGTGTATGACTTTGACAGGTTCTCTCGCCATGACTTGATCGGTCAAGTGGTGGTGGACCACTTCTTCGACTTGGCTGACTTCCCCAGGGAGTGCATCCTTTGGAAGGATATCGAGTATGTCACCAACGTGAGTCTAGCATTCCTTCATTGGGGTGGGAGTTTGCTTCTTCATTTCCACTGAAACAGACTGCTTACAAACATGTTGTTTGGGAACAAACTATAAAATTCACACTGATATTCTTCTGTTCCTTAGAAGCTCTCTGTATCTTTGGAGGATGGGTTTTTAACAGCATTAACTTTGATATATACAAGAATAATTTGCTGAAACTAATATATGGAATCCCTTTCTCACTTTTCTTCTATCATAGCTGTTTTCTATTAGTCCTCACGACATTTTCTTGAGAATTCTTTCAGGTTTGTACTAACTGGGTCATGGCATCCTGTTCACTGTATTCTACAGCTGAAAGTCCATTGCCTGATCAACAACACCAAGTACTTGCCTGGGTTCTTCTATTGACTCAAAAGTGTTTCCAGGATCAGATCCTCATTTTAACCCTGAGCTTGGGAGTGGTTGAGGAGAGGTTGCATGGGAATTCCAAATGTAAAAGGCACAAATTAAAATTGTAAGGAAGTCAGTCAGAAAAGATGGCAGAACTGGTCTAGAGAAGGTCAGATCTCATGTCAGACTTGGGAGAAGAGGCAGAGATCTGCCGTAGCCTTGTTCACATGTTAACAAACAGCAGATCCCATGGGATGTTTGTACTCCATCTATAACTCATTACTCCCTACTGAAGCTCCAGACTGAGGAAAATTGGACTTTGTTGGGGGGCGGGGGGAACTGGTACTTTCAAGCTGCGTATTTCTTTCTCTTGGTTAGATTCCCTGAGGTGACTCTTGGTGTGTTTTCTCAAGGCCAGCATTACCTACTTCATCTTGGCATCCAACGGGACCAAGTGTCACTATCTTAATCCAACTCAGGCACTGATCCAACTTGGGATTGAGCCTTGAGTGAGCTAAAGACTGTCTCTGCTCACAAAGAGGACCCCTAGATTTCTGTTCAAGAAGAGGACACCCAGATCTCTAGCCCACAATCAAATACCCCACAGTCATGGTGCTCTTCAGCCTCTGACACATTAATGACCTAGGGACTTCCTCACCCATTAATCACTCTCTCCCTCCGCATACCCTAAGTCCTTGTGCCAGCTTTGTAATGGTATCTAGGTAGGGAAAGTGTGGCCAAGGTCGTGGTGACCTCCATCTTCACATCTGGAAGGAAGAGAAGGTGTAGAGAATAACAGTAGATAAAACTGAAGTGATTTGTAATTCTGGGGGAAGGAATAGAACTCTTCATCTTGAAAAGCTATAACATTTGAAAACCCAAAAATGGATACTGGGGAGAGCAACGACTATCTTTATATCCCAGATGCCAAAACCAGGAGGCAACTGAGGAGGCTTAAAGAAACAAGATAGATAGACTGCTCATAGTAATCTATGAGTGTCCACAAATTAGCTCCCCCACCCCCATGTCGGGTATTTAGCAGATCTATGTGAGTATAGAAGCTCCAGCCATGATGATGAGCTCTGACTAGGTCTGGTTCCAGGGTCATTGTTCACACCATCCAGCCAGACTCTATAATGTTCTGGCAAGCAGAGTCATAAACTAGATGGAGAACTTCCAGGAAGGTCAGTGGGGATCCTTCTGGAGTTGCCATCTAGAGGTTTTATGGAGAGAGCAAAAGCATACGCACAGAGGCTGGCCACAGTCCAGATGAGGCAGGTCCCTGGTGGAAAGGTCTCCTCACAAAGGTTCCTGTGGGGCAGGAAAAAAGAGGCAGTCTACAAAGACCTTCAGCTCTGAGGTAAGTCTTCCAGAACTAAGAGTTTCTGGATCATTGTTTGGAAATCCTGGATTGCAGAGGAGTTAAGAAGAATGTGCGACTCATCAAGAAGCATTTTCAGATATCGTCTGGAGAGGGAGGTGCTATGAGTGGAATTACAGACAGTTTGATAATCTGTCTCATAATTTTTAATGTGTTCAGAAACTGAGCACAGAGGTCTGAGATTCGCTAAGGTTCTGCTTTTATATGCAGAAGCCTGAAATACCACATGTATAATACATACCAGAGGAACAATGCATGGGTCGGTAAATGAGCAGATGTGAACCCACCAGCTGAAGAAGACAGCACTCTAGTACTTTCAGCCTCTGCGCTTTGCTCCCATCAGCCCTTTCACTGCCCTGAGCGTACTCACTTTGTGATGGTGTATTGAAGTTTGCTCTGCTGTCCATGACCCCACTTTAAGTTGCCATTCCACACTTAAAATTAATTATAAATGTAACAGTGGAGATGAGTGCAGTGGACGAGCTTTGCTTGTTTTCATTGTATACAACATCCTGTTGTTCAACATATGACAAGTTATCCTTCTCTGGAAGGATTTTATCCATTGATTTTTATTTTATGGGTAAATGTGTTTTGTTTGCATGTGTTTGTGTCTGGTACCTATGGAGGGCAGAAGAGGATGTCAGATCCCCTGGAACTGGAGTAACAGGTAGTTGAGGGCCACCATGTGGATGCTGGGGACTGAACCAGGGAGTAATCATTCCAGCCTGTTACCACTGTTACATTGATGACATTCATGTTACTAATTTGTTTGTGATTCTGAAGAGCATAACAGAGAATACTTTCATGTCCACCCATAGATTAACAGGCACCACAGTCTTTGATACAGACATGTGTTCAACATTTCTAAGTGGTTATAAGGCCATTTCCACAGTGGCATCTTAGCAGATCCCCTGCTGGTGAGATGTGACTATCCCAAGTTCTGGACTGAGTTTCTCACCAGTTCTAGATCTCCTAATGCTGGTTTGTGTGTATATGTGTCCATGTAAAATATCCATAAGACTGTTTTCTTCTTGGCTGCCAAGGTGGCCATCTTTTTATGTGTTTATCATTCTAGCTTCCTTTCTTACATGCAATGCTGTCAGCATATTCTGCTTTTTTCCCCCCCATGTTGATCTAGGTTCTTTTTACAGTCTTTATGCAAATCTATGTTATATGCGTTATAGTTGGCTGTCAGCTTATGGCAATGTATGTATTAACTCTGTGGTGACTTATTATTATAATGTTTTATTTATTTGTGTGTGGAGGGTGAATGGGTGTAGACATGTGCCAAGTGTAAAAGTCCAAGGACCACTTTAGGGAGTTGATTTTAACTTTGCACTTTATTATCTTTTGGTTTTTGCTATTGTGTTTCATATTCTAAGGTAGCCTGCCCTTGAGCTACTGGGTAATTCTGTACCTGGTTCCCATCTCACCATAGAGTCTGATGCATACCACCATCCACCCTCTGGGGTGGAACTCAGGTCTTCAAGCTTGCACAGTTCATCCCTTTACCCACTGAGCTACCTGTCTAGGCTTAATGGTGACTTTTGATAGTTCTTATGCCTATTCTCATAAAATATATCACTGTTTCCATTGTAAAGTAGCATGATTGTATCTTAATTAAGAAATCTAAGTATGTTGTGAATGTATTGCTCCTTTGTTTTCTACTGAAAATCTTAAAGTTTATGTGTTTGAGATAGGATCTTATTATGTAGCCCTGGCTGACCTTGAACTCACTATTTAGAGTAGATCAGGATAGCTTCAAACTTATGATATTCCTGCTTCTGCCTTCTGAGTGCCTCCTGATTCCAAGAGGATGCTGCCATGCAAGGCAAAAGTTTTAAAGTTTTGCCCTATACATATTGGTTTTTGAGACAGGGTTTCTCTGTTTAGCCCTGGCTGTCCTGGAATTTGCTCTGTAGACTAGTGTGGCCTCAAAGTCAGAGATCCTCCTGCCTCTAACTTTAGAGTGCTGGGATTAAAGACATATGCCACTACTGCCTGCCAAGTTTTGACATCTTTTTTTTGAAATTAAAATATGTTTACATCATTTTCTCCTTTCTTCCCTCCTAACTCTTCTGTGTACACCCCCTATCCCCAATTCTCTCAAATTTATAGCCTCCAGCCTTCTTTTTAAATTGTTGTTATACATAAACACACACACATATATACATATGCATATGTATATATAGTTATATATACTCACATGTATACATGTATATATACACATACATATGTACTCATATATGTATGTATCACATATACATATGTATATATACATATGTGTATATACATACATATATATGTATGTGTAAAATATAAATTTTGTTTTCCTAGAATGGATTTTTTTTCATCATGTAACATCTTAAATTGGTCGCTCTGATTCCCATTACAAGAGCCCATGGCTGATTGGCTTAGCAGACGTTGATTTCTCACAACTCTCAAGCCCAGGGTCGACAAAGGTCACTTCTGATGGGGCTCCCTCCCTGCCGTCCCTGTGTTTTCACAAGGGGAAGAGATCCTTAGCTCTAACCTTATAAAAAGGACACTACTTCCACTGTGGGCCCCACTCTCATGACTCCATCTCAGTCCAACCACAGTTCAAATGATCCACCCAGTCTGCGATTACACTTGAGGATTAGACTCTGGTTCACTTCATCCACATGTATTTTTTAATTAGATTAGGGATTGTCTGGAGCATTTTCCCAGTAATACACAGTGGGGTGCATGCTCTGACATCTGTGGGTTTCCATATAGGAATAATCTGCTTCTGGATTCCTTTTCCATCTACAGTTCTACTTGACTACATCTTCAAATCCCAGGGCTTGCCAGTTGCTCTAATTTCAGAATCTAGAAAAGCAAGCTTCATCTTCTCTTAGTTTAGTTTTAGCTGATAACTTGATTTTTTTCACATATTTTTTAGAGCTCCGTTGTCAAACAAAAATTATTTCTTTCAGGATCTTAAACTATCAATATTTTATAATAAAATAAAGGTTTTTTAAAAAAGTTATATTTTCCCCTTTCATTTTCAATTTGTCTTAACCACATGCTGATATAATTCTATAGTCTACCCAGGGATTCTGCATCCTCAAATTCAACTGAAAATATTTTTAAATGTATTTGTACAATGCTGATATTGCATTATGTGTTATGTCCTAGAAGTGTTGGGTAGAGCATTGGCCTAGCATGAGCAGAGGTTCATTCCTGGCTGGGTGGGAGTGTATGAAGTCTGTGCAGCAGTTTAAGGAAAGTTTCCACCTTTCTCGTCATAGTGTTCTTTCCATGGATGTAGTCTTTATTTAAAGTCTTCCCTTCAGGCTTTGTGGTAGTTTTACATGAAGATCTTGCCAGACTTTTGCTAGATTTCCTTAGTTACCCATTTTTGTTACCTCCAACGGTAACTTCTAAAATAGCATTCTGACTATTACAGATATATAACTGAAATTTTGTATTTCTTGTAAAATCCTTAATTCTTACAGGTGCTTCCGCATTTTCTTTGTAAGGTATTCAGGCATATATGAATTATGATGAATTTGTTGCTTTCTGGTCTGTGCCTTTTTGTTTCTTAGTCCTTTTGATTTTGTTGTTGACTAATATACAAACTAGGATACCCAAGTGCTTGTGAAACAGTAAATACAGGATAAATACAGGCATTTTTCACTTGTTCCGTATTTTAAGTAGACTGTCTTTACACTCCTGTATAGTTTTTCCTACAGGTATTTTGTGGGCACCTTCATCACATTGAGGTTGCATTCCTTTGCCAAGTATGGTGTCTCACACCATCAATTCCAGTGCTCAAGAAACTGAAGCAAGAGAATAACAACTTGGGCTGCACAGTGAAACCCTGTCTCAAATAAGAAGACTGTTGCTAGTGGACTGACCTCAGAACTGTTAGGAATGGTTGTTCCTCTCTCCAATGATGTTGAGAGGCTGCTTTAATCTACTCTTACGGTCAATAATGTTGATCAGTTTTCTAATCTTTATTCAATCTTACGTTCCTAGACGAAACCACCCTTGCTGTGATGCATTGCCTTTTCTGACTGCTGCGGAGTTCAGTTTGCTGGTGTGTTCTGCATTGATGCGTATGAATGGTACACAGAGTGCAGCTTGTGTGCTGTTCTTGTTTGCTCTGAAAGCAAGGGAGTTTGTACTTCATCGCTTCTGTTGCAGGACTATTTTGGACCTTCTATTCATTCCTGCTCTGTGTCCCACGGAGGCCCTGAGGTTTATTTACCTCTCCATGATGTAGACTCCCTTAGTGTCTAACTTCTCCTGAGGTCCTCACAACAAAGAAGTCAGGAGCATGAAGCTGGGCTGTCTGTTTCTTGGAATGTCCATAGATATTGAAGCTAAACCCACAGCTCCCAAATGTGTCTTTGTTTTGAGATTGTTTTTTTGAAGGTTATTTTTCTGGGAATAAAAATGTAGGTGAATAAAATTCTCTGTCTACTTTGATTTTGGTAATGTGAAGCTATAATTCCATTGTTTCCTTCCTTTTAAAGTCAATATTTATCCTGCCATTTATTACTTTGTATGACAATTTTCCTTTTCATATTGACCTCTAGAGCTTCCTTTCCTCCTAAGTGTTCTATACTTTAATTATGACATTGCTAATTAGGCATTCCTGGTCAGAATATAGTCCTGAATCTGAGCATCTTTTCTCAAACCAGTTCTGGAAAATTCTTAGCTATTTATTTTTTCCGTTATTTAATATTTTCATATTAGCCTAATTTATTTGATCATCTCTTTGCCCCTCAATATTCTTTCCATTTCTTTTATACATATATATGGATATATATGACATATATATATATATATATATATATATATTATATATATATATATATATATATCATCATTCCATATGTAGTTGCTTTTATATTCTGTTCCTCTGGCTCTGACTGTGATCTGGGAAGCTCTGGTTCTTTCCCTTGGCATTTTCATTGACTAACAACTTAATGGATCTTATTGCCTATTTTATTTGTGGGTATAGGTTTATCTTGCTTGAAACTTTATAGAAATTTCAATGTGTGCATTTAAAATACATTCCTCCAACCATGATTCAAAATTGTGTCCATAAGATGCCTTGATGTATTGCCAACGTGGAACACTTTAAACTGAATTCTGAGCTTTAGAGTTTTGGGTTGTTGGTGTTTTGTATTAGAGAGATTTTTTTTCCCTCCTTTTTCTAGGGTAAGTACAAGACAGGATGGAGTCCACTACCTACCTGTTTCATTTATCTTTTAAGAATGTGACCCTGAGGCCTTGGGAATCTAGCTTTAGGCAGGACTGTCTCACAGTCCTGTGGATACCAGGAGAGTTCATTCCCTTCCTTCAGCCCCAGCTCCATGGCTTACTCACCTCTGTGGATTCATGGTTATTGTTCCTGTCACTGAAAAATTCTATTTCTGCCTCATTAGCTCTGCTGTGCACTTAGAAGGATTTTATAACCAAGTGTTACTTCTTACCTGAAGGAGTTTCTGTGAATACTTGCTTTAATGTGGGAAACCGCTGTACTGCTTGAAGTTTGTTCAAATTTTTTTTTTTGTTTTTTGTTTTTTTTTTTAATTTATACTAACTGAATACATAACACAGTACGTTATTATGTTTGCTTTTTCATCTAATTAAACTCTACAAGTCCCACAGTCTAAATTCTTCATTTGGCAGATGAACCTTAGATGGAATCCCCATTAAGAGGTTCAGCCAGGAATTCACAGCTGGATAGCAGCTGGGTGCAAATCAGGGTTGCTTTGCAGCAGTCACTCTATCTAGTTCACATCACGGAATATGCTGCTCTGCCTGTCTGTCCCCTTTGCCTGCTAGCTCCTACCAAGCAATTAGACCCCATTTTAAAGGTCAACTCTCTGAGTCGGGGATTGGGGAAAGTCTTTCTGATCTTTGCTTTCCACATCATTCTGTACTTCTACCATTACATCTGCCATTTTCTTCTGTGCATTTATTCACCTGTATTCCTTCCCTGATTGACTATGCTGTTAAGTGCAAAAGCCAAGGAAAATCACCTTGTTCCTGATGGTACACCACCTCCAAGATGAAACTTTTATTGTAGGAGCTCACTGTGTAGATCAGGCTAGCCCACCATTGGCAATCCCCTGCCTCGGCCTCCTGACTATTGGGATTAAAGTTGTGTGCCACATGATAATCCAAGACCATCCTTTATCTTATTAAGACAGTGAATAAACTGAAGTTCCTTGTGAAGGACTCATTTGGTGAGGCTCTAGGGATACTGGACTTGAGGATGTTACAAAGTGGGTGAACTCATGAACTAATTAATCCCCGTTAAGTTTTTTATTTTATTCCTCAGGAGAGATTGTGAACTTAATAAATATTCACATTAAAATAAAACTTAATCTTAATGCTTTCCTGGGGATGAATAAAATTGAAATTATTGAGTACAAAAATGATAAGTTTTGCTCTTATCCACAGAAACCAGATCAGTAATAATAAAGTGGACCTTAGTGGGGACTTTTCTCAGTGGAGAGAGCGAGTTCCTGGTGGGAGGCTAGCATTTCAGAAAGCCTGAGTTTGGTGCTCAGCAGGAACACTGACTGCCAGGCTCATGCCCTTGACATTTACTTCTGGCTCCCTGGTAAATCGGCCTAAAGTACTCCAGAAATCACTTTCTTGGTGGTCTGCTTCCTGGCTGGTGACTCAGAGGCTTTCTGTGGTCATTCCAGTCTCTTCTTGGGAGAGGATGTCACAGTTCTCACCTGTTGACAGTAGACGGTAGGAGATCCCCTTTCTGCCAGTATGGATAGTTCAGAAAGGGACATGGTACAACATAGATCTCTACATTTTTTAATACTTTAAAGCCCATGTTTTCATTACATTTTACCTACTCAGCCATTACTAGCAATTTATAGTGGCCAGTTTTGGAATTTCATATATTTCCATGAGCATCAGACCTTTTCCAGATCTGATAGAGGTGAGTATGTGGTTCTTTCCAGACAGGACAGGATGTAAGGGATGATCAGAGTATGTGTTCTGCGTGGTTGAATGCAGGTGAGGCAGGCATACTCTGTAACCGAAGCTCAGTAGTTTGAACATATACCATTCTATTGTTCTGCAAGTTACAAGCCATGATTGTACAATTTTACAACAGTGTCATATCTAAAGATATGCTGACAAGTAGTGTCACCAGGCTGGAGGACCGGGCCTAGGGGAGAAAGGAGAGCAGCTGACATGTAGCATTTGCTGATTCATGTGTTGTGATTACTTGCAGTAAGCTTGATTTTAGGTTGCCAGTGTGAACATCATTGAAGGCAAAGTTGGGAGAAGAGGCTGGCAATTGGCTTTTCTAGCTAGATCCAGCTTAGAATATGACTACATGTGGGACTGAACATACTAAGGACTACTTGGTTCACTGACCCTAAGGACTGGAAAGTCCTGTAGATAGCCCTGGTTTGCAATTGCTGCCTGGGAAGCCAAGTTTCATCTAAGTGGCTGTCGGGAATCTTGCCATTGCTGGGGTCTGCTGAGCTGTCTTTGTGAAAATCCACTGACTCTTAACCTGCATTTTTTTTTTTTTGTATTCATTACTCATCAGATGCATAATTACCCTACTGTTTGGACTACTTAGATTGGTACATGGCAGAAAGAGCAGCAGGATGGAACACTTGAAACAAAGGGGACAAAGCTCCAGGCCTCTCACACTCAGACCACCAGGAGCTTTCATCATAGCCTGACTGTTAGGACAAAACACAGCATGTAACTTTTTAGATCAGTGCTTCTCAACCTGTGAGTTGCGACCCCTTTGGGGCTTGAACAACCCTTTCACAGGGGTCAGATATCAGATACTTACGTTACGATTCATAGCAGCAGCAAAATTAAAGTTACGATGTAGCAACAAAATAATTTTATGGTCAGTGGTCCACTGTTGTAGCTGGAGTCTATAATGCAGGCAGCAGTGTGCATGATGCATGCATATGCTTTTAAAATAAAAACAAACACACACTAGTCAGTTCAGAACTTAGCGGAATAAAGAGGATGTTATCCTTCCTTTTTGTAGCATTCTGTACGTTCCTTGACTGTCCCTATGATCTTTCCTGGAGATAATCAATATACTGAAATTCGGATTTACAGTTCATATGTCTTAAAAAAATTATTTATCATATAACAATAGATTGGCCAGCTTTACCTGTTCTTTAAATTTATATCAGTGAAATAACATTTTCTGTATTATTCTCTAAACTATGTTAAACATTCTGTTACTACAATAATTGACATTTGGGTATGTAACCATAGTCCTTTAATCTTGATTGAGTTTGTTGTTCAGGGGTTGTGTTTCTCCTGTGAGACAGGGTCTCTTGTCTCACACTGTCTTTGATCTGGCAGTGGGACTGATGATGACACTGAACACGGGCTCTCTGTCTCAGCCTCACCCCACTCCCAGCCCCCAGTGTTGGGCTTGCAAGCACGAGCCTCCACGCACAGCTTTTATTTTCTATAGTGACATTTTAGCATCTGTCGTACAACACACCATAATTTATGCATTTGAATTACTAAGCTTTTTCTATGTCAGAAATTATTACCATTATAATCCCTGTACATATCTAAGTAAGAGCAAGAATTTGTCCAGTGTATGTACCTAGGAATGCTCAAAGACAATTCTCAAGTGATCTGGCCAGCTTACAGTACCACCTGCAGGATCTGGCTTGCTTCCTGCTGTATTCTTCCACCATTCAGTTAGTTGCATTTTATGCATTGCCAAACATAGCATGTATGGATTGGGACCATTTTGTTAGTTTGAGTGTGTGCGTGTGCGTGTGCGTGTGCGTGTGCGTGTGCGTGTGCGTGTGCGTGTGTGTGTGTGTGTGTATGTGTGCGTATGCGTGCATATGTATGATGGGAACAAAGGTTCATATCTGATGACTTCTACTATCATCTACATTATCTTTTCTAAGAGAGGGCCCAGGGTTTCTCTGTAAACTCAGCGCTCACTGACTAGGATTTTGGACACTGAGATCCCCGGATCTGCTAGTCCTGCTGTTCCAAAGTTGTTAGGATCACATGTGGGACCACTCTCAGCTTGTACATGGGTGCTGACTCAGGTCCTAATGCTTACATAGAGAACACTGTACCCCCAGAGACGCCTCCCCAGCCCCCATCTTGTTAGTCCTTTCCTTACTGATTCTTTTGATTTCTCCTGTCACCCTGTCCTTATTACTTGTGTTATTGTGTTTTCTAGGACCAGTTCTAATCTTAAAGGAAATGCTTTGAAGTATTTCACGTTAGGTGACACATCAAATTTAGACTGAAAACCTGAATGGATGTTGAATTTTATTATATGATTTTTCTGCATCTGTAGCATTAAGCCTACAAATTGCATCTTTACCTTTAATGTGTTAAAAGACCGTTCTCTAGTTTTGTTGAATTTTTTTCATGATTTATTGTTCTTCATAAACAGATAAACATGAATGTGTGTGCAAATGTGTTTTTCTGCTCATTGGTTTCACAATGTTCAGATTTTTGTAACTAGACTCAGGAATGAAACCAGCCTGTGATTTTATTTTCTTGATCTCTGTTCAACTAGTTGTCTAATCTGGTTTTATATGTGATACTTAGAATGAGTTGTAAAGCCAGGCATTGCTGCACATCCGTGTGATTCCCACTGCTAGGGAAGCTGAGGCAGTGCAGGGCAGCCTGGGCCACATAGAGCATGTCTTCAAAAGTTAGACTAATCAACAAGCTAGAGATCCACGTATCTTCTACTCTTGAGAATTTTATATAATATTAAACCATGTTTCCCCAAGTGGCTTGTAGTGTTCTGTGTCAGATGAGGGAAATCATCTGGCTACATTGATGGCTAGGAGACCAAGGCCGTTTTCTCCCTTTTCCTGAGGTGCTGATGGTTTAGACTTGTTTGAGAATTTGTTCCATGTGTTTTAAATGTATCTCCTGGAGTTCTTCACAGTCCCCCTGTGTTTTGTGTCTGTAGTAACACCTTTCCCCTTTCTAACACCATTCATCTTTTTCTTGATCGGACCCCTGGACCTTTGTCAGCATGTCAGGCTCTTCCGGACACCAACAATCTATTTTATTCTACTTTATTTTTGTCTTCCAATTTTTTAAACCAATTTTTCCATTGTTATCTAAGAATTTTCATCTTTAGTAACTTTCAGTCTTCCACTATTAAAAATGTACATTTAATAAGTAGGACTTAGTGTTGAGAAAATGGCCAATTTCTTCCTTCTTACATATGTTTAACTTTCTGGTGCCCTTGAAATAGCGTGTTACAGCAACTAAGGAGATGCATTTAAGCCTTATATTCTCTGTGAAGTACTACTATAGCAGGAGTCCACAAAACCTGATATTTCGTGGTTTCATCTTTCTACTGCCTAATATGACTTATGTGTTATTTTAAAATATTCTGTGCAGCCGGCCAGCGGTGGCACACTACTGTAGTCTCTGCGCTTGGGAGTCCAAGGCGGCCATCTTTCCCAAGTTCCAAGTCCACCTTTGCTGTGAGTTCGTCTCACAGCCCAGGGGAAAATGTTCTGTGCTTTGGTTTCAGTGAATTATTGTAACTGTGCATGTGGTCAGAGGGCATAGTTTACATTACAGATGGATTACCATCTCGTGAAATTTGGTGCATGTTCTTTACATGTTGGATTTTATAAAGTGCTGAACACATTTAAGAAGGTTAACACCTTACTTTCTTATAGTGACTGACATTTCTGTCAGTCTCACATACCAATTATTGGTAAAATATGGTTTGAAATTTTCTACCGTATTAGTGGATTTGCAGTTCCTTCTTGATAGTTCTATCCGCTTTTGCTTCATATACATTTAAAATTGTAATAGTAGCACCTTTCTGATTGTGGCCACTTGGACTGTCTGTGCGAGTATCTGTGTATGTTGTAGTTGTGATCTGTGTGTGTGTGTGTGTGTATCTGTGTGTACACATATACATGCATACCTAGAGGCCAGAGGTTAATGTGGACTGTATTTCTGTTTCTCTTCCCCTTACTTTTTACTTTATTTACTGTGCTTATGTATGTAGCACAGAGAGGGTGTTATATACATGTCATTAGCTCGCCTTCAGAGATCAAAGGACAACTTTTGGGAGTTAGTTCCAGGAGTAGAACGCAGATCATCAGGCTCAGGTTTGTGCAGCAAGCATTTTTTTTACCCATTGGGCCATCTCACTGACATCTACCTCGTTCTTAGACAGGTCTCTCTCACTGGTAAGGAGTTTACCAGTTGGCTACCCAGGCTGGCCACTGACCGCCCACCCCAGGATCCTGTCCTGTCTCTACTTCCCAATGTTGAGGTTCCAAGTGTGCATTGCCACCCGCAGCTTTTTATGTGGATGCTGAGGGACTGAACTCAGTCCTTGTGCTTCCACGTGCAAGCACTTTACCCACAGTGCTCTGCTCACTGAAGCTTTCATTATCATTTGGTGTCTTTCAGAAATATTTTTCCCCTCAAGTGTATTTTGGTATTCATAGAATCAGACAATTTTTTGCTTACCTCTATCTTGTATTTTTCCCTATACTTGTACATTCCTAGTACTCCTATATTTGAAAGCTAAATTAAATTAAGTTGAATTAAAAAGAATTCCATTCTGAACCTACTGATACTGTGCCATTGCCTTCTCTGTTAGAGTAAATGCTCTTCAAAGCAGACCCTGTGACTTAGCACAGTACATTCTTGTGTAGATGAATGAAGCAGAAAATGAAAGTTGTACCAATATACTCAATGTATCTTAAGTTGGGCTCCTTGGAAGCAGAGGCCGAGAGGGATATTGTGAGGGGCTAGGGTCTCAGTATCCAGTGGTGGCTTATGACTCTCTGGGGCTCAGGAGTACCTTGAATTTCTGATCTTTTGTTCACCTCTTGAGTACTGGAATTACAGATGTATGCCACCATGCTTGGGTTTTGCAGTGCTGGAGAGATAATTCAGGATTTTGTGCACACAAGGCAAGCAGTCTACCAACTGCTCTGTATCTCCAACGCTGACAGTTACTCTCGTACTAGGGATTTTTTTTTTTTTTAGTGGCTGGTCTTTGGTGAAACCAGTAAAAATGAATGGAAATCAGAAATGTTAGGGCAGAGAACTGGAAGATGGGTGAGCTGAGTCTAGGAGAACTGGAACCTGAAGCAGAAGTATCCCTCTCTAAGGTCGGGGGCTACAGATCACCTCAAAGGGGAGAGGGTATAACTTGCCAGTCATTTTAAAGATGGTTCCCATGAGCTGAGAGGAATTCAGAAGGTCAAGGCAGCATGTACTCTGAGCAGATACAAGATATGGCATCTGAGGAATATGCAAACCAGCTTTGTCAAGATCTAAACCAGGCACAAAGGTGGCATGGAAAAGGGACCCAGGCAGGACTATGTCTCACATCACCTTTGAAGTAGAGGGCAATGATGGAGATGCTGAGGAGAAAGCTTCTTATTTCTTCCCCCACCCCACCTCCCACCCTACACTTTTCTAGGCCATTCGACTCAAAGTGGAAGCTGCACAGTGAGCTGGCTACTCCTGAGACAGAGCAGGAAGCAGGAGTGGGTTCTGCATTGCTTCCCTCAGGTCCACTGACGCATGGCTGAGGACATGGGCCAAGTGGAAAAACTTTAGATCCTCAAGGAGAACTTAATAGATTTGTCAAGGACAGCAATCTCATCTCTGAAGAAAGGTGACACTGGTCAGGTAGACTGTCCCCCTGAGATGAGCTTTAATGATCTTCTACCTTTGGAAGTATTACTGTCCAGAACAGCAAGCCAGCTTCCTGACAGAAAGCCACCTCCCTAGGACTGGCTTTTGCTTGCTTGGAAAATGAGTTTTGAGCCTTTGGAGAGTCTAAGCAGTCTGTGGTGTTTCCAACACTGCCTTACTGTCCAGTAGCTAAGTGTGGTCTAATTCTGACAGATGGCTCTCCAGGGAAATGTTCCTTCAGATTGGATTATGCCTGCATGCCGAAATGCTCTAATTAAGGGGAGTCTAAATAAACATGGTGGGGGAGTGAGGGGGGAGCTGTTTCTTAGGAAGATGCTTTGGAAAGCAGCCATGTTTGCAGTCTTTATCTCCCCAGCCCCACTCTCCTGCTAGTGGGGAATCTAGGCCACTGCTCTGCTAAAGACAGGAAGCACTGGGTCAGTGGCCAGTCAGGCTTCATTTCGTGCAGAGCCCATCCTCTCCAGCGCATCCCCATCTGGTTTCTTTCCTGGTTAATTGTCACAGGGTGAGACACCCAGAATACATGGTAATATTAAGATGAGCTTGACTGACTTTTAAAAATTCCAACTGACCTATAAATTCAGCTATGCCACACATCACTAACATTTCTCTTAGAAGCCTAGTACATTGGTTTTTAAATTATTTAACACTGAAAGGTACTCTTTTAACATTTCTCCTTCCCTCCCCCCACCTTCCCTTTTCTTCCTACTTTTTTTTCTTCCTCTGGCCTCCCTTCATTTTTTCCTTGTGCTATCAGTAAAACCCAGGGCCTTGCACATGCCAAACTGTACCTCAAGCCTTCTGTTGTAGTTGTATGTTTGTGTGTGTGTGTAGTATGTATGTATGTGGATATGATTATGTGTGTGTGTGTGTCTGTTATGGCATACATGTGGAGGTCAGAGAAAAACCGTAGTTCTCTCCTTTCTCTGTGTAGGTTCTAGGGATTGAACTAAGGTCTTCAGGCTTGGCAGCAAGCACTCACTTTTACCTGCTAAACTATACATACCAGCAGCCATTCATTACCTTTTGAAATATTTACCAAGCTGAAACCTAAATCACTACAGGGAAGTACATGCTGGTGTCAGATATGTACATTGCATAGGTAGCTTGAGGAAAACAATCTACCTTGCAAGTCAAGGAGTGACTTTGGGTCAGAACATTAGCTCTGGGTCTGTCTCTTAGCCTTTTCTCATTGACTGTTTAGATGGAGGCAGCATTTTAGGCAGTGAGGGCATAATGGGTGCTGTTGTTTAGAAGCTTAGAACGGACAGATCATAAATAAATTGCACAGAGTACTTACCTGTGTGGCTGGCGATGTGACGGAGATGCCAGTGAGTGTTCCAACCTCCATAGAGGACATAACATTAAAGACTGAAAGGTAGGTTAGAAATTTGCCTATATTAGGGGAAGTCCGCAACAAAGAAACTGGATATGTAAAAGCCCTGCAATAGAAACAGTGTTGTCAAGTCCAGAGACACATAATGCAGGATGATTAAAAAAAGAACAGGGAAGAGAGACAAGAACTCAAAGAGGGTCAGTAAGGAGGAAATTGTAGTCAATACTTGCTGAGTCTTTTTTGAAGGATTTTGAGCCACCCAGTAACATGAATAGATAAGTCTTCTTAAATCATTACTCTCTAGCTACACAAAGAATGGACTCCTCACTCTGAGAGGCAAAGTCAGCTTGTCAAAGGCTAGAGGGAGAGGGTTAACTCTCACCAGTGTGGTGGTCACAGACAGAGGAAAGAGGCAGATTCTAGATGCATTTTAAAGCATTTTTATTGAGGGATAATTGTCATCCAATAAAGTGCATATGTTTGAAGTATGCAGTTTGACAATATTTGACATGTGTATACATTTGTGAAAACATTCCCCATAATCAAAGTAATGAACATACTCTTTACCCCAAAACTCTTGTGTCCCTTTGTAACCTCCCTGTCTCCACTTCCTGACACCCATCCCCACGCCCTTAGGCAACAGGATCTGTTTTCTGTCACTCTGGATTAGATACCATTTCCTAGGATTTTATATAAGTCAGAATCTGCAGAGTTTGCATTAGCATCTCCAGTCAGAATACATTATCATGGGGTTTATCATCCTCATGTGTGTCTCTGTAGTTCCATCCTTCCTCTGCCAGGTACAGTTTCATTGCAGGGACGTCCCCACCGCTGGCTGCGGAGGGCCTCACTGTGGGCGAGCACTGGTTTATTTTCCATTTGGGTTGTTACAAATAAAGTGTCAGAACATCATGTTTTATATGGACACCTTTTTTCACACACTCACCTCAGAACAGGATGGCTGGGTTATGTTGTAGGCCTATGTTATGTTCTCCAAAGCTGTGGCTATGCTTTTATCCTCTCGTCATTTGCTTTGGAAAGGGAAAGTCCTCATTTTTGTTAAGTCTATTTTATTAATCTCATCTTTATTTTGAGTGTGCTGTTTTAGTAGTGTGCCAAAGGAATCTTTATGTAACCCAAAGTCTTACACCATGGCTTTCTGTTCTTGAAGCCGTGTATTCTTACCTCCTACATTTATGACTTTGATCCACTTGAGCTAATTCTGATATATGGATATAGTATGAGGTAGGAAATATTTTTTGTGTGTGGTGTTCAATTGTTCCAGCGACACTTCTGAAAAGGATTATATTTTACCCATATAATTGCGTTTTATGTTCTTGAAGAAAATCAACTGATTGTATATTTCATTCTGGACTCTTTATTCTTCTGCATTGCTCTATTTATCTAACTTTATTCCACAATATTTGAATTGTAGATTTGTTAAGTCCTAAAGTCAGGCAGTCTGCATGCTCTAACTTTGTCCTACTTTTCCAGAATTGTTTTGGTTTTTCTACATTCTTTACATCTCTGTATGTATTTTATAATCAGCTTATACATACATAATCTTTTGGGGACTGTGATTAAGATTGTATCAAATATAAAATCAACTGAAAACACGAAATTTCAAAAATGCTGAGCCTTCCCAGTCACATTCTTCTTACCCTAGACCACTGAGGCAGGAGATTTATAATTTCATAACAAGAAACTTGTATACCTAGGCTTTGTGTCAATTGATACTTTCAGAACTAAAGATTCTCCATCTTCACTGAAGGGGTGCTCCATCCATCCACTGATTATTTGATAATTATTGTATGACCACATTCTCATAGAAAAACCAACAAAACAAAAACCAGGGGACCTCCTCCTACAAAGATGTGCACACCTCCACAGAGCCACCGGAGAATCTTGTATTGGCCCATGCACCAACTCTACCACCCTCCCCAGTCTCTATTAATCTGTTCCCAAAAAGAAATGTCACCAGATGGCCATGCAAATGTCACCTGGCCGTCAGCATGGCTTTACTCAAAACAGAGCAGTGCTTGAAAAATCTATCTACACCATTTATTTCCTTCGTCGCAGATCAGTTTGACATCCCTCAGAGACTTCTTAACAAACTGGGTCAGGGAGGAAGATCCATAATCCTGCTGCTATTGAAGTGTATTGCTGTAGGTTGAGTGGAGGAAGGTCCCACTGACCCACAATTCCTGAAGAGTTCTCTCATTAGCATTTTGTTTGAGGTTTTACTGCCCTCTGCTTCATGAGCTGCTCATTCCCTGCATTCTTAATGCCTTGAGCTATTTTTGGCATTTAATCCCTTACAGGTACCAGCCATCAGACCTCCTGTTGGCTTACACACACAACAACACACACACACAAATCCTCTGTCTTTCCAGATTGTGGCTGGATGTCACTTAAGAATTGAGCTGGTCCTTTTAAGCAGTGAGTCTCTCTCTCCCTGTTTTAGATGTCATGTCTGCCCAGTTAGGAGCTTTGTGCCTTTAGTCTGTGTGTTTCTCCATTCTAACAGGTTTTTAAAAATATTTTTATTAACCCATATAATTTTATATAATATGGTTTGGTTGTATTCAGTCCCTTCCCTAGCTCCTCCCAATCCAACCTCTCCCACTCACCTTCCTAGCCACCCAGCTTGAGTTTTCTTCAAATCCAGTTGACATTACCTTACGACTCTTATGTGGAGCCTGCCCTGGAGTATGGTCAACCTACCAGAGGTCTTAGCATTAAAGAGCTTACTGTCTCTCCCAGCAGCTATCAAAAGCCAGTCCCTACTCAGCTAGTGCTGGGGGTTACCACCTACTTTTCCCTCTCCGTGCTGGGATTTTGTCTGGTTTGAGTGTGTTTAAGTCTTTGTGAGTTCATTTGTGCAACGGCCCTGCTGTGTCTGGAAGACACTATTTTCTTGATGTCATCCACCACCTCTGTCTCTTACACCTCCCCCATTCCAACTTTTTTTTTTTCTTTAGAAGTAGCTGAAGTCTGACTGACATTGAAGAGAGAAAAGGGGGCGGGGTGATCTCTATCAACCTATCATCAACCAAAGAAATTCCAGGGCCACCCCTAAGCATTCTGCCAAACACATAGTCGTGGCTCTAGCTGCCTACACCTTTTAGGCAGTGGCTTCCAGGGCTGTCAGATTCACAGCTGGGTTTGGAATAGGAAATTTCAAGTTCAGAACCTCTGCTGGGTTGCCAGGCATGGGGGACAGGAAGATTGTTTAATGGCTCCAGAGTGTCTGTTTGGAATGATGAGGTTAATGGAGGGGAGAGTGCTAGTGGCCACAAATACCGAAGTGCTAATAGCAGCTGAGCTGCACACTTAGAGATGGTTAAAGTGGTGAATGGTGTGTCATGTGTGCTCTACCACAATGAGAAACAAAACAAAACTCCTTCCGATTCCCAGAACCCAGCCCCATTATTCTGCCATCATCTGACTTCCCAGAGTCCACCTGCTTCGCTCTGTCCCCCTAATTCCCCGATCTTACACCCATATGCAAACTGACTTCCTGAATACACTTGCTAGAAAAAAATAAACAGAATTGGGATTAAAAGTTTCTACAGGCTGAGAGACTCCTTTGTTTCTAATGGAGCTTCTGCCTGGACTGTGTTCTCAAGTCCACAGCAGGAAAGAAGAGAAGCAAAAGGTGCCTTCCTCTGTGCCAGACCCCAGCTTCACAGTTAATTTACACACACATAGAATGGGTATTATATTCATTTTATAGTAAAGGAAACTGAGGAAGACAGGAAGGAACCCATGACTTCAGCATATACTAGTATTAAAAGTGAGCCCAAGTTTGAATACAGGTCTATTTAAAGTCTATTTTCCAAAATCCAAGCTTCTCATTTTTTGGTATAGTACTCTCTATACTTTGTGTCTCCATGTGGTAGTTGACATCTTGTTACTGTTTTGAGACAGGGTTTCTATAGCTCAGGCTGGCCTCAAACTCATTCTGTAAGGGGGATGACCTCAAGCTGCCTTTCTCACTGCCTTTACCTCCCAAGTGCTGGATTATAGGCATTGTGCCCTGCCTGTCACAATCCCTTTGTCAACTCTGGATTGAAGACTGATTGGATTCTAGCACACACATGAGAACCACTCAGCAGTTCCCATAGCTCTGCCAGGTGAGTCACTTGTGCCAGTAGGACCCACGTCCAGTGTCTTGTGCCCACGGTCTTGTTTTTGCTAAAATAGATAGCACATCAGAATAAGAAGGAACATGCTGGCCAGACAGATTTCCAGAGTACCTAATCAATAATGGTACTGTAACATTGAGGTGGAAAGAACTATTAATCATTATGCTTTCTGGAAAAATATTACCTAGGGCTGGAAACAATACTTTAATAAGCCAATTAGGAAGACTGATGACATTTCCACATAGCTCAGGTTGCAGAGAGCTCATCAGCCACCATAGCTTTTGACAGTGCAGCTTCAGGTTTGGGCCATCTGAATGACACAGGAGAAAATAACACTTCCCCTTCTCTACAGAGCAGATGAACTGACCTCTGTTCTAATACGTACTGAGACAGCATATAAATAATACATTTGAAAGAGGGCCAAAATCATCTCCTGCCTGAGCTGCCTACCTACTAGTCTACCTCATAGACTATAAATCCCCATCCCTTCTTCCCTGTGTCTCTTGTGTCTCAACCCAGCCTGCTTCATGGATGCTTCATGAACATCCATAATGTAGCCTTGTGACTTGGCTGACTTGATCTCTTTCTCTCTTCTCCTCCTCCCCTCTCTGCCTCTTTCTTCTCTCTCCTCTCTCTTCTACCCCCTCCTCCTCTTTCCTTCTGTCTTCTCTCTCCTTTCTACCTCTCTTCCTCTTTCCCCTCCTTTTTACTCTCCTCTTTTGCTCTCTTCTCATCCACTTTTCACTCCAGCTCCTTCTTGTACAGCAGGCTAGCCTCTGACTCTGTATAGCTTAAGCTTCTGCCCTTTGTCTCCACCTCCTCAGTGCTGAGATTCTCAGTATTTACTGGACTTGAACCCAAGGCTTCACCCTTTCTGGGCAATGTACATCCCAGTCCCATTGCCTACAGCTTAATGACTAAACAATATAAAATTTGGTGGGGAAAGAAACTAAAAGCTCAATAATTCCTAAGATCTTTATAAGAAAACGGTTGTCAGTGTGTCATTTGGGGCTGTGGTTACATTTTATGAGAGTCTGCCTTCTATGCTAATTGATCAGAGATATGACTCCCACAGTCAATGTAAAATGGCCTTGAGGCTCTGGGCAACCTGCCTTATGGCAGCTACCTAGTGCCCAGTGCAGCACTGAGCTGGCCTACTTTTGAGAGCAGCTCCTAAGTGACACTGCCCATCTGGGAGCTGTGTGTCCAGCTGGAATTCCAGACTGTCCATTCCCGCCCAGAGCCTTACCCTGTCATTATTGATTTTACGGGGCAAGCATTTCCTTTTGTAAACAGCAGCCATCATCTTCAATAAGATGATGTCATGGGATTAACGATGCACTTTCCAGAATCCTCATCGATTGTGAAGATGGAAGTAGAAACTTGAGATGGAGCTAGGCTGTGTTTTGTCAACATTTTGCTGCTGCTCTAGTAAGCAGAATATTCCAAGTAGTGGGCTCACTTGAAACACAGGCCAGAGTGTATATACCAAGGGCTGGGAGGGTAACTGTCACTAGGAGTGTGGCTGTCATGCATCAAAGGAAGGAGAGTGGAAGGACAAAACAACCTTAAGTGACCAACAATTCCACTCCAGGACCTGTGAGTGGGTGAGCTGGCAGTGACTGTGTTTTCTAGGAAATAACCTTTCTGTAAGAGTGGAGGGAAGAGGTGGGGGTGGGGAGAGCTGATACAGCAGAAGGTGTGCATCTGCCCTCAGCCTGAGGGAGGCCCAGATGTTAGGCATGTGTGTTGTTTGGCCAGATCCCAGCTAGCTTAATAGACCATTGACCACCCTCAGGGATTTGGAAAATAGATGTTTTTGTGAGGTGATAGGATAGCTTACCCAGAGTAGAGCACTCTGTGCCTCAGGCAGACTTCTGACATGCATGATTTCAAAGAAAGTGGGTTTTTTTTTCCTTCCAGGAGCAATGTAAACAGAGGAGCTTCTATAAACTGTTATGTATGTGAATCAGAGACAGGAGAGATCAGCTCTTTCCAGAAAGGTAGCTGGGGTACACAGCACTGAGTGTCTGAACTGAGATGATAGAAGGTCTCTTTAAGCCAGGCAGAAAGTGGGTCTTCAGCTGTCAGTACTGTCTTCAGCAAGCTCGAACTGTGAACACTTGCTCCCCTGGTATCCTGGGTAGATCGTTTGAGAAATATGGTGTCTCTTAACTGATTATGATCCAAATAACAAGATAAGATGAAGGTTCATATTTATGTCATTTCAGAATACCTAGTGAACCAACTGACCTGTGGTGACAATGCCAGTTTTTTGCCTAGTTCTCAGGTTAATATAATATATTTAAATATAAAATATATATTGTGAAGAAGTATTAGGGAAGATAAGACATAACCTAGAAAACACAAGTAGCAAGGATGTGGAATGCAGAGATAGCTTTGAGCTAGGAAGATGTGACATCTTGTCCAATGTTATATAGACCAGAGGGTATATGGGGGGGAGGATTCTTGTCAAAGTTAAATGGAGCTTACTCAAGGTCACCTGCAACAGAATCAGAGCTCCTGGATTGTAACTAGTTTACAAACATGTTATTGGCATTTCTCTTACTGAGTCTTCTCTCCTACCCATGCCAGAGGTGCCTTGAGGCCTCCTGTCTCTTGAACAACTTATTATGTCTTAGCATGGTTCAGGGTCCTGCACAGAGTAGGAGCTCTTGAAATCTTTCCTATTTGAACCTAATTGGTCACATTCAGCTCTTGACTTTCATTTGGGAATGACCTAAGTCATCCCAAATGGTAATTTCTTCTCTGCTTATCAACTCTCTGAAGGCTAGGCTGAGAGTTAGCATTGAGCTTGAGCATACCTGGGAATTGAGATCAGCTACCGTAGTTAAAGTCAACAAATGAGGTTCTTCAAGATGGAGGATACGTGCTCCCAAGGAGATGATTGTCTATATCCTGATTACAGTCTAGTCCATCCTATCAGGAAAACTGGAAGATTCTAAGCAGCTTCCAATTCCTGTAATAATCATTTTTGGGTTACTATTTAGAAGTGTGTTTTAAATTTCTAAGTCTGTTTTTGTTTGGCATTTTTCTTTTTATAAATGTAAAATATACCTAAAGTGACCATCCTTGTAAATAGTGAAGGTGAGTGAGTCATCTGTGGGTCACGACTGTAGAAAGACTGGATTCCCATCCTTCTAGTGCTCCCTACTCCTGGTGCTCCCTACTCCTGGTGCTCCTCCCTGCCTCCCAGGTGCTAGGATCACAGGCTTGCACCACCACACCTAGCCTAAGGGTCAGGTTTTATGGCTATTGCATTAATCCTTAATTTTAAAAATAGCAATAATTCTTAAAGCTGCAGAGATGACTCAGGTGATAAAAAAAGCACTTGTTGCTGTTGTAAAGGATCACGTTTAGTTTCCAGGACCCATGAGACAGCTCACAACTGTCCATCACTTCAGTACCAGAGGATCCAGTGCCATATTCTGACCTCCTCAGCATCAGGCACACAAGTGATGCACAGGCATTCTATGCAGGCAAATACATAAATACTTATGCACATACATAAATCTAAAAGATAGAATGACTTCCTTCCTGTCTTCAGATTCACGGTTACATATGTGTCTCCTAGATCAAGCTTAATAATTATATTATTCAAATAATCTATATTCTCATACATATTGTCTGCTTTGGTAATCCTTTACTAGAAGAGATATAATCATTTCTGTCATCGTGGAATTGTTGGTTTCTCCTCTCTCTCTCTCTCTCTCTCTCTCTCTCTCCCTACTCATCTGCTGGATCAGGGTCACTTTGTCCTGTCATTATGTCTGCTGAAAATTAGATCGCATGCATGCCATGGTAAGCCATCAAGTGGCTGATTGAGAAAGAAATTCATTTTTCTCAAGAACCAAGAAGTCTAGTAATAGACAGCTTAGGCTGATCATGTCAGTAAAGGAAATTCTCAAGGTCCAACATCCTTCTCATTCCTGCTCCTTCATCTTACAGTCTTACTTTGAGATTCATAGCCACTAAGTGCCGTGACCCCTTCCAACAGCAATGTGATGTTACATGTAAGACAATGCTAGAAGGTGGAAGGCAAAAAAGTCATGTGACAACTGTTTCCTTAACTCAGGAAAATAGTGGAAATCTCCTAACTTGTCAGTCAGTAGATTTCAGCCAAAACACTGCTGGCCTAAACACTGTTTATCCTTGAAAAAGTGGACCTAGAAAACTGAGTGAACTGGGCCTGTTGAACCTGTGTTCTCCTGGGAAGAAAAGAGATTAGTATTAAGTAGAAAATCTGCATGTTGTCCAATATAGCATATGCTTTTAATTTGTACTGATCACATACATATTTTGCATTACTTTCAACATTAAAATGCTGTGATATTTTAGAACTTTTTTCATATAATAACATAGGTCTAGATCTTAAACCTATTCAGTTTTCATCTTTCTTTTTTTTGGTTTTGTTTTGTTTTGTTTGGTTTGGTTTTTCAAGGCAGGGTTTCTCTGTGTAGCTTTGGCTGTCCTGGAACTCACTCTGTAGACCAGGCTGGCCTCGAACTCAGAAATCTGCCTGCCTCTGCCTCCCAAGTTCTGGGATTAAAGGCGTGTGCCACCACTGCCCGGCAGTTTTTATCTTTCAAATGTTAATAAATTCTGTTTATATATATTGTTAAGCATATATGACTTTATGTCCACCATGTTATCTTTTTTGCCTTTTAGTTAGCATGCTGAGATTTGTTTGTTTGGTGGGGGGTACATTTTGGCCTGTAATCTTCTACTTGTTATTTGTTAAGCTGATCTTTTTATTGGCTGACCAACTGTGATCATTAATGTTAACTGTCAACTTGATAAAAGTTAGAATCTCTCTGGGCAGTGGTGGCACACGCCTTTAATCCCAGCACTTGGGAGGCAGAGGCAGGCGGATTTCTGAGTTCGAGGCCAGCCTGGTCTACAGAGTGAGTTCCAGGACAGCCCAGGCTACACAGAGAAACCCTGTCTCGAAAAACCAAAAAAAAAAAAAAAAAAAAGTTAGAATCTCCTGGGCCTCTTGAATATGTCTGTGAGGGATTACATTAACTAATTAGGGCAGGGAAAAACCCAGTCACTGTTGGTGGTATCATTCCCTAGGCAGAGAATTACAATAATGGAGAAAGTGAGCTGAGTGTTAGCCTGTATGCATATATTGTTAGTATAGCTGAGTATTAGCCTGTATGCATATATTGTTAGTATAGCTGAGTGTTAGCCTGTATGCATATATTGTTGACTTCTGGATGTGAATGGAGGTGATATGGCCAACTCCTTCAAGCTCCTTCCACTGAGAATTTCCCACCATGATGGACTGTAAACTGGAATCATGTGCCAGTTTTCCTTTAAGTTGTTTTTGTCAGGGTATTTCATCACAGCAACAGGAAAAAGCCTCAGACACCACCAAACCTTCTTTCACCAACTTCTAATAAGGATTTGGTTCCCTTATACCTTTCCATCAAATATTCCTTTAATTACTTATGGCTGCTTATTCATATAATCCACGTGAATTTCCATGGCTACTATGTTGATCCAAACTATCATTGTGCTGAGTTTGTTTGGTTTTGTCTAACTATCTTATTAGCTTTTTGGAGTCCGCTCTGCTTTCTGACTTTTCTGGATGGGGTAGAACTATTGGTAAGACTTTATCAAATCTAATTGAGTGGTTTTGTTATTATATTAATACCAGTAATCGACAAAAAGAAAATAGTCATAGTAAAGTTTCTCAGATTAACATCCAGTTGAGTGGTGACTCCATTGACAGAACCCAGAATCCTAGAAGTAAAACACTTAAAAAATGGAAGATTGTAAATTCATCCTGGTACACAATGAAGGTGAGGCTTCTGTGGGTCACTGCAGTGGTGAAGATGGATAGACACATGGCTCCGAAACTTAAAGATAGGCCTAGTCCAGACACACTGGAAGAACCTGGGTGCTAGGTGATCTAGAATAGAAAAGAAAACTGTGCCTGCCACCATGCCATGAGAGCATCTCACATCAAAGAACATGGGGTAAAAGTTTTCATAAAGGAATGGGAAATCATGGAAGAAGAAAGCAAGTAACACAAGCATAGCATCAAGACGAGACGTGTGTATGTTTACAAGGAAGAAGTCATCTCTTCCCACAAATGCCTCTGAGAGATCCAGATGAGGATGGAGGGTGTGTCTGTTCAGCAAAATGGCAAACACTTTTTTTTTGTCTAGACAAAGCCTAGTTTTGTAAGCCAGATAGAAGCAGCTGAGGGGTGAGTGGGACATAAGAAATGGAATGAAGTTTCTTTGCTCAAACAATCCTTTAGAGAACTCTGGCCAGGCATGAGGAAAGCTGAAGGCTAGGGGATAGACATCTTTTAAGAGAACAGGTTTATTTTTAAGATACAAGTACTAACGCAGAGGCCCCATGGGAGAAGGAAGTGCTGAGGACTGAGCAGCGCAGAAACAGTCCATTGTGTTCTGAGGAGAGCTTAGTGGGATGGAGTGTTCATAAAGTTGAGGGATACATCGCTTCAAGCTGGAAAGAGGATGACAATTCAAGCCTCTTCATAATGGCATCTGCTTTCTCCTCAAAGTAGGAAGCAAAGCCATTTTCTTATGGATTAAAAATAAAGAGAGATCTGGGAAGGAATAGGAGGCCTGTTCATTTCAGAGACAATAGCTAAGTTTTGTCAAGTGTCTAGTGTCAAAGACACATGACTTTCCATACTCCACAAAACTCCCGTATATGCAGACACAGATGTTAAATAACTCACCCTAACTCACAGAGATGTCTGCTACAAGTAACAGAACTGATACCTATGTGTAAGCACACACACATGACTATGTATACATGTATGTTATGTATGTATGTAATGTATGTATGTATGTATATGAGACAGAAAATCTGAGTGTATGTGCATGTGTGTGTGTGTTGTGAGACAGGATCTCACATAGCCCAGGCTGGTCGCACACTGGCTATAGAATTGAGAATTTCATGTGGATATTTAAGGTCTCTTTGTGACCCAGTTAAAAAGTCTAACCTGCCTAAGCAGTTAGTTGTCCCCAGTAGTTGCATATGTCTCTGATAAATGCCAGGCATCACCAGGACTAAAATAGAATTTGGGGTCAGATCCCTTCATGGCTGGGGAACTCTGCAGCTGTGACAGATGGATGAGAGAGAAAGTGCTAGAGGGACAGAAGAAAAGAAAAAGAATTAGCCCTGAACTGAACCTCCTGCTTAGACAGGGAAGACTTGCTCCCAGACAGGCTTTATGATCACCAGGGGTCCTTTGCTTTGTTGGTGTTCTGGTTGAACATGCTCCTGGAGCATCTCCCTTCTTTTTAAACTCACCCTGCCTTCATCTAGCCCTTACTCCTCCCTCTTACACTGAAGCCCTCCAGCAAGCACAAGGCCTGTCAAAAAGCAGTGATAATGCTTTCAGGACTGAATGGGGGTGGGGAAATGTAAGGAGATTCCTGAAAAACCTCCTCAGATTGGGTAGGAAATGGGTGCAATTATTCTGTGGGAAAAGAAACCCTTATGGTCTTTTAGAATCTCGTTCTTTCCCACATAGAGAGAACAGTTGATTGCATCTTCTCCACTAAAGATGAAACACTCAGATTTCTCATTTTCTGTCTGTTATGTGTCGTATTCTGACCATGTGTATGCTGTGCATAATTGCTTTGTGCATATGGGCACCTCTGGGCAAACTGAATGGGCACCCTGCTGAGGCAGGAGGTGATTGTACTTACTCACCCTTGCTCAACAAAAACTGGGACCTGATGCCCACAGTGACTTTCTTTACATACACAGACAAGCTGCCTGAGTTGTCTACCGGCATATTTATTACCAACAACCCCCCACTGCTGTGTCTTTCCTAGCATTTCCAGGGAGTTGTGTACTTCTAGACCTTTCTTTTTCTGTTTGCTGTGGTTGTTACTTTGGTCCCCAAAACCACTTAATATTTGAGCAGAATTAAAAGACACTGGAAGTCACACACACCATTGGTTACACCTTTCTCACCTGGCTCCAGTGCATAGTCTGTAGGGCCAGAAGTATAGCATACTGGTAGCCCTATGTCTCTAACTTGGGGTACTGGCAATAATTCCCAACCCCTGCTCTCTCCAGGGCCAGGTAATCTCCCTTGAAGGAAACCCTGCTGGCTTCGGTATGTTACCAACCCTTCAAGGGACAGAGTATGGTCTTTATCTGGGCCATCTTCTGAACGCATGATTCTTTAGGGGCCGTCTCCTATAACTCATTGCTCGTCTGATCGTGATGATCGATCATGGTTTCTCTGATATCTAGCAGGTTCTTTGAAAACCAACACCCTAAGTAATAGTGCATCATCTGTAAGTTTATCCTTCCTTTGCCTGGCTTTTCTCCTACCCCTACTAGATTTCTAGATGCTGGTCTCTTCTCACCTACAGAGTGGTGATATATACATAACTGTTACTCTGATAGTCTACTAATACCTTGGTATATTTGTTTCAGGATTTCTTGGATGTGCAAACTTAGACAAACACTTTAAAAAAAAAAAAAACCCAAGATTTCTCTGTGTGTAGTCTCCTTATAATCTAACATTTTGCTTTTTATATGAACTTTCTCCATATCAATTAACAAACATGCACATCTTCATTTTAGGTTATACTCCTTCTGGTTATTGCTGTTCGATTACTTATGTGGATATACCATAATCTATTTTAATCAATCTCTGATTAATATTTAGCTACTAATTTTTGGCTTTATACTGAGATGTAAATTCCCATATATCATTTTTTACATTACTCTGTTATTTCCTCTTGATTATTTCTGATATCGACATTTGAGGATTTTCTAGATGCCTTGTAAGTTTCCTCTCTAGTCTAAATTTACTCTTTTATTTTTTCATAAATCACATCTAAATGCCAGCTTATCATTCTCTCATAAACATTATTGTTAAATTAGCTTTACTGTGGTTGTGAATGTTTGTATTATATTGTAATGTGATGGTTCTATAACTTACGGAAACTGTCCCTCATGCTTATAGACATTTCAGTCTCTGCTGTACACCAAGCCACCAGGAAGATAAGTGCCCTCCTTTCCTTACCTCTCCCAAGAGATGATAGATGGTTTCCAGTTTTCCTTTGCCTTTTTTCTAGTTGATGTAGTTACAATTTAATTTAGGGTTGACCTCTCAGGGCTTTCTTAAAATATCATAATGGGCTAATATAGTATGGTGATATTTACAATTCAAAAGGCAAAATATGGTATGATTTTTAAAATTTTTTATTGGTAAGATTATTTTGATGTGATCTGTGTCTTTAATATTGATGAGGTTAAACATTTTCTAAGCGTAATGACCAGTTTGCTGTGACTTGCTCTGTAGCTTTAATTCATTTTTATATCATGTGTTACTCTTTTTTTAGATCTCTTTGAAATTAAAATTGTCAGCGTTTATTTGCCTTCAGTGTTATTGTTTATGAATTAACATGTAATGTTCTCCTTTGGGAAGTTCTGCCATGAGTCATACTTAGAAAATCCCTCCCATCCATACCTTCATTCTCAGACATACAAACTGCTATTTCAGCCATAGCAATGCTAATAACTAACAGTTTCTGAGTGATCATTCTGCTAAGCTCTGCTCTAAGAAATCTCTATGTATTGTCCTCTGCATTCCTCACAAAATCCTCAAGCAATTTCCTATATTGAGTGACAGATCTTTGAATCTAACCTGGATAGTCTGACTCCAGGGGCAGCTATCTAAAACCACAATCTCTACTTTATAATGTGAAGCCATTAGAAGTTACCTTATTGTATTATAAACTAACGATCTTAACTTAATTACCAGCAAAAAACTAGTCATCTCATTGCTCTCTGAATAAACCAGCATTTGCTGAACAACCAATATCACCATATAACAGATTCAGATATTTTTAAGTTTTGGCACAGTCACAAAGTAGAGGCCTGAAAAATGAAATAAAGTTAAGATAAATATGGAAATAATTAGAATATAAAAGCTGTTCATTGTTGTCCTCAAACAGACGTTCTCTTACTCCAAGCATGTTGGTTGTAGGACTTGCTGGAATGAAAGACAATGCGAGAGCATATTGTTCAGGATTGTGCTGCTGGGCTGGAGAGATGGCTCGTTGGCTTAGGGACTTACTGCACAATCCAGAGGACTGGAGTTCATATCTTCAGAACCCACCTGAAAGGTGGCAGGTGTAGAAGATGGGTGTAATTGCAGCACTTGGGAGGCACAGATGAGAGACCCCAGGGCAAGCTGGGTTCGATGAGAGACCCTGCCTCCATAAATAAAGTAGGAAATGATCTCAGAAGATTCCTGACATCAACTTCAGGCCTTCGCATGTACATGCCCATGTATGTATGTATGTATTATGCCCACATAGAGACATACTGCACACCACACATGTACATATGTAAACAGGCACACATTGTGCTACTAGTATGTGATTGAGGTTAGGTAGAATTTAGTTCTTGTAGAATAAACATACCTGTATAACATCTGAGTATGTTTTATGCACTTTGTTTCATATGTTATGAGATAACATGTATTAAGTAGTCAACATCTGTGTAATTTGGTTGCTTTTTGAACTTTAAGTTTTTTACATTAATCTTTACTTTTCTAATAACAATAATAGTAAATGTATTTTATAACAATTCATTTTACCATTTAACTAAACAATTCCCAATCTTTGTAATAGTTTCATTAATTGAGAATTTTATACTTATATGGAGTGTACTCATAGCATGATTGACCGATCAGGGATCACAGCATCAAAGCAAACTGACATTCCCTTCCCTGGAAGCCATCTTACCAATAGCCCTTAATCTAGGGAGAGAAACTCATGAGGCTCTCTTTCCCATCCATGTTAGAATGATGACTGGCTTCTTCTTGTACAGGTTCAGACAACCACACCTGCCATGAGGTAATGAATGCAGCATTCCTAGCATGTCCAGAAGAGTTTTGCTCTGGTCCTCCCTGACTTTCTAGTTCTGTCTTTCTGCTCAGTCATCCTTGATGGTCTCTGAGCCTTGGGGATTGAGATCTATTGTTTGGCCACTTCATAGAAACTTATTCTCTATGTGTCTATGTTAACCACCATCATACCACTAACACCACACAACACACACACAAATATCTGGGAGCTACATTAACGTGTGAGTATAAATTATAGGTATATATTATGTCCATTTGCAGTATAATAGTATGTTCACCCCTGGGGCTGAGGAGCTCCACGCCCATGGTTCCTGGCCATATTAACAATACCAAACATCCAAGCATGTGTTTCCTCCTGTTGTGTGGGCCTTAAATGAAATCACAAAGCAGCTGGTTACCCCACATCATTTGTGCCACTATTACAGCCACGGGAAATTGTTTTCATGCCTGTCGCTGTTGTAGCACGTAAGTTTCACAGGTGGATAAGATTGTTGCTGACTTAACCCTGGCACCTGAAGAGCAGCTCCCTCAGGTCTATGAAGGCTAGATAACAGGGAGGAAGCCTCCTGTTCAGCACCAACTGGATTTCTTCATGTCCTGTAGCTAACGTGTTTGGTGTTTTCAACATAATATTTTCTTTTCTTCTCCTCCTCTTTTCCTCCTCCTCATTTTTCTAGGGGAAAGAATGTTTTTGAGATACAGTGTCACTATGTAGGTTAGACTGACCTAGAACTTACTGTAGATAGCTTGCACTCATAATCCTCTCCTTACTGTGTTAGGATTACAGTTATGTGGCTTTCATACCTAACTTACAAACCTTCTTTATCTAAATCTGTTATACCATTTTTTAAAGATCTTTTTCCTTCATACTGTTTTACTTTATGTTGGCATTGAGAAGTAGAAATTTTACATTTATAAAATATTTTGCCTTCCTGTTAAACATAGTACCTTGCATTAAATTGAGATATAAATCATATTTAACAAACGTCACAGATCTTCAGTGCTCAGTTCAATTTGAAGAATTTGACATCATGTTCATCGTGCAAGTCCAGGTATAGAGTGTTCCTGCTGCTCAGGCTTCCCCCGCCTGTGCTCCTTACAGCCCCAAGTGCAGCTTTGTTCCCATGGTTCCCTGCTCCTGACCTCACACTCGTGTACCTGTACAGAGAGGGTTCCTCTGCTACATTTGGTGTTTCTGCAACACAGCTGTGCTATGGTGGTGGTTCTGTTGATACTTTTCCCTTTTGACTGATCAGTGTTACACTCTGTGTCAGAATTTATTCCTTCTTCTGCTCTTGGATACTTGGACTGTTGGGTTTTGATTGTCTACTGCTAGAAAATGTGAATGCATGTGTAATCTTGTTTAAGTTATTGTGTGAGTTCATGTTTTTATGTCTTGACTAGGAGTAGAGTTTCTTGATGTTAAAATAGATTTGGGTTTATAACAAATAAAAACCAGGGGCTGAAGAGATATCTACAATCAATGTGAGAGTACTTGTCAGGGGGGGGCTGGAGAGATTCCACAGTGGTGAGAGTACTTGTCAGGGGGCTGGAGAGATTCCACAGTGGTGAGAGTACTTGTCAGGGGGCTGGAGAGATTCCACAGTGGTGAGAGTACTTGTCAGGGGGCTGGAGAGATTCCACAGTGGTGAGAGTACTTGTTCAGGGGGCTGGAGAGATTCCACAGTGGTGAGAGTACTTGTAGGGGGCTGGAGAGATTCCACAGTGGTGAGAGTACTTGTCAGGGGGCTGGAGAGACTCCTCAGTATTAAGAGCATTTGCTGCTTTTGCAGAGGACCAGAGTTCAGTTCCCATCACCCATATCAGGCAGCTCACAGCAGTTTGTAACTCCAGCCCCAGGAGATGCAGTGTCTTCTTCTGGCCTCTATAGGAACCAGCACACACGAACACATTCTCTCTCTCTCTCTCTCTCTCTCTCTCTCTCTCTCCTCTCTCTCTCTCTCCCCTCTCTCTTTCTCTCTCTCTCTCTCTCACACACACACACACACAAATATAAACATTGCTGTGGCATGTGGCACATGCCTGTAATACAGGCTAGGCAGGATTATGATTTAAGGTCAGCCTGGGATATTTGTAGTGCATTTTAGAACAGCCTAGGCTACTTCGCAAGACCGTGTCTCAAAAGCAAGCAAACAGAAAGGGAGATGAAGGTGTGAAGGTGGTTTTTCAAAGCACTGCTTTACATTCCGCCAGCTGTTGCATGTGTGCTCCAGCTGCTTCACGTCCGTGCCAGTGTTCGCTGTTGCCATTGTTGTTTTGGCCATTCCGGGGATGGTATTTTTTTGTGATTTTTCTTTATAACTAACGATTCAGAGACACTCCTATATATGTTCATTTATTAAATTTCCAGTTTAGTTTTTTGCTGTTGAGTTTTAATTGGCTTGTTTTTATCTTCTGATTTGTAGGAGGTCTTTATTTCTGCCCGCTTGTAATTAGCCACCTGTCTCATTAGCTTAAATAGTTTTTTACTTGGTTATCTTGGATTGTCAACCCCTTCTCATTGCCTCTTTGACTAATTACATAGCAACTCCTTTTTAAAATCGTATTTGTTTTACTTATTTTTCACACATTTTAGAGTATTTCATAGAACATCCCAAACTATTTCAAAGAGAGTAAGATCAGGAACTCTGGTCCTGTTCCTAAATTCAATGATAGCTTTAGTGTCATGCTACTAAGGTTTGTTTATTAGGGCTGGATCTAAGGTTTGCATCATATATTTTCCTCTGTTTAGATTTGTGTGTGTGTGTTTGTGTTCATATGCATGGAAATGTGTGTGTGTGAAGGCCACAAGGAATCATCAGCAACATTGACAGCTCCTTTGATTATTTTCCACCTTCGTGTGCCCCTCTGTCTCTTTCACTTGGTCTAAAAGCTCAGCAGAAGGGTATATGAGCCCCCAGGGTCCAGCTGGCTCCCTCCCTGCAGGGTGTGGATTAGAGATGTACCCTGCCCTGTCCTGATTTTACAGGGACATTAGGGATCCCGACTGAAGTCCTCATGTTTGCACAGCAAGCATGTACTCACGCAGCTCAGCCACCTCACTAGCTGTTATCTTTCCTGTTGAGGTGTTCCATGGTTTTCTTCCTTCAGCTATTAATGTGATTCATCACATTTCTGTTTACTGATTCTTAGTCTCTGTGTCCCCGGAAACAAACCTACTTGGTCAATGTATATTGACACCGATAGATTTTCTTTATTAATATGTGAGACTTTTCAGCCAGACTTATGTAATAATCTGCCTTTCACTTTATGTCTTACTTGTTATTGTTTTGGGGGAACTGTTGTTTTATGATTCTCTGCTCCATCCTGGTTTCAGGGTAGTCTGGTTAAGTTAGACTCAGTGGAAGAGGTGAAACACAGGTATCACGTCCTCTCTTTGTCACATCTTTAACTAAATTGACATGGATTACTGTCATTATCAGTCTCTCTGTTTTGCCCTGGAGTAATTTTTCTCCACCTCAACTTTTCTGCATCCACATTGCTGTTGCCACTGTGCAGAGCTCCAGAGTCCCCCATGATCATGTCTTTACCTGATTGGGCCCTGATTCTGCAAGATTAGTCTTTGTCAGAATCCTTTGCTGCCCAGGTCATTCAGGGTTGATTTTCTCTGTGGATAACTTCCCATCAGCTAAGCTGGAGGGCATTTAATGGCCGAGTCTAGGGCAGCCATCAGCCCAGTCATCATCACCTTGAGCTGTGTCCTCAGTTGGGAGACATAAAATTTATAGTATGCTCTTTTTGACCTACAAAAAGGCAGCTTCACATAATTCAGGCTGTTTCCTCTGAGATGGCTGGAGGCTCCTAGAAGCTAGGAGAACCTTCACTTCCTAACTGCTAGACATCCGTAGGCACAGGGTACAGTTGGACACAGAAGAGAAGGCCTTCCTAGTGAACATTTCAAGCTCTTTTTATAGCTCACTTACTTTCTTTGTCTTAATTTTGCCTTCTCTCTCTCTCTCTCTCTCTCTCTCTCTCTCTCTCTCTCTCTCTCACACACACACACACACACACACACACACACACGACTGCAAGTAATTTAAAAGCTAAAAAAAGCCATCAGATCCCATGGAGCTGGAGTTAAAAGTAGTTATGAGCTGCCCAACATGGGTGTTGGGAACCAAGCTTGGGTATTCTGGAAGAACAGGAAATATTCTTGACCCCTGAGCTGTTTCTCTGGCCCCTTGGTATTTTTGTTGTTGTATTGTTTTAAGGTCTTACCCTCGAGGCTGAAGAGATTGCTCAGTGGTTAAGAGTGTTGATTGCCTTCAGTTTATAAGCAGGGCTACCCCTGATATCTCCTCCCTTCTCTAGGTATAGAAGGGCCATGATGACTCTAATCTTGTAAATAGGCAGCCTCTGTGGACAGTACCAACTTAGATAAGGACAAGTGAATCATAGGCAGAGTCATACTGACCTGTCCCCTGAACCTTCACCCAGCCGATACCCTGTTCTGAAAGGTATCTGTACTCCCCCTGAACACCTACGCTCCGGTGTCATCCCCTTCCCCACGTCCTACCTTTTTGTGTTTATAACCCCTATGTGAATAAGTAAAAATTACGATTTGATTTAAATAAAAAAAATTTTTAAAAAAAGTGTTGATTGCTCTTGCAGAGGACCTGAAATTTAATTTTCAGCACCCCAATCAGATAGCTTACTCCAGCTCCTGGAATCCGATGCCTTTGAAGTCTGTTGGCACTACCATTAGTGTGCACATACCCATTTCACAGATCCACACATACACATCATTAAAAACAATAAAATAAATCTTATAGTTTAATCTGGCCTTGAATTTAAGATATAGCCTGGGCTAGCCTTAAACATAGTCCTCCAAGTGCTAGTATTATGTACATGTTTGACCACCCCTGGTTCATCCTATAGTGTTCTATATTGTCCTAAACTCAGAGGGTTTCTTGCTTTGCCACCACTGAGTCCCTGGGGAACATATTTTCTTCATATACTTATAACCCTTTCTAAACAAGAGTAGCCCCTTTCCACACACGGCAGTATCTAAAGCAGTCATATGTTCTAATAACTAGAGACCTTATAAAATCCAAGACAGTCTCAAGAACTTAGTGAAAAACCAGCACTTGAATGTCATCATCATGCTCCTAATGTTCTCTGCCACTCCTCAAACCGTTATCCACACAGAGGCCCAAGTGATCACTCTCAAGGCCCAGTTGAATCATGTCACTAATTTGACCATACTTTTCTTGTGGTTCCTTATTTCAGCAGAGTAAAACCAGAATCCTAGGCTATGGATGTAACTCAGTTGGTAGAGTGCTTGCCTAGTGTGCAGAAGGTCCCCAGCAAAACATAAATTGAGTGGTCACTTGCCTATAATCCAGCATTCACAAGGCAGCAGCAGGAAAAACAGGCATCCAAGGTCAATAATGAGCTCAGGGGCAGCTTGGGATATATGACACCATGTCTTAAAAGAGCAGCAAAAGCCAGAGTTCTTCGTGACCTCCAGGATGCGGGCCTGTCCATCCCATATATCTCACCTCTTCACCACAGCCCTACACACCTCCACTCCAGTTACCCCTGCCCCCTGCCATTACTCACACCCAAGCCTGTGCCAGGACCACCTTCTCTAGTTAGAAAGGCTTCTCTTGTCAGCCTTCAGCCTTAAGCTTTGACTTCCTTGGGGTCTCCTCTTAACATAGCACCTTCTCAAAGGCTCCATGGCCATCCCCTTTTAAACTTGCATTTCTTCTCACCAGATCTGATCAGCCCTTAGCTTATTAGTCACTCCTTTCAATATAACGAAGTTACTTAGGTCTCTGGGCTCTCCAATGGCAGTGGTGTGAGTGGCTATTCCATCACAGCAAGAATTTTTATTCTCTCGTCTTCTTTGCATCCCCAGCACCTAGTGTAATGTCTAGAACATAGTAAATAGCCAGCAAGTGGTCGCTAAATAAGTGAGTAAATACACTTAAATGAGGAAATGTGTAGCTCCAATGGAGAAGGCTTGCCTAGCATGCCCAATTCACATACACAACACACACACACACACACACACACACACACACACACACCCTACTGCCACCACGAGCAACAACAAGAAGAGGAAGCTTCGTGTGTACCGGAACACTAGATGGAGAAAACTGCTGGTCCTCTTACCCCACTCACGTGTGTCCCCTGGAAAAATTGAACTAGGACATTTGTTTTTAAATTCTACTAGTATCATTTGACACGTTCTAAAAATGGTCTTTTAATGAAGACATGGTGCTCATGGGGATGGATGAGAAATATGTAGCAGACTCTTTCTTGACACTGATCTACTTTGTGACTATGAGCCAGTGGCTCAGCCTGTGGGCTGATGTTTTACCATGATACGTTGTCATCTTTTCTGAAAACTTCTGTCTGCTCCCAGGGGAATTCTTTCAGCATACTTTCGTCATGTCTCCTTTATCCATGTCGTAGGTCAGACTATAGAATATCTTTGAAGGAGAGCTGAGCTGGAGGAGAAATCCCTGCCCTGAGCTGCCTCTGATCAATCTGTCTATCCCTAAGAGACTTCTGCCACTCATCACTGGTGTGCTAGCTTTCTATGGGCCACTTTGTGCCAGGCCCTGCTCTATGAGTATGGCAAGAAGACAGTGAGTTAACACATGTGCATCAGATGCTGTGCTAACTACCTGAGGCCTGTTAGTTCAGAGTGCATTCAGGCACAGACAGTCTATGATTGCCCCTATTTGAAGTGTACCTAAGATGGTCCCTTATTACACCTTCCTAAAAATGCCATTTATTGTACCAAATCTCCTCTTTCCCTCAGTAATGTTAGAAAATTGGACACAGAGGAAAGTAGTCTGATGTTTACGCTTGGATGAAACATAGATCCTCTTTGGCTAAAGTACCATTTGCCCCAGTTCTCAAATTGGATTTAGTCGAAATAGTGCCATCCTCTCTTTTTTCCCCACTAGTTGAAAAGGCAAAAAGTTTCTTATAATAAAGGGTGAGACAGAAGGTCATTCCTAAGGGTGGGAATATTTTGTGGCAAAAGGAAAAATCTAGATACTTTTCTTCTTTCTCCCCCAACCCCAGCCAACATTTCCAAGTTCCCCCAAGTCTTCAGTATTCCAGAATGTGATGACCTTCACCATAATAAAGCTACATAGGAAATGTTGGCTTCTATATGGAGCAACTATAGGATCTTCAGTCAGGCTGCCTGGTTGACAGTGTGGCTCCCACACTAAGTAACCCAGTGACCTTGGGCAAATTAGTTAACCTCTCCTACTTCCCAGGATATGTGGCAAAAGGAATACACTACTCTTGCCTTCTACATCTGAGACTCACAGCTATCTTCTTTTTCTTATTTTAACAACAAGATCTCATGTAGCCCTGAATGGTCTTGAACTTACTATGTAGCTGACCATGACCTTGAACTTCTGATCCTTCTGCTGTAACTCCCAAGTGCTGGAATTACAGGTATACATCACTATGCCTGATTTTATGTGGTACTGGGGACCAAACCCAGGGCTTTATGTAATCTATACAAGTGCTCTAGCAGCTGAGCCACATCACCAGCCCTATTAATTTCATATAATAATAGAGATATGGGCATAGAGTTACCAGAGCAGAGAGCACAGGCATGGAGACATTCTGAATATCGCATAGTGATACAACTTGGCAAACTGAATCACTGAAGATTAAGAAGAAAAGAATAGCTCCATGTGGTGATGAATTCGTAGTCCCAGCACGTGAGTAAGGTACAAGGATCTAGAACTCCAGACCAGCCTAAGTTATATAGGGAATTTTAAGCCAGCTTGGTCTATGAGACCTTATCTCAAAAAATAAACAATTAAAATTGTAATTATTTAAATTTAAAGCTTCCTTTGGGAGAAGTGACAACACCCAGGGAATAAGAGGTAGAAGGGGAGGCTGAGACTGGCCTAGACTGGTTGAAGAAATGTTATTTAGGAGAATGAATAGCCAAGCAGCCTTTCCTAGAACATGAGAACATCTGGGATGTGTTAAAGAATTTAAGGAAGGATTGAAGTGGTGAGATCTGTGTGTGCTGGAGGATGTTTGTGTGTATGTATGTTGGAGGGTGTGTGGTGTGTGTGTGTGTGTGTGTGTGTGTGTGTATGTGTGTATGCTGGAGGGTGTGTGTGTGTGCTGGAGGGTGTGTGTGCTGGAGGAAGTGTGTGTGTGTGTTGGAGGATATGTGTGTGTGTGTGTGTGTGTGTGTGCTGGAGGATGTTTGTGTGTGTGCTGGAGGATGTGTGTGTGTGTGCTGGAGGGTGTGTGTGTGTGGTGTGTGTGTGTTGGAGGATGTGTGTGTGTGTGCTGGAGGGTGTGTGTGTGTGTGTTGGAGGATGTGTGTGTGTGTGCTGGAGGAAGTGTGTGTGTTGGAGGATGGCTTAGGGAGGTGTGTGGGTTTAGTTGAGGTAGTGCCTCTTTATCTTTAGAAACTGTTGAAGGGGGATGAAGGAGAATTGTGGTCAATCACATTTGAGGCAAGAAAGATGGCTCAGTGATTAAGAGCACTTGCTGCGTTTGCAGAGGACCCCAGTTCAGTTCCCAGCATCCACAGGCAGCTCACAATCATCTTTACACCCAGTTCCAAAGTATCCGACTCCTCCTTCTGGCCTCTGTGAGCACTGCATGTGCATGGTGCACATACAGCCATGCAAGCAAAACACTCATACACATAAAATAAATCTCTAACTTTAAAGGCACATTTGAGGTAAGTGACACATGTATTAGGCTTCAGGACAGTTAATGGTAACAGAAAGGAAGGTGCATAGTGCTTTCCTCCAACCACAGGTGATACTAAAAGACAAAACAGCCCTATGGCCTGTAATTGTCATTGGGCACAATCTCCATCCAAGGTAGAATAAAAATGGTGTGTGTGTGTGTGTCTGTGTGTCTGTGTGTCTGTGTGTGTGTGTAACTATTCACAGCACAGACATGTTAGTTTGACTCATATCCCACCATGCTTCTCTGCACAGTGCATCTTAGAGTCCCACTTTCAGTTCAGATCAACTGAATTCTTCGATGGAAAGTTTCAGAATGACAAAGATGCTGGGCATGCAGGGTGAATTCAAAATCACTTTCAACTCATCTTAACGTTTTCTTCAAAAGCCAGCGGAACATGTTGTACCCATCCAAGCCAGCACACAATGCTCAATTCCGAGGATGCTCAGAGATTCCTTTAGCCTTTATACAAGAACAAATTTTCATCTAAAATTACTTTTGTGCGGTTATTTTGAGATTAGAAGATCTGTTTAAAAAAAAAAAAACCCAAAAACTTCTGAATAGTTATTGAACATTCAAAATAAATATTAGAGCCTTTTGTGGGTCCTTTAATTTTTGAAAATGGCTGTGTTTGTTTTATCCCTCTTTAGAGAGACATGATACCTTGGGAAAACAGAAGAATGAAAAAAAATCATACATGATCTCAACGTATCTATTAGGAAGGCAGTGTTGAGAAAAGAAAGGGATGGGGAGAGAGAAAACACAGGGCTCATGCCCTACATTCCCTTGCCAGGGACTCAGAGACTTGGGACTCAGGCATATGGCTGTCTCCTTTTTATGCTCTTAGAATGTGGATTAACATCATTAAGTAACAGATTTCATCTCCAGCTCTTCCCTCCAAGACAGTCACACACTCCACCTAACCATACCTCCTTAGCATGCTTCTGATAACACAGTGGTCCTAGCCCAGAAATCTAATTTTGTATCACTTACTGTGTGGGCCAAGTGTCTCCAAGTTCTTAACCTTTTATTTAAGAATTGTCCTAGAGTAGCAAGGAAACTATATTAAAAAGCAAAGCAATAATGCAGATGAAAAAGAAAGAGAGTCTGCCAATTGTGACACCAGGCCGTGTGAGTAAAAGTACTTGGGGCCCAGCTATTGTCTGTGTCTTCCTTTGCAGAGCTCAAGAAAAGGAGCTTGGTTGTAAAGGAGCATAATGTCCATGTTTCTCTCTTTTGATTGACAGATTGGATTACATAAGACTGCTCACCGCAAATGCCCCTTCTTTTGATACATCAGATTTTAATAATATCCATGCCAATTATGTATAGGCATGAGGTGGCTAATTGTGTGTCCCTTACAAGTTTACTCAGAGGACACAGTTTGTCTTATTGAACATGCAGCCTAACCAATTCAGCCCAGATGGACTGATCTCCCTTGATTTCAGGATATGTTCTAGGACGTGTTTAAATAGAAACAGGGCATTATCAGGGAGTTGCTAAGAGGAATAACACTCTTCTGTTACTTACAGAAGACATACACACATCCTGATGCCAACAGGTTCCTTAGGTGAATTGTTAGGAGTGTGCATAACCAAATGGACTCAGACTGCTAAGCTTGCCCCTGTGTTTGCCTGCCTCATTACCTGTGCCCTTATGTCTGCTTCTGATCCATGGGATTACAGGGATGGGGACAGCAAGAGAGAAAAGCTTTTCTGTTTGTTCAACTCCCTTATTGATACTTGACTCTTCTGTAACACATTGAAACTTGCCAAACAGATGGGGAATGCATTGCTTTGAAAGACAGCCCATGGTTGGGAATTGTGATAGGAGAGAATATTACAGATTTCCTGTGGGTCTCACTTATGGATCCTAATTCTTCTTGTTGGAACCATTAAGAGCAAATTTAGCCCCTCTTCTGTGTGACAGAAATTCACATTAATGCCAGCAAGAATCTTGTGCTTCCTGGTGATTATTTTTTCCTTAATGCTTGCAGGCTTACCAGTCCTGCACTGTTCCTCCCATGGTTCTCCCATGGTGACTGGTCTTATCATTTATTTTCCAGCTACTTCCCCATCTCAAAAGCCCAGATGCCCAGGAAAGAATTTGGTTTCAAGTAGGGCAGGGGGATGATGCACACAACCTTCCTCATACAAAGTTAGTTTCTGATTGCTATATCACATTTTGGCTTAAAGTAAGGATAAAACCTGTGATTGCTACATGCATTAGGCTATATTACATCTACTTTAGGAATTGTACCATTGAGTTTTTAGGTCCTCAAATAATTTATCTTAATATATTTATACTGTTAGGCTCCATACATCTCATGTTGGATTTTTATGATTTTGAATCAGGATTCCCAGGTACTTATCAAGTCTGTTGTATCATATCAAATTCTGCTTCTTCCAGACTATTGACAATTTGGAACTGGATAAGACCCAGGTCATTGAATCATTTACTGACACCATTTTACATATGGTGGTTACTTTGGATATAAATTCCCCTTTATTAATAGATTTAAGCTAAATCCTCCAGATCATTTGCTAGCGTTCCAGGAGAGGACTCACCATACATCATGCTGAGGTCACGCCACTGTGCCCACACAAGCTTCTAAGCTTCCTGTTCTGAGTCTAGTAGCTTGATCATAAAAAGAAGTGAAATTAATCTGATAGCAACTGTTTTCAGTGAACCTATTAGCTTAAAATGAGCTCTGATATTAGACAGGGGGATACGTGTTCATGTGTGTGCACAGGTGTACATGTATATTCTCATGCTTGTGTAGCAAACATACTCAATGATTTTTGAAAGATTGGGAAACCAGCTAAAGACACATCTGAGATGAGAACCCTGTTTGATTATTTTGGAAAGTGGCTTAGTTTTTTATACTTGGGAAGATGGCTTCTATCTGCCCATTGGGACCCAAGACTACTGCCCTGCAGTGAAGCTCTACTCTGTGTTCCCAGTTGGTTGGCTCCAGTTGACAGAAAATATTTGCCTTCAGTACTGGCAAAAGCTGTGGATCTAGAAGACCCTCTCACGGTGAGATACTGCCATCTAAGTATGTCAGAGTGAGCGTGTCTGCCAGATTCTGAGCCAGATTCCAAATGGGATGGAAAGTGTCTCCATCAAGTTCCTCCTAGTCTAATCATCATCATCAGTCTGATCTGCCACTGCAGCAGTGGGATGCAGCTGGCGTCAAATGCATTCAGGTGAGGTGAGAGCTCTTCAGCCACCTCCCAGAAGCCTTTGAAGGGGAAACCCTGGTCACATGAGCAGGTCAAGTACCATGACATCTCTGCAGTTCTCTGGATAGAGACAGCAGTGCTCTCCTGAATCAGCCCCTCTGACCCCATGATTCTTCACCAGTGATCAGAGTAGACTGAACCTGAGACTCAGAGCCATACTGCAGACAATGATGATGCTTCGAAGGGGTAGCGCTGTAGAGGGGGAAGCTGGGAGGATTCTAGATATTTTTGAAGGGAGAAATAACATGACTTGCAGATGTGGGAGGGTGAGAGGAGAGGAGGAATTCAGACACAGTGACAATTAGATTTTTAACTTCAGCCCCAGGGAGGTTTTGCCACACTAAGATGGAAGGGGCTGGGTAGAAAGACGGGTAGGTGAGGGAAATGACCTCCATTTGTAGAGGGTGATTAAGGTGGAGATGCCTGTTAGACAACTTGCTGGAGATCTGAAGATGACTTTGGATTATGAATCTATAATGTAAGGAGGAAAATAGGCTAGATATCCAAGTAGTGGAACTAGTTAATGTCAGTTTAACCAGGGAACTAGATAAGAGAGTGCTGAGAACTATTATTGACCACAAAGAGCATTGCACATGTGTGATGTTAATTACCTTGTCCATTCCTAGGGTCAAGGAAAATTCTTCCTTAAGAAGAACTCGACCCAGTCAGTATCCTTTGAGAACATGTCATATGGGGGAAAGCGTGGGCTGATGCCGGCCTCCTCCACTGCTCTGTGCGGGCTGCAGGTTCACTTGTGTCCCAGCACCAGCTCAGAAAGTGTCATCCTCCAGGCACACTTCCAATGCAATTAATCACGTTAATACCTATAAATAAAGTGCAACTAACAGTTACTTTTAACAATGCATGCTAATTATCATCAGAATTGTCACTGAATGGGGCCTCCCCCACCCTCTGATTTATTTTGCTATGTCTTGGGGTTATATCAGGAATTCAGTTGGAGTATGTAAGGAGAGGGGATGAGCAGATCATTATTAACACAGGCCATGTTACAAAAGGACCTGGTTTTGTCCCTCAATATAATTGTTATGGCTGAAGATAAAGTACATCCAGAAGGAATCTTATAACTAGGATTGAACTTGCTACTGTTTCTTACAAGTTTTTTTTTTTGAAAGGTAAGCTTTAAAAAATGAAGTTTCTTGATGAGCTGTCACACTAAAGAATAGTATACTAAGAGGAAAAGTAGACAGGAGACCAGATGTTCCATAGCCTTGTAGCTCACTGCCCTGTAGCTCAACTATCCAGACAGCAAGCCTCAGGCATCTGCCTTGGCTCTGTTTCCCCAGTGCTGGGGTTTCACACTTGTGCCGGCACAGCATGCTTTTCACATGGGCTCTGGGGATCTGTCTCTTGTCCTCATGCTTGTAAGGCAAGGACTATACCCCCTGAGCTGTCACTGCAGTCCCTGTGTGTTATTTAACTTTCATTATTATCAAACCTGTTTTTGGATATCAATTTCCCCAATGGAGATACCTGAGAAGAGCTGACTGAGAAATGACACTGCTTATCTGAGGTTAAGTAGGCAGCTGAGGCTTTACTGGGGCTTCCGTCACGCACACTGTATGTCTCAGCTTCAGGAACTTTTAAATACAAAGATTTAGACCATTTATTTTGATACCATTATTGAGATCATTTTGTTTAAATTTGTCATCTTATAACATGCTTTTGATTTCTGTTAGATCTCTCTCTGACCCGCGCCCCCTTCCTCTAGTTACCCATCCGTTTTCAATTATTAACTGTTTTCACATACCTGTATTAGCTCATGTTTTTCATTTTTTAGCCACAAACTCTTTCTATTACTTTAGTTCTTTCTTTGGAGTATGTATTACACACCCTTAACATGTATAAGTCAACTTAAAGTGATGTGATTCTATTTTTACTATACATCATGTAAAAACCATGGTTTTAGTCTTTTATTTTCTAGTGAATAACATCAGTAAAATGACAGTTTTTTAAAATATTTAGTTATCAATCCTAAGAGTGACTCCAACAACTCAGCTCGGGTGATGTACCCACCCTTTGTCCCAACAAAGCACAGGGGAGTGAATATTGTGGTTAGCATAATTTCCTGCAGCCCCCTTCTAGGATGCTGTGGAGTTCCGAAGGAATTCACTAGGAGAATTCAGAGACAACATAAAAGTGCACTGGCCAGCCAGAAAATACAACTAATGTTGACCACTACAGGCACAGTCAGAGAAGGGAGATTATAGATTGGCAGACAGAGAACTTACACTCCAGAGAATTTCCCAGTGTGCCTTGCTGACAGTTCTGCACTTGACCACACAAAACAAGGAAGCATTTCTCTGCATGGCATTTCCCTTCCCCTTATATCTTCTAGGGCTCAGTACCAGTGATAACTTCTGCATTCTGATTCTGTCTGTCTGAACAAGAAGGCAGCCATCCCACCATTTCTTTATATTTGACTCTCCTCAGCATTCCAGAAAATTTACCAGGAATCTCAGCAGTCCTATACACATTATTTTCTAAACCCTAGCACAAGTCACATTTTGGACTAAGTAAGCTCACCTGTGTTATGTTTTTGCAGATACCAGTAACATAGTGAGGCCCCAAATCAGAAGTTGCTCCAGATTATGTCAGCCTCTGAGGAGCACATTCACTTCTGGTTGAGAAGCACTGAATCAAGGAATGTCCACACGGACAGATCCGCAGGTTCTTGATCCCAAACCTGCATCAGCTAATGGGGAAAAGCAACATTCCCATCAAATGCAGGAATCTCCTAGCCCCTCACGTGATGATGGCTTTGAGTTACTATTGTAGATTCAGCCCCAAAACTCTGGGAGAACAATGCTGAACTTATACCCACAAAAGGTGCTCCCAGATTAAGGAATGAGGGATGGAGAGAGATGACCCAGTGGTTCAAAAGCATTTTTGTTGCTCTTGCAGAGGATGCAGGTTCAGTACTTAGCAACCATGTGGTAATCCACAACCATCTCTAATTCCAGTTCCAGGGCACCCATTGCTCTCTTCTGATTTCCATGGACGCTAGACACATGGTGCATATATGTACACACAGGCAAAACACATGAATAAAATGAAATAAATATAAAAGAGTAAGTGAACAAATGATGAATGACTGAATGATGAATGTCCTAATGATTATTCACAGTGTTACTCTGAGGACAAGTGGCATTAGGTGTTGTCTACGGAAAAGAGGGATTTTTTTTTACTGCTTTACGTAAATCTTTCAAGTTTTGAATCTTACTGTCATTATATATTTTAATAGTCATTTTAAGTTTTGTGTGTGCTATCATGTGTGCAAGCATGCCAGTGTGTACACACAAATGCAAGTGGGGAGGCATCAGTTCTCCTGGAGCTGTGAGCCTCCTGATGTGGGTGCTGGGAATTGAACTCTGACCCTCTAGAGAAGCTTGCACTCTTAACCACTGAGCCATCATTTCAGCATCATCTTTATGCAATTATTTTATAGATAAGTACTCCCATAAGTAAAATGTTAGAAAATGCACACACACTGATTTCCTTTTGAAGCATGGTCTCATGTAGCCTAGTCTGCTTTTGAAGTCCTTATGTGACCAAGGAAGACCTTAAATCTGATCCTCCTGCCTCTACTTCTCAAGTGCTGGGAGTGTTCCTCCATCCGTGCGGAGCCACATCCCCCACACACAAGATTCTTTTTAAATCACTTGCAGATCAAGAACGTTTGCTTTGATAAATTATTTGTTTAACTTACATGTTTTTAAAGATAAAATCATGGATTTTAGTCTGAGTATTTTGTTGTTTCCTTTCAACTCATGAGTACACAGTCTTACAAAAGAAATATTTATGAATGGGATTTATGATGGGAAAAAAAAACACAACTCCATATACTTAGTACAGAAGGAATCTGACACTTGACATTTAACTATGTGCCTGGGAAGCCAGGAGTGGAATGAGTCTATTTCCCATTGCAAGTCTTTCAGAGTGAGGTACACAGTGTGAGCCCTCAGGAAATAGATGCTGAAAGAATTGATTATGGATTCTTCATGGGCATGATTTTGGCCACTTTTAAAATAACTTTCTCAAATTGTGATTCTCTGGGCAGGATGAGGTAGGATGAGAGAGCAAGGTACTGTGGAAAGGGAGAATAGAATTCAAGGACACAGGGGTGGACTGAGGTATAGAAAGCAAAGGGAAGGTGGGCTCCTGCAGAAGTCAACACAGCCCCACACAGCAACAAGCACCTGCCATTTGTGAAACCTCCCTCCGGTACAATGCTCCTCAACTTCTCACCACAGGAAAAGGTCTGGCCACCCAGGTCTCCTAGGGCCAAGGCTCCAGAAACCAGGACAGCCTGGGCTGCAAGGTGATGTGATTTATTTGCATGAGCCAGGCGATGCTTGAAGACACAGACCAATCCATCTGCCTTAGCTACCAAACAGATCCCTTTGCCTCCTCCTCCTGTGGCAGCAGTCAAGGCAGGAGGTTGGCAAGGTGACCTTCCAAAGCTGAATCCGTGCTTCTAAAAATAGAAGCATCCTCCAAGAATCCAGGAGGGGAGGGAGTCTGTGGATGTTAAGGGCTAGAACCCAAGTCCCCAGAGCATTGTCAGTATGAAACCGTATTAATTAGACACAGGCATCCAGATCTATAACCTCAGGTGTCTCACAGAAATTGAAACTAAATGAACTGGCTTTTTTCCTCTTCCTAGTTACACTCTCCTGGGCTTTAAGAAAAAAAAAAAAAAGATTCATATTTTCTGACCTATTTGGATTGGCTGTACATTGCCCAAGGAAATGTCTTCCCCAGTATCCCAGTAGATGGAATGGGAGCTCTTTGAACAAAGATGGGACGTAGCTAAGTGGGACCTTGAGGACCAGACAGCAGGGCTCCCTAAAGTCTGGCTTCTGAACTTTTCCCCGTGTGGGTACTGTGCTGGACTAGGTTTGTGTCCCAGTGTGTCCAATTATGTGGGAACATGAGGTCAGGGGCTGTCACTACCATGATCATACAGTATCCTTGTCCAGAGTTAATGAGGGACTAGAAGATTCCGTCAGCTGGAGGAACCACCTGCTATTGCTCTACAGAAGTTATTTGCAGTATTCTAATATACACATGGCAGTAGAGAGTATGGGGAGACTGGGCTCCGCAGGAGGGTGTAGAGATAGTGCGGCTCATTTGAGAGCTTGTGTAGACGGCAAGCATAGCGGTTAGAGTGAAGCCCTGCTGGAAAGACCACAGAAAGCCAAATGGGGTTGTGGGCAGAATCTCTGAGCTCTGCCGGGCGATCAGCCCCGTGAAGCTCCTTTTGCGTGGCTTTGTGCCGAGAACCATGATTCTCACAAACGTATGAGTAGAGCCACATAGAAGGACACTCTGGGAATGCTGCAGACCCTGTTGGGGTTGTACATGTGGGTTGTGCCTTGGTGGCTTTCTCTGGAGTTTCTGTGTCATGAGCTGAACAAAAGGAGCAAAATGTCCTTTCCAACACTGTCCTGCAGCTGAGCCTCCTGCACGTGGGCTGAGGACTTTCTAATGCTCTGCTCTGTGCTTTTTGAACAGGATAATGTGGATCTGGGCGAGCTTATGTTTTCACTCTGCTATCTTCCAACGGCTGGCAGGCTGACCATCACCGTCATAAAAGCAAGGAATTTAAAGGCGATGGACATCACGGGAGCATCAGGTGGGACATTCTTCCTGTGGTTCTAATTCAGCACGTTATCAAGTTCCTAGTATGGTACCTTGGATCGGGGTCGCTTAGGTTTAATCATGTTCGTACCACCTCTAAGTGCTGCGTGACCTTGGACAAGTCACTTAACCACTTTAGGCTTCCCATCTGGAAAGTGAGATAAGATTAGTTTCTGGCCCACTGAGGTGTTGTACGATTAACTGAGTTAATATGTATAAGATCATAAACCTGGTGTATTAAGATGCTGCAGGATGTTACTTGGCTCTTGAGCCTTTCTTTGCCATAATTGGGACTCAACCTACAGTTTGCTTATTCTGAGGTGGTCTACTCTCTTAGGCCTTTCCTCTGATTTCAGTATCTTAGGTTCATTGTAGATTAGAGACAATTCTAACTCCTTATAAACATGAACTATATAGCTTGTGGGTTTTTTTTTTTTTTCAGTAAATCAAACACATACCTTTACATTGTAAACCCTGACACAGAATGTCACATTGTGCAGTTCACACTGTGCACATTCACATCAGCTTTGGCCACGTGTTCACTATCCCACAGAACACCGCTTGTGGTCCCTGAACTCAAAACGCCTGACATACAATGTATTCTCTTGTTGTGGCTGGGATGTGCACATGTCCATGCATATGGTGTGTGTGGTGTGTGGTGTGTGGTGTGTGTGTGTGCGCGTGTGCGTGTGGCTATGCGTGAGGGTACCTGTGTATGCATGTAGATGTAAAGACCAGAGATTAGCCTTTGGTGTCATTCCCCACCAATCATTTCTCACTAGCCCTTTCCTACTGTTCAGCTAAAAAACGGAGCCCTGTATCTCTGTGCCTGACTAAATACTGCCTGACTCCTCACGCCTTCTGGAAGGTACTTCAAGCCAGAGGAGCTGTACCTTTTTTTTTTTTTTCCTTGATTAGAACCAGCCTGGAGTATAGGACATAGAAATACCAACAACTTGGAGTAAATGCCATCTCTGACTTTGAGTTTTGAGAAGGGTTCTCTCATTGAGGCTTGGGCTCCATGGTGAGGCTATGGCTGCACAGGAAATACCAGGGATCCTTTTGTCTCCACTTGCACTGGGATTGCAAGTGCATGCCACCCACCATGAAAGGTAGGATCTAACTCAGGTCTTACGCTTGCATGACAAGCTTATTTCTGACTGACATTTACTCCAACATTTTGATATATATTCTGTTCAGTACTTCTAGCTGGTTCTAAGAAAGGAAAAACAAAAAACAAAAAAGATACAGCTCCTCTGGCTTAAAGTACCTCCTGGAAGGGATAAGGAGTCAGGGTGGCTTGTAGTTAAGCAGAGAGATACAGGACTCCCTTTTAAGCTGCATGGTACTGAGAAGCTAACGGAACCAGAAGTGCCCCCTCCAGGAAGCAGCCAGCTTTGTCACCTGTCGGTCTGCCTTGGTTATGCTATCAATGTACCATCCTCTCTCTTCCTGATTAATGAACAGCTTCTCCCTTTGCAAACACATTTCCAGGAGTTCCCAGTACTTAAGGCCATCCATGCACACAGGCTGCCTCATTCTCTAGGAACTCAGAATTTATAGAACTAGAAGCATTCCCCTGCTTAAAGGCTCAGTCTTTAGCGAAGATTTCCATGGGTAGCTCAGAGTTGGGATGCTGAGTCTTGTCTCCCACTCCTTGGAGATGTCTGATTCTGTTCCTTTCACAGGCAGGCTGGTCCTGAATTCTGGTTGGTATATTTTCTAATTTGGTAACAGATGTTTTCACCCTATTTTTAAATTTCATGAATTTTGAGGAGACAGTGTCCTGTGCTTTTTCTTGAATGAATAACTTAATTGTTCTAAGTAGTCACTGCCCACATCACGTATCACATGAATTAAAATACTCAAACTCTAGTCTCCAGACAGAGAAGGGGAGTCTTCCTCCACTGGCCACACATTCCCAGCATCTCTGTTTGTCCTCATAATGCCTGTTTCATGCCTGTGCAGATCCCTATGTGAAAGTCTCGCTGATGTGTGATGGCCGGAGACTGAAGAAGAGGAAAACATCCACGAAGAGGAACACGCTTAATCCCGTTTACAATGAAGCCATAGTCTTCGATGTCCCTCCTGAGAGCATCGACCAGATCCACTTGTCCATAGCTGTCATGGACTACGACCGGTGAGATGCCAGGGGCTCTTTGTCTGTGCAGTCTCACTGTTCTTGGGGCAGGATGGGCAGATTAGGAAGCAGCCACATGAGCAACCATATTAGGGAGCTCGCTGGGGTCCCAGGATGTGGTGACTGAAATGGCAGCATGTGGGAAGCAGGCTGACAGAGACATCGTCCAAACCTGAGTGTAGAATGTTGTTACTACAGTACTTCTAATATCCCCAGATCTCCCCTCCCCCTTTCTTATCTTTCTTCTCCTCCACCCTCCCACATGCCACCTTTTCCCCTTCCCATCTCTGCACACTTTCTGGTATCTCTCTATGGAGAACTGTGGTCCCTCAGGGTTCTTGTTTTTTTCTTTTTTTTTTTTTCTCTGTGTAGCCCGGGCTGTCCTGGAACTCACTCTGCAGCTCAGAAATCCACCTGCCTCTGCCTCCCAAGTGCTGGGATTAAAGACGTGTGCCACCACCGCCCGACCAGGTCTTGTTTTCATTAAGCAGTCCTGACTCCTTTAGTGGAAAGCTTCTACCCAAAACATAGAATGATTACTTTAGCCATGCCACCAATGTTTCTAAATATATAACTTCGATCTTTTTTTTCCTTCTTGCACTGTTTAATAAAGATCATTTCCATCCACTTAAGTCTGAAAGCAAACACAGAAATGTTCTCTTGAAAATGCTAGAATCAGTATGGATGACAGGGTACATTAAAATGTATAAGATGCTAGACTTTTTAATTAATACAGCACAGAAGAGATATTTATAGCCTGCATTGTAGCCAATTGTGTATTTAAAGGACAGATTTGAAAAACAGTCATTTTAATATGCAAAGGAAGTACCAACAGGGAATTATACATGTTAAACCAGTCATTAGACTGAAATGCAAAGTCTCTTTTTAATTAGAAACCTCCCACGTGGTCTAGGCACAATTATAAAAGAAAAAAAATCAGTCTGACTTCTAATATAATCTTACAAATATTATTTGTAGCTAAAAAATATTCCATCTACCTCTGAAATGTCAACACGGCAGCCTCAGTGACCTCAGCGCTTTCCAGTAGATCCCAGTATGAAGCACGCCTTGTCTTCTGACACAGATGCCCCGAGTGTGACAGCCTATGCTGGGCATAGACCTTGCCCTGTCTTCTCTGTACACATACACCACCATAGTGCCATGTCCCAGGAGGGTATACTGCCCACCAGCTGTGGAAGGTTAGGGCAGCACTTCCTAAGCTATGCCAAGGTTCCTGCATCAACAAATCCGATTATGTGATCTCTGCATCAATTCAATTATTAGTAAACTCATGTCGGTGGTCTGGAAAAACCCATGACAGTATGCACAGGGCCTCCATGTGCATCTGATTTTAATGAGCACAGACTTAACATCAGACAGTCCATTCCCACCTCTTCTCCCCATGCAAATAGAATAGAAGCCATTTGTCTTTTCTGGGAGGAAAAAGAGGTTATCATGAAGAGTCCAAGGATGGACCACACACATCCTTCCTGTTATTTCAAGGTTATTTCCCCCTAAGGAAAAAGTAAAATGACTCAACTCAGAGACTACTCGAAGAAAGTTTCAGCCCTAAGTTAAAGCAGCTGGGTGTCTGTCACAGTTAAAAACTCAAGTTGGCTCAAAGAACCAAAGCTGAGCATAGAAAGATGTACAGAAGACGATGGCAGCAATCTCTAATGAAGCAAGGAGCAAGGAGACCCTGGAGCCATCCCCAGCCTTCACCGCACCATCCTTGGTTGCCTCTTATAGGAATTTGAGTGGGTTATACATCACTCCTTCCTAAGGGTTCCTTTTTGTTCTGTAAATCTAGAAGCCAGCTTAGCCTCCAGAACCAGAAACAGTGTCATTAGCTCAAATCAAGGAGTTCTTTGAGCAAAGGTTCTCAGGGCCAAATGAACCCATGCCAGCATTAGGAAACTTACAGTATTGAACTCCCTAGGTCTATCTGATGTTTAGTTTGGATTGTAGTTTTAAATTAGAGAAGTCGCTTTTTAAAAATAGCCCACCACTTCTGATTTTCCTCCACCCATTTGAGTGTTGCTTTCACTCAGTGGTCCTCAACCTTCCTCATGTGATGGTGACCCCAACCATAAAATTATTTTGTTGCTGCATCATAACTGTAATCATAATCTACTGTTATGTATCATAATATAATTATCTAATATGTAGGATATCTGATATATGATACCCCCCAAGGGGTCATGACCCACAGGTTGAGAACTGCTTTTACTTCTGCATACCAAAATTTTAAGAAAAAACTGTTGTGGCCCATTTTCACAGTGTAGGTCACAATGAGGTCATCGGCGTGTGCCAAGTAGGCAACGAAGCTGAGCGACTGGGCAGAGACCACTGGAGTGAGATGCTGTCATATCCCCGGAAGCCCATTGCACACTGGCACTCCCTAATGGAGGTAAGACTGCCCCGACATGGTTCACTCTGTAGATGACATGTTTTGCTGTTGAAATGCAGAGTTGTTAATAGCATGAGTGTGCCAGGCTCTTCTCTCCCCAGCACTGTCCCTGGTGACATTTCCCAGGACTGTTGTGCCTTGCACAGGACATTCTCTCCACTAGCCTCGGACATTTGGATCAGGAACATTTTTACTGTTTTTTTTTTTTTTTTTTTAAAGGATCAATATTCTCTGACTCCATGTTACAGCTTTGAGTTTGCTTTTGGAGGGCATCTGCTTGAGACAAGGGAACCCTCAATTTTAGGACTGCCTCTGGTTCTAATCTGTAAGTCTTCATGTTGCTTAGTACTTAGTTTATTTCATAGAATAACAAAGCACAAAACAACAGTCTGTAGAAAGTAAATTTCTCTCTTCCTTACATACAACATGTCCAAAGGAAGACAGTGTGGTACCATGGTCAACAGAACCCTGGAATTCTCTCATCTTTCATCTTAACTGTCCCAGAAGTCACCTCATTATGCAGTGTGGCTGCTAAGCTCAAAACCATCATGTCTTTCATGCCACAAAAATGTGGAACAAGGCAAAGGGTCAAAAGAGCACACAGCACTTCTTTCGGGGTTCTCTTTGAGGTTTTCCAAGATACTGGTTCTTCTATGCAGTGTAGTCACAGGGCTTTGGATGTGTCTACTTTCAAAGGAAGGCAGTAAATACATTCTTTTTATTGTGTACCTAACTAGACGTAGGGTTTTATTTGCAAAGAATACTGGCTGTCATCTGTCACCTGCACCTGTCTCTCATCCATTCACTCCTCTGTCTCCTCTCATGCATTCTTCAGTTTGTCTCTGCTTATTGACTCATTTACATGGGCATTCTCTCAGCACTGATTTTCATTGAGAAACATTGCTGAGGATCACATGCCACGAAGACACATGAAGCACACCTGCGAATGAGAGGCCACTTTCTTTGTAGGGCTTATAGATACTGCAAGACAGATTCTTTGTACATACACGTATTTGCCTATTGGTGCACGTGCAAGGGAGACTGAAGGACAACTTTTGGGAGTTGGTTTTCTCCTTCCATTTCGTGGGCCCCAGAGCTTGAACTCAGGTTGTCAAACTTGGAGACAACCCACTGATCCTCTCACTGGCCAAAGAGAGAATGAAATGAAATGTGAGTCGTTAAAGTGCACAGATATAAGCTTAGTGACTCAGAAGATGAGCTGACACATGGGACGGGGGCTCATTGAGGTTACAGGACACTGGAGCTGCTGGGAATGAGAACCCCAGAAAACAAGCTAGGGTCATTGACCAAGGGCATGTGGGTTCCAGGCAGAGAACTTTCCTCTGTTCTCTTGGTGTAGGCAGCTTCCCTATACATCAGCACCCTGAAAGCAAGAGAGATCACTGTCCAGTGTGGGTAGTTCCTCTGCCCTTGACAGTGAGGTGGGTGTGGTGGAATAAACATGCAGTGAACTAGAGAGGAACAGAGACTCTAACCCAGGCCTGAGGACAAGGGGATGCCTCCTTTGAAGGAATGGTACAGAAAGGCACTAGTTATATTCAGTGATAGACTGGAGTCCGCACATTTGCAGGCCCCTGAGCATCTCTGCCTCTGGGCCATAGAAGGCAAACCTCTCTTTTCTGAAATCAAAATTAATCCCTAAGGGAGACCTCAAGACCTAAGAGCCACATGAGAAAGAGCCAGGGAAACTATGCCTCATTTCCTCAGCTCCTGGTGGAATTCTCACAGGACCTCATATGTGGGCTCAGTAAACTGCCCAGGGATGCCACTGGTGAGTAGCAATGGGAGCCATTGCAATCTACCTCCTGTACCCTTAGAAGTCACTTCTGCTTTAAATTCTTCTTTGTGGTCAGAAGTGTCAAAACCCTGTGACAGGTAACAGGAAAGGAGGAAAGTCCACAGGGCTGGGAAATGAGCCCTGATCTAAGCAGGTCTTTCTTGGTGATCTTGGCAGACAGGAACCCTTGGCAGGGTATGGCATGGCAGGTGTGGGAGCATGACAAAGCAAGGGTAGGAAGCTCTGTGGACGCTTCTTCCACTTCAGAGGGAAGAAAGTCGTGCAACTTGGTCCCTGGGAGGTGCTCCTTAAAAACCCCTAGCTCCCAGCTTTTTGCAAGTCTGTGTTCAACAGTTACATAAGTGAGAAATAAACGTCTTGAGGGTTAAAGTAATGAAACTTGGGAGTCATTTGTACAGTGGCTAGAACTGCTTCAGTAATACAATGGCCGTGTCTCGGTGGTTGCAAGGGAGCTAAGGAAATGAAATGCCTGTGTCCCTGCTATGAAAGACAAGTGAAGCTGCTCCTTCTCTGTGGCCTCTTGCCTGGTTTTTGAAGTTATGTCCTGAACTATAGCTCCATCTCCAGAGGGGAAAATGCTGCCTTCCCTTTTAAAAATAAACATGCAGCTGGCAAAATTAGGGCAATGGTACCAGATGAGATTAAAGAAGGTGGGAGGTGGACCGTGCTTTGTCAGCCACTCTGGATGGAGGCGGTCACAGGCAGTGCTGGGAAGTAAGTGTGCTGGAGTTGGGGGGACCTAGATTCACACACTGGGCAGCCACATGCTGGTTGACTGTTCCTTCACCTTTGCTCTGTCAAGTTGTCATAACTGCCTGCCTCTCATGGGCAGTTGTAAAGATTATAGTTTTTAAGGGGGTGGGTGAGTTGAGATGGGGTTTCATGTAGCCAAGGCTAGCCTTAAGCTTGTTATATAGTGGAGAATGAACTTGAACTTGTAAATCCCTTGCATCTCATAGGTATTAAGACTATAGGTATATACCACCACACCCATTTTACACTGTGCTGGGATTGGAACCTAGGTATTTTATTCCTGAGCAAGCACCCTATGACTGAGCTATATCTCAGCATAGATCATCAAGTCTATGGTAGATCATCTATGAGAAATGCCACTCCATGGCTGGCACCTAACCAGTGCTCAGTAAGTTTATTATTGTATTCTACATCGATGTTTTGGTCTCTAGACTCTGTAGCATGAGAATAACACATTTGTCTGGCACATAGACTAGGTTTATCCAGGTAGAAGATGGCTTTACTTCTAGACATGGCTAGATTTTTTTTTGTTTGAGCATGGTTGTCTGTGTATCTCTGCTATCCTGAATTTCTCTGTAGATCAGCTGGTCTCCAATTCCAAATCTGCTGTCCGTTCCCAAGTGCTGGAATTAAAGGCATAGGCTACCACCACCCAACTCAAGTATATAGATTTAAGCTCTACCCCTTTTCCCTTTTAATTCAGTTGTAAACTTAACCTGCTATTATGCTCTCTTAGATAATTTAAAAAAAAAAAGGCAAACTGCTGAATCTTGGGTTTCTTGATGCACATTCTGTCTCTGTGTGTAAGCATGTGTGTGTGTGTGTGTGTGTGTGTGTGTGTGTGTGTGTGTAGCACAGGGCAAAGTGAGTAAGAATGGGCATGAATTGGGATTTAGTGTGAAAGGAAGTTGGCCTGACAGAAACACCATTCTGCTGGGGACCAATGGACTAAGTTATAAATGAACCCTTATTCCTGCAGAGACCTGGCCATGTACTCAGTGTTATAGCAAACATACCCTGACATTGCCAGGGTAGGTATTAGATGGAGTCTTCAGAACCAATGAATTCAAAAACCTGTTTCTCTCTCTGGGACTTGGCATTCCTTCACTGCACACCCAAAGGTCAGCAGGTGCCATTTTCTTTACTTTATAATGTCATTAGCTCAGAAAACCATGTAAGCTCTCCCAGAGCAATTTTCCTGGGACTTGGAGGTAAGAATATCCCTTCTGTAGGACTGCAGGAGACCAGAGTGATGAGGTCTTTCTTATAACAGCATCTTCCTCTGTGCATCCAAGATAAAATGGTATTGATCTGATTATGGCCTCACACTTCCTCACGCCTCCTGCATTCCAAGCCTCAGATTAACGGCAATAGTTCCAGGTTTTGCATAGCTTTCCATGAAGTGCTATGCAATGTCTGAATTAAGACTTGGAATTATGGGAACCAGAAGTAGATGCCATTTGGTTAAATCATGCTTTACTTTTCTGAGATGATAATGACAGATAATCCAACTAAGAATATATGGTTTAGTGGTAAAGTTCTTATCTGGATTCATAGAATGTAATAATAACCCCCTTTATAGAATTAAAACACACACACACACACACACACACACACACACACACACACACATATATAATCAATCCTATATCTGGATGCTCAGTGTGGATACATCTCTTCATTGATGCCTAGCCTTTGTACAGAACATGTAGCATAAGGCATGAAAGGCTTTACACACATGGATGGCTGCTGAGGTCACCTGATCAACCTGCTACACCCTTTCTCCTGTCAGTACAATAGCACAGGAATACTGTAATGGACCAGAGTTGTCTGTGACTCAGTAACGCTATAAATTTAATGCTGTGAGAAACCTAAATCAAACATCAGTTACAGAATCATGTATCAGTGCCTTTTAAAAACATTTCTAGATATTTTCTGTCTAGTACTCAACAGAGCCCACATGGAGTCTTGAATCTACACATTCCCAGGAGAAAACATCTGATTTCCCTGGCTGAGTCGAAGAAAGGAAATTGGTAGCCCATTCCATCAACAGTGTAAGGATGATAGTTCTTGAGAAGGTATGAGCAAGACAGGCAAACTCAATAGAGTGATCATGGCTGCTTCCCAAAGGTGCAAGTGACTTAAATACTCTGGGCAAGTTGCTCTTTACCGCAGAGCAGGCAATGGGAGCAGTTTTCAAGAAAGGATGTAAATGGAAAGGGTACATGGAGCTATGGGAGTCTGGGTGCCATCCCAGACCTGTCCAGCTACTACCCACTGACCTCCTGTTCCTATGGCTCATGTTAGGCCAGGGGCCACTTTTGCACTTAGTTCCTGCTTCAGTCTATTTGATCATAGGATTTCAAACTTGGGGTAAACCAGAATCGCTTCTTCCTGCTCCCATGCTTTCTCCTTCTGGGACTTGGTGTGGCTTCAATGCAGACTCAAAGATAATCTATGAGAAATGCAGCTCCACAGCTAGTATCTAACTAGTGCTCCATAAAATTCTTATGATTATTGTGTGTCCTACATTCCTATGGTCACGTGTGTGTCCTCATGGAACTTTGCCAGAGGCTCTCTAGAAACTCCCTTTCTAATATAGTATGATTCTTCCCTGCCTATGAATTATGTCCCAGATGTCAAGGTGCCCTCTGAACATGTAAAGGAAATGTTTAGAGATTAGAAGTGTTTCTTCTTCCTCAACAGGGCCCATTTCTATGATTTTTTTTTTTTTCTGAGAGACTGATTGTTGACTGTGTTACCTGCCTTCAGTTTGTATTAATGGAACGTGATTCATAGATATTGAGAGACCCAACCCTGTTTACATATCTCATGAGTTTGGGAAGGAGTAAACAAAAGAAATGTATACGGGAACCACCTGGGTTCATTTCCTGCAGACGATGCAGAATCTCCATTCAGTGGAACCCAAAGTAGAAGAGGGCAAGGTGTAAAGTTCCTGACAGTGACTCTAGCATGTGTTTAAATGGAGCTGGTCCTTCTTAGTCACGCCAAGGTTTTGATTACTTCTCCATTTAGAAGTGAACGGAAATCATTTCCTCCATCCTTCCATTTATTAACCAACCACCATGGCTTTACATTTTGAGTACAACTAAGATAATATTCAGAACTGAGAATCCTTAGTAAAACACGAGACTCCGGTTAAGCTGATGTGGTTGACTGGGTCCTAAAGTACTTGGTACCTGCTTTCATAAGAGTGAGGTAACACACAGATGTCCCAGAGGCCAGCAGCAGTACCCTGAGTGAGAATGAGAACTATTTGGGAAATGACAAGGACATTAGCCCTTAAGTTGGCTTTTCTCACCAGGAAAATATTTCATTACCAGTTTGATACAACAGCATGACTTGATGTACCATCTGTGGGAATAAAAGAAGAGAAAAAGCATGAGATTTTGGGAGGATGGTAGGAAGTACCTGCTTTTGAAATTTCTTGAACTGTTTTTTGATGGTGGGATAGAGCAAAGCAGTGTCCATGAGCACTTAGCCCCTGAGCTGAACTGACTGCAGTGAATACAACGTGGTGCTACGTGGACGGATAGGAAACCAGCAACTCACCTGGTAGAACCTGTTCCAATGGATGTTAAGTGATCAGAATACAGTTTGGATGAGTGAACAGTCAGTGTTAGGGGAGCATTGTGTTTCCAGCTGTGGGAAGGATGTGGTTAACAAAGTCAAGAAAATTGAGACTTTTCACAAGAAACTCTTTCTTCCTACATTAGATTATCTGTACAGAAAGAGAGGACACTAAGTATTTTCTCATTTTCAGAAAAGATACGAAATCCAGAACTTCCTCAAAGGCTGTAGAGACTAGAATCATACAAAGCACAGAAGTACTCATCCATTGTTGACACAAAAGATGACAACAGTGTGGTGACATTAACATTTCTGCTGAGTAGAAAGTTAACTGTCTTCACGGTCCTCTCCTTCCAGATCACCCTGTTGTAGCACCTTCTATCCATTGGGGGTGTGCTCCAATAGTTACACCACAGAAGGTGGATGACAATGGACTTGCACCTTCACTCCCCCATCTCCAGAGTGGCATTCACAGGGAACTCACCAATGCTTGGGATGGCTGATTCTTTCTTCACAGATGAAATAAACCATTGATTTATGATGCTCCTGAAAACAGCCACTTGCAGATGCTAACCTGCTAATCATTCTAGGGACTGTCACTTGCCTGGAACTTTCCAGGGGGATTTCGTCTCATACATGGAGCTGAAGGGCCCACAGAAAGTTCCCCATCAAGGGCAGCTTCTCAGCTTGGTCAGGTACCCATTCTTCTCCATGGAGTCTCCTTCCCCATATTTCAATTGATTTAGAATGAAAGTGAAAATTGAGCCAGTGAGCTCGATATCTTAACTGGGAAAGACACTTGCTACCAAGCTTGATGGCCTGAATTTAATCCCTGGGACCCAACCCACAAAAGGAGAGAACCGAACTCCTCCAGATTATTCTCACCTCTACATGCACGAGTCTGGTGCATGCCCACGCTGTACACCTCACACACTGTGTGTCATTGTGCATGGGTGTGCGCTAAATAAATGTAATTAAAAATTGAAAATAACTTTTAACATTAATAGCTTTAGTTACTTTACTTTTACTCCTGCCACTTTATTTTTAAGTAATAAGTAGCAAATCTCACTGTGTTGAAAGTTGGCAATCAGGAGAGGTAAGATCACATCTTTTCACCGTTTTAAGTAAAATTCAGGGCATGATACGTGATAAGTGAAAATCTTAATGGAGGAGCCAAGGAAAACTTTATAAATTGCTGGCAATTACATAAAGCAATCTCAACTTTTAGGCACCTGCTGTGCAATGATGCATTATACTCCAACTGTCCAAAACAAGTGTTCTGTTTGAGACAGGAAACGTCAGCGTGGTTGTGTTCTGTGTGGCTGAGGATCTGGGTGACACCTGCTTAGGTACTTTAATATTGATAAATAAATGTTCAGACTGACAGTTGAGTAGAGAAAGGTCATAAAACCAATCAAGCAAGTAAATGCCATCCAAAAAGATTAAGACTGACTACAAATTGTAAAATGTAAACATTCTGGATTTTTCTTCCTGTTATTAATGCTTAATGAAGTCTCTGCAGGGGACATGGAAATTTGGATCCAAAGAAATCCACATCTGTTTGTGTTTTTCTCTGGGCCTTGTCTTCATTTTATCTCTGTGATGTCTTAATGTTTGATTTTTTTATTTGGTGGTGGTGGTTTTTTTTTTTTTTTTTAAGAAAGAAAGGAAGAAAGAAAGAAAGAAAGAAAGAAAGAAAGAAAGAAGAAAGAAAGAAAGAAAGAAAGAAAGAAAGAAGTCTTGTTAAAATCAAATCCCCAAAGAGGTAGTTTAAAAGGTGGGGAAATGATCAAGTGAGGGTTCTCTGCCCCATAGATAGAACTGGGGCCTTATAAAGGAAGCCTGCTACATAAGTGCAAGCAAGAAGGGCGTGGCCTATCAAGGCTTAGAGCTAGCTAGCCCTAACCAAACACCAAAACACTGGAGCCTTGATCTTGGACTTCAGATATCCGAACTGTGGGTGGTAAATTTTTCAGCTTATAGATGATATAGTTTGAGATACTTCAAGCCCAAAATCCAAGAGACCCTCCTTACTGTGTGTGTTGGGTCATGTAAGAAACAAGGCTGGCTTAGCCAAGCAATACTTGCTTGCCAAGAGAAGGCAGGAAGTCCCTTGGATACAAGACATCCAGAATGCAGTATGATACTGAGCATCATCTGTTTGTGTCCTGTCTCTAGAAGCTTCTCTGCAGGGGTAATGAGTAATTGACATTCCAGAAAAGGAAGAAGATCTTTCAGCTGCAAACTTTAAGGCCTGAGTAGGATCTCATGTACAGGATCCTGGCCTATCAGGGAACTGAGCTGTGTGGGAGTGCTTCTCTCTTCAGGACACAAGGTCTAGGAATGAGTTGCCAACCAAGGCCACTGGCTATGGAAGATTATATCCCAGACCTTAAAGCCATAGGACAGCAGTCCTCTCGTTCCTCCTTGGACCTGCAGGGTGACATCATCATACCTGGGTTTATAGTCAAGGCCATAGAATTTTTATCTTTCAATTTCATGTTAAATTCTGTATTCATAGAAGTTGCAGAATACCCACTTCCAGGATTAGAGTCAATGGCTCTTATGTTCCTATTTACAAAAAGTGCACCATTTGTTACTTTTCAAACATTAAACTAACATATGTGAGAACAGGTTTACCTAGATAGAAATCTCACCAGGAGTGAGAAGGAAATCAAAACTGAGTGAAGCTCTGCACTTTCAGTGTAACAAGGGAAATCAGACACAGCACTGTCCTCTGTTTGAATAGTGCACTCGAACCATCTACATCAGCTCCATCCACATCAGCTCCAGCCTTTTTGCTTTCTCCATGTAGCAGTGGGCATAACAGATTAATAGCAAAGACTTGGAGAAACCTCTCCTTATTGCAGGAAAATCACTCTCAGCTCCAGTTGCTGCTGTCAGATGAGCTCCTTGAAAAGTAAGAGAGGGAAGAATAGGGAAGAAAGGAGTTTTGAATCACACAGGAAGTTTTGAGGACTGCTCAGTCCAGACGATATTCCTCTTACTGTTTTAAGCCAATGATTCTCTCAAGCCCTCAAGCACAGATATATAGCCTTCTCATCATTAGTCGATTGTATCTGAATCCAAGGGTGCCCAGGTCAGTGCTCTGCTAAGTATGAGTCACCTCAGTAGAAGAAGATGAACAAAATCAGGCCTAGAAAGAGTGCTGAGCTCTCAATACAGTGCCAAAGGAGGAAAGTCACCAACATCTTACTCAGCGTGACAGAGTGCAGCACTATTGACCTTCTAGGCAAGGTGTGCTCAGTGCTGTAACAGTGGCAAGTCTATGATGGTGGTAACCAACTGCTTTCTGATTAGAACTGGGGCCCACTCCGCCTGACAGAAATCACTATACTCCATTTGAGAGACTGGCTAAGGATGTCATAGGCTGTGGTGAAGAAGCTACACTTCCAGGCTGCACTCAGTCCCATTCTAGAAAGAATGAGAAGTTAAGCACCAAGCCCGCTCTAAGTATAACCCCCTCCATTCTCAGAGAACAACATATGGCTTCCGCTTTTAGGTTTTATGAGACTAAATAGGATTTGCTTGCTGGGTAGTTATTGGGGTGGGGTGGGGGTTGTTACATAAAAGTCCTTCCATGTGACTGAGGAAATTGAGGAAAGAATAAACTTGGTTTATTCTTGGTTTATTCAAGTGCTAGAACAGCAACCAGCCACAAGGATGGAATTACTTAAGTTTGTATTAACATATATTAATTATATAATAATGTGGTTTTCTGTTTTATTTTCAGATGTGTACATAGTGTATTTTGATAATATTCACCCTCTCACCCATTACCCTATCATGTCCCATCCTGTTAATCCTGTCTCTTCCCAAGCAGTCCCCTTCCTACTTTGATTGTCTTTTTTACATGGCTCAGTGAGTTTCATGAGGACTGCTTACAGGAGCATGGGTGTCTTGCCAGTGGGTATACCACTGAAGAAATGCCCCTCCCATGAACCAGCCATTAACTGCTCAGGTTTCCTTTGAACTCACTCCTAAAGTCTGATTTGAAATATGAATGTGTCAAACAGATTCATGCAAGCACACTGTGACTGAAGCAACAAGAAATTGAGAAAGCAAAATCATTTAATCAGAGAGAATCCATGGCCCAATTAAACATCCCAGTATGCTTTGTCACTGGTGTCTAGCAGGGAGGGTCTCATACCAGCTCTGCCACTTACAGCTGCTGAGCTTGAGCAAAGTTACCTGATCTCTCTGAGGATCGGCTCCTCCCTGTCAGCAGGAGAATTAGTGCCAGCTGTAAACACATGTTTTGATTAGGTGGTGCACATAGGAAAGGGACTGACAGAGCCCCTGGCAATAAAATATGCCCAGCAAGTTGCTTTCCTTTTTCAGCCTAGAAAATCTTGATTTTCTTCTCCTTCCACCCATTGTTTTTTTTTTTTAAAGACAGTGGCTCTCAGATTGACCTTGAGCCCAAGATCCCACAGCTTCAGCCACCTGAGTGCTGAGATTGATGAGATGTGTGTGTGTGTCTGTGTGTCTGTGTGTCTGTGTGTGTGTATTGAATTCCAAACAGTTACTTAGATTTTTATTTTTCTGTGGTGACAGAGATCAAACTTTGGGCCTTGCACATGCCAACTAGGTGGGTGCTTTGTCAACTCAGCTGCATCACTTGCCTCAGCCGTTAATCTTCCATGGTATTATTGCAGGGCGCTCAGATGAGGACAACTTTGAGGAGTTACTCCAAGTTACACTCCTTTTTCTCCCTGACTCTTCCTCCTCTTCCTTCCTCTCCCTCTCCCTCCCCTTTCCTACTCACTTTTGGGGTTCTCAGTGGTTCACAAAGATATCAGTGTCTGAAATGTAAGCTGCAGCACAATATTAAAACAAGTTTCCCATCATACCTGAACTAGAGCGAGGTATGTTTTTTCCTTAGTATGCTTGCCTCTGGTTCACGAAACACATTTGAGCCGGGCATGGTACTATGTGCCTATAGTCCCTTTCCTTAGGAGGCTGAGCCAGCCTTGGCTAATAGCAAGACTTTGACACACACACACACACACACACACACACACAGAGGGGGAGGGGTACACAGGCACAGACCCACAAGGAAAGAAAACAATGAGAAAAAAAAGAAAATACATTTGGCATTATTACAGATACATAATTGTAAGGCTTTTTAAAAGTTCATTGAAACACATGTGCATGCATGTGGTGTATGCTTTTGTTCTTTACATTGTTTCAGTTTAAAAAGAAGTATGTGACAGACTCATTACATGAATTTCATATATTCAGCAATGGGTAAATATTTTCAGCACAAAATTGCTGGATTAAAGGATGCACACATTCAGAAATGCATATGCAGTTTTGGTCCAGAATAGGTCTTCAATGAGGGAGCTATGGAATAATGATCAAGTGTGTACATTTGAGGCTGGGGTTATAGCTCAGTGGTAGCATGTGCAGAGCCCTAGGCTTGATCACACACACACACACACACACACACACACACACACACACACACACACTGTGCACAAGTAAGTTATTTTACCACAAATATATAGCCTTTGCTGTGGGGGTGGATTTACCCTTAGATGCTAAGCAGCATAGAGATACCAGCCGTGTGTTGGTCATTGAAGAAACATGTTGTAAAACCAGAGAAGGAAGAAGTAGCAATTTGTGTTGGAGGTAAGTCCCACCTGCTATAAAAGCACTCTCTCCTCGTGTCTCCTTCACTCCTACTGGGGGCCAGGTCCCATATTGAGTGCTGGAGCTACAGGGGTGAAGACTAAGTGCTGGCTTTCATGAGGCTGGCCAGGAAGATGGACAGTAAACTGTTCCAGTGTAATGCAACCAATTATGTGATTGGTGTTTTCATGGTGTTTAAGGGAGCACAGGGGAGAGCTCTTGTGCCTCCAGACACATGTGAGCCCGTTTGAGCAAGCTCTTGGAAATGGGTAAGAATTTCACCATTGAGTAAAGAAGAGGAGAGAAAGATCTGAACATTCAAAGGCACAGAATGGTGAAGGGATGAACTGATGAGCTGATGAACTCAGTGGCTTGAGGGGACGGGGACCACGAGTGATACCAGAAAGGGGGTGTGAGGATGCCCTTTCTGTCAGAACTTTGGAATGACTTTACAATGAATGGCAGCATGCTTGAATTGATATTTTAAAGAGACTGTGCTGACCATCTGGAGGAGTTGAGCAGGAGGCTAGAGACAGATGACAGCAGTGGTCAGGATGGATGTGCTGAAGCTGAAGGCAGAAGTAGACGGCTCTGAAGAGAGGAGTCGACTCAGATGGGTTATGACCTAACATCACATGGAAAGACAGACAGGGAGGAGTTTGGGGTGATAGCCAGATCACTGTGTTGAACAGATGGATGGTCCTACTGTTTGCCAGTGGCAGGAAAGGGGGCCTGGAATAAAGGACAGAAAAAATGGGAAGCCACTGATAGGAGAAGGGGAAGACTGAGGAAGTCTGGTGTGTTGTACTTACTACCTACAAGAAGATGCCGCTCTCAAAGACACATTGAATTCCAAACAGTTACTTAGATTTTAATCATCACCCTCCTCCATGGACACAAGGGTGTACGAGTGCACATGCACAGTGCTCTCTGGACAGTGACAGGCTGATTCACTAATTTTTTTTTTAATGAAAATGTGCTAATAATCTGCTAACCAAAGACTAATTAGGCTCCCAGATCCCTTGGCAAAGAGCATATCAGAAAGGGCAGCACTTGGCCGAAAAGCTTTTCCTGAACTGGGATTGCAGTTGGATGGCCTGTGTATCCCTGTTAGATGACTCTCAACTCACCTGTGGCCTTAATGTGAAGAGAAGGGACCTCAGTTCAGACTGAAAAGGTCCAGATCTTGCCACTTCTCCCTGATGAGGACAAGAGTGGGGAGGAGAACAAAATTCTGGAAGAGCATTAGCAAGTCTCAGGATCATAGGCAGACAAGACCGTCAGAACAAGTAGTTGCTGGAAGAGCAGGGTCCAGGGAAAGATATACGAGTTCATTAATAGCACTATACACAGCAGGCCACGAAAATTAAAGGCCTGACAGCTGCTCAAATAAATTTCTGTCTCAATTTGATAATATTTTTAAATTGTTCCATGGACTAGGGAAATAATCAAGAGTTTCCCCCTGAAAGCACAAGGACTGTGGTTGGTCCCCAGAACCCATTTAAACACCCAGAAGTGCTGTGTGCTTAAAATCCCAGTGCTGGGAAAATGGAGACAGGTGGATTCCTATCTGGCCAGCCAGCCTAGCCTAATTGGTGAGTTCCAAGCCAAATGAGAGACAAAATAGTGGGAGGTGGCTGACAGACAGTACTCGAGGTTTTCCCCTTGCCTCTGCATGCATGTGTATTTCTGTGGGTGTAAACATATCCATACATGTACACACGTGTGTACCTACACATATACAATCATTCCTCAGTATCATGTGCTGTCCCTAAGCTGCCTGTCATTCTGAACACAGGCTGGACTGACTACATAAGGTTTTGTGGTTGCCTCTTATTGAAGAAAGCAGTTTCAAGAGAGCGATGATATCTGGAGGCATCCTGATTGGAGAGAAAGGAGACAAAGGGGGCGGGATTGGAAAGTAAGGAGGTGGAGTCTATGGCTATAGATGACTCCTTCAGGTGTCTTGATGTAAAGGAGGAAGGCAGAGATAGGCTAGTAGCTTGAAAAGATGAAGGGTCATGGGGTGAAATGGATTTTTCCCTCCCAAAGCAAGAAATGTGAATATTATATAGAGTAAGAAATGGAAGGCTCAATGCCCCATTGTAGGGGAATGCCAGGGCAGCAAGGCGGGAGTGGGTGGGTGGGTGAGCACCCTCATAGAAGCAGGTGGAGGGAAGATGAGATAGGGGTTTTCCAAAGGGGAAACTGGGAATGAGGATAACATTTGAAATGTAAGTAAATAAAATATCCAATAAAGTAAAATTTTAAAAGGAAAGATAGATAGATAGATAGATAGATAGATAGATAGATAGATAGATAGATAGATAGATGGGAGGGGGGCAATGGGGGAGAATGGGTTGAAATGGGAGAAAGAGGGGATACCTGCTCTGAGGCTCTACCTAGAAATTCTGCCCACTTCTTCTGAGTGTGTACTGGATGCCCCACCCCCACTAACAGGCTCATCATGGTGCCATCTTGCCTCCATGGCATATGTGTTACTCCATGATCAATTGCTTTCAACCCAGGAACAAAGAGCCCAACATTATCCAGTACCCACTCAGGACTGTTCCCCACAACCCCAACTACCAGAACTAGGACACCACCTGCCCCCTGTCCCCCAGGGTTTCCTGGTTACCTGGGTTTTCTCTGTATAATTCCTACATACTAAAGTGTTATGGAAGCAGCTCTGCCCTCTTCTATCCAGCCTTAAAAGGGCCACTTTCTTACTTTGGCCCTACTGGGCCTTTTGCCAGCCTCTGGACCAGCAATTCTCAACCTGTAGGTCAAGACCCCATAGGGGGTCACTTATCTGATATTCTGCATTTCAGATATTTACATTAAGATTTGTAACAGTAGCAAAATTACAATTATGAAGTAGCAACAAAATAATTTTATGGTTGGGAGTCACCACAGCATGAGGAGCTATATTAAAAGGCCGCAGCGTTAGGAAGGTGAGAGAACCACTGCTCTAGACCCCGCTCTTACTCTCTCATCCACTTTCTCTAGATTATCTACAATGACCCATCTCCCTCCCGAGCTCTGCACTGGAAACTGCACTCCTCAGATCAGACCTCACGTGCACTGTCACCCCCACACCTCCCACATCCCGCCCTGACTCTTAGATGTCACATTTTTGTTTAGACTTCATCTCAGATTTCAGCATCAGCTCTCAACACAGAAGCTTTTTCCTGCTAACCCGTCTCCTCCCAGGTCCAGTTCAAGGCCCACACTTACATTCATGCTCAGCAAGTCCAGCTGTGGGCAAGCTTTGAACGTTTGTTCTAAAACTCTAAAGGCCCAGTGCTGATGCAAGAGACAGCCTTTACCACTCGTAAAGCAGTCAGTTCTTTATGGTTTTTTGTTTGTTTGTTTTGATGAGGGGGTTGTTTTGGTTTTTGTGCCTCTTAGTTGCAGTCAGACAACCCCCAAGACACTCAGAAAAGGTATCTATCTGAAGAAATAAAACACCAGTTCAATAGAGAGAACAAAATACCAGCAAAGAATGGAAGAAAGTACATAGATTGGATTTATACTGACCAGGAAAGACATGCAGACTTGTGTACAACATAGAAGAGAAGGAAAAATAACTCAATCCACTAGTTTCTTGATGGAGTGAGACCTCTATCTAGTTTAAAATATAAATGTTAACATTTTGAGAAAACAGAAAAGGAGGCTGAGGAGTCTGTATGGGAGTCCAGGTAGACTGGTAGAGGAGAGCACCCGGTCTATTCTCAAGTTCTCTATACATCCAAGGAGGCAAGCTCAGGAGCACTGGGCCACACCTGCTGAGGCCCCTAGGGAAGCATTTCTAGGGAGTGGAGTTCACACCCTGCCACAGGAACTGCCATCACAAATCATCAAGTCAGACAAGCTTGACACTGAGAAGAGAAACTACAAGCTCAAGAATGGAGGAGTATGTGAATGAGGGTTAGTACATAGAGAAGGAGAGACAAATCGATGCTGGATCATGTGACACACAGTATCTGCTCAGGCTCACCTGCACATGGCCAGGCCTCATTTTGCCTGTTGAAGAGGCACCCTAATACTAAGGTTTATGAAGTATATGTGCCTGGCCACAGAAGAAGGGGGCCATGTTTCCAGCAGCCACTCTGTAGGCTTCCCTATAACTGATGACACCATCTGATACACATTGTGACAAATGTGTTTTATTGTGACATGGATATATCATGAACATGGCTAATGAGGCATCAGCAGAACCAGAAATCATAAGATTTTCTAGAGAAAATTGAGAAGGCTATATGGGCCATGAGAAAGAGAAATAGTAAGCATGACAGACTTCTAATGAGGTATGTAAACTAGTAGATAAAGAATCTAAGTGGTGAAAGGAGGGAAGAGAAGCAGTGAACTAAGATCTTAGTTTTATTAATCCAGAAGCCAGTTCAAAACACTGTAGAGGCTCTGCCACTAAGGTCCTGGGGATTATCTTGGATGGCAAAGGAAATTTCTACACCCATTCCCATCATGATTCCTTCTATGGAGCTTCTATAAGAATCCACTGTCATTATTATTTATGAGTATTTAAATCATCTCAAGCAAGCCCATCCAAATGTGTATTAAACATTCATGAATGAACCTGTAGTACTTGCAACCCAAGCATTCACCAGAACTAGTGTGGCTTTGGGCATGTCCAGAAGCCAAGGATTTACAAATGTTTGCTCTGGACACTTGTTTGTACATAGGATTTTGCAGTCTAGCTGTGTTGAAAATGAAACCTTCAGTGGTGGTGATCTGAGTACAAAAGATACTATTAAAAAAAAATAACACAAGCAGGATGAGATCCATCCCATTGGAAGAAAGCTAGACTGTCTGCAAAAGCAGCAGATGAGAGATCCTCCACCACAGTGTAAATAAAGCTGCATGGAGACAAGCTAAAAAGATCAATATCAATGATGTTTTGTTGTGATGCATGAAGAAACTGTGTGGGGGCTGGGTATGTGCTCAGTTTGTAGAGTGCTGGCCTCCTGTACAAAGCCCTGGGTTTCTCTTCAGTACTATATAAAGCATCAGGCATGGTGGCAAATGCCTGTAATCCCAGTACTCAAGGGGTAGAGGGAGGAGGATTAGGAGTTTCAGAATCAACCCTAGCTACAAAAAGGGTGGCAATGAAGAGAGAGGGGATAGAAAAAGGGAAAGAGTGACAAAGAGGCAAACTAACAGTTTGAACCCAGAAGGTCCCAGAGCAAGATGCCTTCCTGCTGTTGAATTAGATGTGATGGCATCTGCTAAAACTGGTCAAACTTGCTGCCTCTCCTAGACACAGAAAAACCACAGGAGTGAGCATGAATCTGTTTTTAGAGGCAGAGTTGGGTTGGGTTGGGTTTGCTTAGCTTATGTTGAAAAAATGATGAATTCATGAGACAGGTGGTATTTCTCTCTCTCTCCATGTGTTGCCATTTGACACTCTGGAGGGCTGAGCAGTAATCAGAGATGATGGTTCTTTTGAGAACTGTCCTTTTCAATGGGTCCCATGTTGCTTGGCAGGTGGTATTGTTTGGAGTTGAATTCTGTAGTTCTCTATAAATTTTGGATATTAGTTCCCTGTCTGGAGTATAACTGGTAAAAGTTTCTTCTGTTCTGTTCATTCTGCTGATATTGTACTGTGTAGAAACCTCAGTTTCATGAAGTCCCATCTGTTAGGTCTTGGGATTATTTCCTATGCTATTGGAATTCTGATCCCAAAGCTTCCCCCAATATCTCGTCTTTCAGACAACTAAAGGAATCATTTTCTATCTAAGAAACATATCCAGAAATACACTGCCCATTCATATGCATGTGCTTCTAAGTGGTCTGCTGACTTGCCTGCTTAAATACTAGTGATACCTACAAGGCTGTAGGCACACACACACATGTATACACACAGTCAATAGCATAACATAATATAAAAATAACACAATCATGGACAGCTTTCCTTCTGGTGGAACAGAAGAGATTCTACCAGACATGTATTTCTCAAAGACTGGTTAGCTAACTTCATCAATATTAAAACCTGAAGGTAGGGATTAAAATCAGAAGGTAGGGAGCCAACAGAATCAAATAACCTGTGATACTATTTGATATGAATGACATTAAGTTGGATATGGAGGGAAAAGAATATTAAAACAAGAAGTATCCAGTAAATCACAAGAGATAAGATAGAAAGCTCAGCTATTTGAAATGTAAATGAATGCATCCTTCACAGGCTTTAGCAGATCGTCCCAGGGTAGTGTTATAGCCTTGTAGGCATCACTGGCAGGTAGGCAGACCACTTAGAATCACAAGTATATGAATGGGCAGTGCTTTCCTAGAAAGCTGTGCATCTGAGGTTAAAACCGTGAAAAGCCAAAGTGTGGAGCTGAGCAGAAATTATCCAAAAGGGACTATCCAGTAAAGAGCGAGGCTCCCAAAGCTAACCATCACCCTAGTTCAGAGACCCATCTAGTCATGAGAACACACTTCCTGACCGTCTTATTTTGTTGAGACAGTATCTGACAAGTCCTCAACTTGGCTTTGCTATGAGATATAGTCATTGGGTTACATTTGATGTAAACATCAAAAATTCTACAACTCAACAGATTCAGCAATTAAAATATGTGTTATCTGACCATAGAATCTAGAGAGAGGATAAGAGGTAGGGATTGAGATTCATCAGCTAACGATGATGCCAAGATAGTGGACATCTTTCTTTTGTTTCATCTTCAGACAAGTGACATCAGACTTTAGTCTAAAGGAAATGATAAAACTTTACTTCTTGTAGCTCTCACTTAGGAAACAATAGGAAATCTCCTCAGACTCCTGTCAGTCTTTCCACTTACATTTCATGGCCATACATATGCTGGTTATTGAAACGATGTGTACAAAAGAGGCCTAACCCTAAAGATGATTTGCCTCTGAGACACCATTAAAAGCACCATCCCTTTCCCTAGCAAGACCTGTCCAACCTTCCTGCTGCCTCTCCCTGACCACTCAAAGTTTACCCTCAACTCCAGACTCCATCTTAGGATTCAGAAAGGCTCAAGCCAGCATGGTGCCACATAGCAGCAAGGCAAGAACAGATCCATGCCCTTCCCATACCAGTAGGTCCCATAGAACCTGTCCAGATAAGAGACAGTCTGTCTAGAGACTCTTAATGGCCATTGCCCCACTGTAGCCTGTCACATCTCTGCATATGACTATCAATACCCTTTTTGCCAGTGAAAATGGAAGATAAGGAGCTTCTTCTTCTTCTTTTCTAATCTTCATACTCTGCCCATGGTCTACCTGGGATGAGAACCAACACAATGATGCTAAATCTACCTTGTGAGGAATTCTGGCTTTCAATTCTTTGCATACCTCAATCCTAGCACTGGACACTGGCTTCTCCAGCTTTCCCTCAAACGGTTTCCCTCCTTAACACTAAGATTCAGTAGATAGTTGTCAGGAATTTTCTTCAGCCCCACTACCCTCAGTGTTTGCAAATAGTCAGTGTGAATCGTGGGGCCTTTGTACCACTGCCAAGCATCTCTCTAGCCTAGCTGGAAGGAGAGGGTAGAGGGCTGGACATCAAGCTATCATCACTCTGCTACTCTTTGCTGCCCTCCCATGGCCATTGATAGCAATGCACCTCCCTGGTCAGGGGTTTATGGATGCATTCTGTCAATAAATATGTAGAGTCAAACAGTTCCAAAGAAGGTTCATACACGGAGGAACAAATATGTGATCCAGTAAGAATGAATGGTTTCTATTACCTCCTAAGAGAAAATGGCTGTACAAGAGGAGACAGACAGAATGGGTAGCATGAATGGATCTTGCTGGGGCACTCCTGGAAGCTGAGATGGTTCATTGTTTTATAGAATCTCACCATTCCATTATCCAACATCCTCACTTAAAGGAGAACTCTTGAAATTGACCTCCCTTTCTGTCTGAGGGTAGAGTTGGAAGTCCTTGGCCACCCCTAGACAGTGATTAGGCCATGATAGCTGCCTTCATCTCTATAGCATTTTAAGACTTATTCTTTTGGCTAAAACAAATATTTCTGAAAAGATGCCTGATACTTTGCCAAACTAAGGCAAATCTGATTTCATCCCCATAGCTAAGTAGACATAGTGTTGTGTTCTGTGTGATCCATAGCTACCAAGAGTTCTGTGTGCCACGGATAGAACTCATGACCCATGTTTTGGGGTATACTATGAATGAATCACAGAGAAGCACAACTTGTAAGCATGAAATGCAGCCCAGGAATGCTGAACAGCTGAGAGGCTGTAGGGATGACAGGGATAGGTGTCTCTGGCCAGCTCAGCTATTAAGTCAGTAGCTCAAATGTACTCTCTTCAACTGTAGTGTGTCCACTTAACCCTGAACTGTTCACTCTGGATACAGCTCCCGATGTCTCAGACTTCACTGTTGCTGAGTTCAAAGTCGAGTCCAGGATCACCCACAAGCCACAGACGTGTGGTAACAGGGACTATGTCTGCTCTGTATATCATGACATTTCTTATCTTTCCTGTAGCACCTAGAACACTGTTTTATACATGAAAACAATTCTTAAAATGTTAACAAGGAAGAGAGCAGTTGTGGTGTCATACATCACACTAGAAGGTCAGGGTGTCCCATTATGCATTCACAGTGGAAATCAATTTCAAGAACTGATTTTTTTTTTTAATGAAAATTTTAGGCATAAAATGGTGAGACTCTACAAAATGATGAACAAATATCAACTTCAAGAGGCACACCAGAGGAAGTCCCTCATTTCCATTCATCTCCAGATTTCTGTGGTTGGTGTTGAATGAATATATAATGGTTTGCATAACTATCAAACAAGAACTGAGCTCTTGAAGTACTTGGTCATGATGACTAGACTCACCAGATCCATGGAGGCAGTTGGTCATTCCTGTGTATTCTAGCCAAATGTAGATGGAGAATATAAGTTGGCCTATGGGTCCCCCAGTGACGTACAAACCTGGAACTGTCATCATACCGCAGGTCTTCCTCCATGTAAGAGCTCCAGCACCACCACTGAGTTGACTTACTGGTGCCCCAGCTTGTTGAATCTGCTGTCTAGCCTCTAGGGCACAGAGTCAGTAACTGCTAACTGATCTGAGAACTCTTCCTGGCAACAGAACGAACAGGAGGAAAGATTTCCTGCAGCAAGGAAGAGCAAGCAGAGCAGTGCACAGTGACAGCAATGGGCAGGGATTCAGGAATGCTCAGTGAGAATACATTCCCTCCCCAAGGCTCTGCTCCCTCTTTGACTGACCCTACAGGGATGCCTGTGCTGGTGCTGACCGACTTTTTCTTAAAGATCCAGCAGAGGCTGCAACATAGTTTGCTTAAAAAAACTACAGCTGGTTTATAATTTTGGCCTCAGACAGTAATTACAGCTGCCAGGGCTCCTCTGAGAGATAATTACGGGAAGAATTCAGCACACTCATTTTATCTACACACTTAACCATCAATTAAATCATTACCGTCTAATCCTATCCCAGAGTCTAGGAATATTCTGTGAATATATAATTTTGAAGACATTGAAGTTTGTTTTCGGATGATTTTAAGTGAAAAATTGCTCAATTTCCATAACCCACACAGGCCCCCAGGCATGCCATCTCTTCTTAAGGCAGAGCCAGTGTCTCCTAGCCTGTGGTCACTGCCTCCTTGGAGGCCTGTGCTACATAGGGGACTAAGCTCAGATGGGTTTGCCCTGGGCTACTCTCCATTCACTCAAACTCGGAAGTGGGTCTTTCTCACTGAAGTTCGGGGTTCCACTGTCTGACCACTGAATTCATACTTTGCCTGACTTTTCTGAGCTGTGTGTCCCTAAACAGGTTGCTAAAATTTATTTAAACAAGATTAGTCAACTTTTCAAGCACACAAATATAGATCCTACCAAACAGGGAGGTCTGTTGCCAGTCTTACATGAGACCATGAATGTAACATGTTTAGCACAGGGCCTGGCATTTACTGGATGCTATGTAGCTTTTAATAGTCAGTATTATTCAGTATGTTAGTATGTGCAGGGAAGGCAGAGAAGCAGATGGAGAAAAGGAGGGTCTAAAGATATTATTCCAGGCTCTGAGAGCACTTGGGATGATGGGCTGGTGATGACCCTGGGATAATGCCTTGGGCCTCAGTATCTAGCCTTGGACTTCACAGCCTCTAACCTCCTGGTCCTTACCTTCTTCAAGGTAACCCACCTGAAAACCTTGACTTCTGTCTTATATCCTGTCCTGGGTAATTTTATGTCAACTTGACAGAGTCTCAAGTCCTCTAAGAGAAGGGAACCACAATTGAAAACTAATAGCTCTATTAGATTAGGCTATAGGCAAGCCTGTAAGGGCATTTACTTAATTAGTGACTGAGGTGGGTGCTCTCACCCTGGGCTGATGGTTCTGGGTCCTACAAGACAGCAGAGTGTACATGCCATGAGTATCAGTAAGCACCACCTCCATGGCTACTGCCTCAGCTCCTGCCTCCAGGTTCTTGCCCTGACTGCTTTAGATGATAAACTGTTATATGGAAATGAAGAATGAAATAAATCCTGTCCTTCCCAAATTGTTCTTAGTCATGCTGTCTGATCACAGAAATGCTAACCCTAAGGCACCTCTTATCCCCTGACCCAGCTGTGTATCACCTCTTGTCCTGATACCTTCCCTGGAGCCTGGAGCTCTGCCAGCTCCACAGCCTGCTGTCTCACATAGCTCTCTCACCAACTTCCAAGGGTTAACAGTCAGACATGACCACGCCCATCGTTTATTCTTACCACTTTTTGTCTTCTTTCCATACAAAATTCCTATTCAAGCAAAGGGGCTGATGATCCACAAGGGTGAAACTGCTTCCTGCCCTCCTTACTCCAGAGAGATAGGCTTTTAAATTACATGTTTCAATTGGCATGTATCAATTGTATGCATTCATGAGTTATAATATATAATGTTTTAATACCTATATTCAATGTATAATAATCAAATGAGAGTAATTTATCACATTTATCATTTCTTTGTAAGACATATCAATTAATTGTTATGAGCCATAGTTTTCTAACTGTGCTATAGAATGTGATAATATAGACTATCTTAGAGACAGTTCTTCCAGTAAGCTAGATGTTTGCACAGAACCAGCCCCTCAAACTCAGTACCTAACACTGGGGTGTCAGAGATGCTTTCTATGCTTTGGGGCTCTAGGAGAGTCCTTTATCTGTCAGCCAGCCCTCAGCTAGAGTCTATCCTACCTACAGCACGTGGTGCTCCCTTGCTGAAGTCACTGAAAAGCCCAGCTTTTGTACATACTTTGAAACTGGCCACAGGGCTGAGTTTTTTACTAGAATGAGCAACAACTCTGTGGAAGTCCACACAGCATGGATGCTGACTGGATGCCAAGCTAGCCTAAAGAGCAGACACTAGACCTTACAGCCAAGCTTAACCCTGAGCTGGGGGCTGTAGAGAGAATGAGAGGCCACTGCTGGTTCCCCATTGCCACAGTGACGATGACAGGGAGCTGCCTTCCAACCGGTTCATGACTCACCCCAATTCTGTTGTTCTCTCTGCCTCTCTTTGGCTTCTTTTTACAGCTTCAAATGCAGTACCATAGAACATTCACAGAACCCTCCACAACCTGGCTAATTCCCATCTGGAGCCCATAACATATCACTGCCAACTTCACATGATGTTTGCACATGAGCTACTTTCAGAACCCTGGAAATGTGGCACTCTGGAATCTCTTTACACTGGCATGTGTGTGTCCCTTTGCCTGGAGTACCTCCAGCTGAATCCTAAATTAACTTCTTTAGGATTCTACCTGGCATAGGTTGGACATGGTTTAAATGTCTCTTCCAAAGGTCCTTGGGTTATTGAGTCAAGAAGGGACTTTGGGATTCCCAGTATCTTTGGCTTCTCATATGGAAAGATGGCTTTCCCTTGAGATTGGACCTTGTCTCCAGGCATGCCATGGCCACTGCCATCCTTACATTAGAACAGCTGTGATCGTTGCAGTTCATGTGAGAAGGCCATCGAGCCAACTGGTATTCCTATCCTCCTCCTTGCAGAATATACAAGTATTAACTATGACTAAAAGAAGCAAGACTGTTCCTCAGCAGTGTGGCTTGGCCAGCACTTGACGTAAGTTGTCCGCATTCCCGTGTCACCCTAACTAAATTCTCTGGCTTACCAAGCCACACTTGTTTGGAATGAATTTTAATGATCTGTTCTATCTGGAGTGAATAGACAGTTATTCGTGTCTCCTGAAGAAAAGCCACACAACATTTGCATACATACCACTGTGAGATTTGTTGCATCAAAGAAGCCCTTCACCAGAGCTTACTTTATATGAGCACCATGCCCTTTAGTCTCTAAATCTATGAACTGAATAAACCTCTTTATATGATGATTTTCATCCTACCTCAGGTATTTCATTATAGTAATGAGAACTGAACTATTACATCACTCAGCCACAAGCTCTCCTGAGAAGATAGACCTTTGCAATAGCTGTTGTAATGCCCTCTTATAATTATTTGTTTTCCTGAATAAGCTGTGAGCTCCTTGGAAACGGGAATTATATCTCATCTATCTATTAGTGATGAGACCTTTAGATAGATCCCAGCATGTGGGCAGGTGCTCAGTATTGGCTGATTGAGGAGAGAGAGCCTGGAGTTCCTTTGGCCCAGCATGACTCATGCTGGGTCTAAGGTGTACAGATCACATTTATAACTCACAGATTCACAAAATCAGTGAAAAATCATGTGCGATTTTGGGAGATTGTGTGTTTACAGGCAGGCAGGCAGGGAGGCAACAGACTCAGGGACAGCCTCTGCTCCGGTTGTTGGGGGACCCACATGAAGGCCAAGCTGCTCATCTGCTAGATCTGTGCAGGGAGCCTAGGTCCAGTCCTTGTTCATTCTTTGGTTGGTGATTCACTCTCTGAGATCTCCCAAGGGTCCAGGTTAGTTGACTCTTCAGATTCCTCAATCCTTCTCCCAGCAATTCCATAAGACTCCTTAAGCTCCATCTAATGTTTGGATATGAGTCTGCATCTCTTCCAATTGGCTGGTGGGTAGAACCTCAGAGGACAGTTATGTCAGGTTTCTGTCATGCATGTCCTTTTGGGTCTGGGTTACCTCACTCAGAATGATATTTTCTAATTCTATCCATTTGCCTGCGAAATTAATGATATCCTTCTTTTTAATGCCCAAGTAGTATTCCATTGTGTAGATATACCACATTTTCTTTATCCATTCTTCAATTGAGAGACATCTAGGTTGTTTCCAGTTTTTGGCTATTATGAATAAAGCTGCTATGAACATAGTTGAGTGAGTGTCCTTGCGGGATGGTGGAACATCTTTTGGGTATATGCCCAGGAGTAATATAGCTGGGTCTTGAGGTAGAGCTATTACCAATCTTCTGAGAAACCACCAAATTGATTTCCAGAGTGGTTGTACAAGTTTACATTTCCACCAGCAGTGGAAAAGTGTTCCCCTTGCTCCACATCCTTGCCAGCATGTGCTGTCCTTTGTGTTTTAAAAGAATTATTTATTTTATGTATATGAGTACACTATAGCTGTCTTCAGACACACCAGAAGAGGTCATTGGATCCCATTACAGATGGTTGTGAGCCATCATGTGGTTTCTGGGAATTGAACTCAGACCTCTGGAAGAGCAGTCAGTGTTCTTAACCACTGAGTCATCTCTCCAGTCCAGAGTTTTTGATCTTAGCCATTCTAATGGGTATAAGATGGAATCTCAGAGTCATTTTGGTTTGCATTTCTCTGATGACTAAGGATGTTAAACATTTCTTTAGGTCTTCTCAGCCATTCAAGATTCCTCTGTTGAGAATTCTCTGTTTAACCTTTTACCCCATTTTTAAATTGGGTGATTTGGTTTGTTGGTGTCTAAGTTCCTGAGTTCTTTATATATTTTGTCAAATGTAGTATTAGTGAAGATGAGCAGCTTGGTTTTCATGGGGGTCCCCCAACTGCTGGGGCAGGGGCTGTACTGGATCCCACACCCCTAAATGGACCACCTTTTCTGGCCTCAGTCAGAGGGGATGTGCCTAGTCCCACAGTGACTTAGTGTGTGTATGGGGTGGGGGGTGACACACAGAAGGGTGGGATGGGGGGAGGACTTGTGTGACAGGATACTAGGAGAAGAGGAAGGACTGATACTGGGTTGTAAATTGAAAAAATAAGTACATTTTAAAAAGAAGAATAAATTTCTACACACTAAAAAGATGATAGAAAACGTCCTCCCCCGCCCCCTGCTGACAATATCCTACACTTCATCTCATATTGAGATCCTCCCCTTAGGGGGAGCTTCAAGAAAAACCCTTATGACCCACAAAGACAGAAACACTGGAGGCGAGGCCAGCCAGGCTTCAGGATCCTATGGACCTTGACATTTTGAGAGTTTGTAAGTGTAATGCTGAAAAAGTGAGAGGTTCAGAGACAACAGGGAAGGAGGGTGGGAGGTGGACAAAGCCTGCTATAGCCATTCAGTAAAGTCTTGTCCTTATTCTGAGAGCAGCCTTTACCCTGCGGGGGGTTCTTACTTAGATGAGGGGCTGGCTTGAGGCTCTATTGCCTTTGATGGCCCCTGCTAAATGTGCACACAGTCCTTGCAAGCAGATCTTATCTCCTCATGCACCAATACTCATCCCTGCTGTGTCCTGCCACAAGGTAGAACAGGGTAACAGCACATACCTCCTGCTCTGAAGAAGAAAGCATTCTTCTTCATGAGGGCCCTGGCTTCAGTAAGATACCATGCTTTACTTCCTGTCTCATGCCCTGATTATTCTGCTTCAACTCGCCTGAAAATGGCAGCGACACCCATTGTGTCCCTGACATTGTGTCACACAGAGTTCTCTTTTCAGAATTACTGAAAGTAGTTTGATAAACTAGCATAATCTGCTCTGTGACAGAACACAGAATTCTCTCAAAATAACTCACCTTTCATAAACTCTCGGACAGAATTCTTCAGTATGCACAGTGAGTTTGAGGCCAGGCCTCCACAGCTTCCCCAGACTGCTGGCCAGGATGCCTGGTGAGTTAGCTCAAGAATAAAATGCCAGCAAGCCCCGCTTTACTGGAGTGGCACAGAGGCAGGGCTGGGTATGGAAGGGAAAACCAAGAGCAAGAGGGGCCTTGGTCCTCAAGGAATGGTAACAGGGAGGAAAGGTAAAGGAGACATTGTACATTAAGATGGAGCAGCAAAGGCTGTGTAGAAGAAAGACATCCCCACAGCCCCACCCAAAGATGGCAGAGTCTGAGGCTTTCTGAAATGGGCCACAGCGAGCTGTAACTCATAGAAAGAACCAGGACCCAGTAAATATAAGGAAATATACATAGGACTATAATAAAATGCTAAAGATACACAGGGGCCCAGATGAGAGTAATGGTAAGAAGCACAGGAAGTCTGTAGATGTTGGGATGAAGGTGCAGGTTCTAGGAAAGGGCTACAGAGCAGCATGAAGGAGGCTGTAGCCAGAGGAGAATCGATGGGGTGGGGCCTGGCAGGCATGGTCTTCAGGGGTTTCCTGCCTGGCCTTCAGGAAGCTGGGAGACCAGGGTGTGCTAGGTTTGGGAAGATAAGCCTCAGTGTTAGACCATGCCAAGCCTGTTTGAGAGGGGTTCCCCATCGTATAGCATTTATGAGCATTGAGTGTGATGTACCCTTGTCTTCTCAGCACCTTCAACCCTAGCCTGTGTCTCTCCATTTCTGTCCTGCCTTCTCTCCAGTGCTCATGCCTGCCAGGCTCATAGGGAATAGCATTATTTGAAAGGATTAGGCTATGTGCCCCTGATGGAGAAAGTGTATCACTGGGGAGTGGACTTTGAGGTTTCTAATGCTCAACATGCTAATGCCAGCATGCCTTGTGTGGTGGTTTGAAAGGTTTGGCCCCCATAGATTAGTGCCTTTGAATGCTTGTCCATAGGGAGTGACACTATTAGGAGGTTTGGCCTTATTGTAGGAGGTTTGGCCTTCTTAGAGGAAGTACTCACTGTGTAGGTGGGCTTTGAGGACTTAAATGCTCAAGCTAAGCCCCGTGTGGAATCCAGTCTCCTTCTGGCTGTCTTCGGATCAATATGTAGAACTCTCAGCTGCTCCAGCACCACATCTGCCTCCATGCTGCCATGCTTCCCACCATGATGACAATGGAGTAAATTTCTGAATCTGTAAGCCAGCTCAAATTAAATGTTTTCCTTTATAAGAGTTGTCTTGGTCATGGTGTCTCTTCACAGCAGTAAAACCCTAGCTAAAATACCTTTGAATTAACAATGATATAATGTGAATATTCTTGCACCAAACTCCTCCTCTTACTAAGGCACTGTATCATGCTATGTATATACATCATATAATTGAGCTTTCACCTGTGTGGTGCTTAATCTCCATTGGCAAGTTGTCTAAATTGGGAATCATCTAGGAGACATGTCTCTAGGTGTTATGTTTTATAAAAAAGAGAAGGGGCCAGGATGTGTTTTGGTAGAGGCTTGGTATGGAGATGTGGGACAGGGTGCCTTAGCAGGCCCATGCTAAGGTATCTCTTCCCCCTGAAGTACCAGCCATATGACTGTATGGATATAGTATGTAATAAAGTTTATTTAGGGCATGGGAAGTGAGAGAGAGACAGAGAGAGAGAGAGACAGAGAGACAGAGACACAGAGAAGAAGAGAGAGCAGAGAGAGAGAGCAGAGAGAGAGAGAGAGACAGAGAGAGAGAGAAGAGGAAAGGAGAGGAAACACATGGAAATAGATGGGGGAGGGGAGAAAGGGGTCAGAGAGAGAAGGAGCAGAAAGTAAGAGAGTAAGAGAGAGTGGAGGGGGCGAACAGCCCCTTTTATAGTAAGCCAGACACACCTGGCTGTTGCCAGGTAACTGTGGGATGGAGCCTAGAAGGAATGCTAACAGTAGGTGTATCTGTGAAGGAGAGCTCTAGGAAGATTGAGCTGAAGAAAGTAGACCCAAATCTAAATGTAAGTGACCGTCCCCGGACTCAGGATCTGGCCTAAATAGAAAAGTGACCGTCCCCCGGACTCAGGATCTGGCCTAAATAGAAAGGGGAAAGAAACAGTGAGCTGAGCACCAGCGTTCATCTCTCTCCTTCCTGGCTGTGGAGACAGTGTCACCCTATAAATGTCTGGTGTTCCTGCTACCATTCCCACCACAAAGACTGTATCCTCTCAAACTGAGAGCCCAAATGAGCCTACCCTCCCCTACGTTGCTTTGATTAAATATTGTGTCATAGTAACAAGAAAGTGCAAGTAAGGAGTGCAGCCTATAAACAGGCTAACAGTATTGTCTCCCACAAAACGAACTGACCTTAAATAGTGTCTTCACCATCACCAGCACATGAGCGGCAGAGCAAGCAGGCTGAGGTGGACCGTCATATTCATTCTGTGTGAGCCTCTACAGTCTTGTCAGGTCTCACATCCTAACTCTGGACTTGGTTGTCGCCTTCCTTGGTGGTAGAACACAGACTCGATGATAAGCCAGTGCTTGGTTAACCTTGAGGTATATAACGTGCTGCCTTTTTCTACCTCTACCCTTTGGGCACAGCATACAAGGAACTCCCTCCACCCTCACCTGGTGTGAGAAGACAAAGCAGTGTCCTTTACTTGTTTGGCAGAGCAGCAGCCAACCCAACCCACAAACTGTGAGCCATGAAGTGGTGCTCATTGTGTAAGCAGCTAGGACTGGGGGCTGTTTGTCATCATCACAAAGGCTGAAGAATACAGATTGAAACAGGACTTTTGGTTCCAGACAGTGCTTTTAGACACAGTGTTCTTCCACACCAAGGCTGCTGGAGTGTGACCACCATACCCATCCAGAGTGGATGGGCCACATGGACCGCTTTGGGAAAGGTTCTCCCTCTCACTTTATCACTGTCAATTGTGTTTCTTGTTACTGTGACAAAACACCTGAGACAAACAAGGAGGGAAGGAAGGGGTGAGGTGCTTTGAATGGAAATGGCGCCCATAGGCTCATAGGGAGTAGCATTATTTGAAAGGATTAGGCTAAGTGCTCATTGGAGGAAGTGTATCCCTGGGGGGTGGGCTTTTAGGTGTCAGATGCTCAAGCCATGCCCAGTATCTCTCTCTTCCTGCTGCCTGCCAGATTTAGAACTCTCCGTTGTTCCTTCTCCAGCAACACGTCTGTCTGTATGCCACCATGCTTCCCTCCACGATAATAATGGAGTAAACCTCTGAAACTGTAAACCAACCCCAGTTAAATATCTTCCTTTGTAAGAGTTGCTGTGGTCCAGTGTCTCTTCATAGTCATAGGAATCTTAACTAAGATGATGGGTTTATTTGGCTAACTCCTAAACTTACAACTCGGGAGGTGTGGCAGGGGGAATTTGAAGTGCCTCCACATTCAGGAAACAGAGATGAATGGTATTGGCTGGTTGCTTCCACGTTTTTATATTAGTCTGGGATCCCCGCCTAGGGATTAGCTCTCCCTGCCTCAGTTGACCTAAACTAGATCATCTCTCAGACATACCTGTCTCCCAGGCAATTCTAGATCCTGCCATGCTGACACTTGTTATTCACCATCGTGATCACTGAAGTGAGTCTCACAACCTGTAGCTGTTGTGCTTGACCTTTGCGGGTTCCCCTGGAAAGAGCATGCAGATAGCCACTCTCATCACACTTGCAGCCCCACATATCAGCCATTGAGAAGACATGGCTATACCTCACAGAGTCAACCAGGGTCTTTGCACGGTTAGGGATCACACAGTTATGCTGCCTCTAAGAATTGTTTTCCCCTCAGTATTAGCATTATTCGCTTCACTTAACAATGTGAGATGAAAACAAAGCCTAAGAATTCTCAGGAAAATTCTTTTGTTTCTACCCTGCTGGCATTGACTCACAGCCCCTGAGACTATACATTCCCAAATGCTTTGTGATGTAAGGGGTTTTGCTAATTTACTTTCAGTTGTTTTGATCTTGCTATTTCTTCCCCCACCTAATCATCTGCTTCAAGATCACCATAATTTCCAAACCCAGTTGAATGCATAGTGAACAATTATGCAGCAAAACTGGGGAACTAAAAACCTTTGTTTTTAAGATCATTAAAAAAAAAAAAAAAAACCTAATGGAGTTTTTTTTTTTCCCTCTTAATTTAGTGCTGTGCTATATTCTGTAGTGCCTCCCCACCCCCACTAATGTTTTCTAAAATATATTCTGATCAGTTCTGATGTGGTAGATGCAAAGGCTTGGTTCCTCTAAAGCAGCACCTGGTTTCCCTTAGTTACCTTGGCCTGCAACACCGTGGAGGGAAAAGGTTGGCTTTTGTGAGTGCAGCACTCCTGTTCTGATAAAAAGATCTCATTTCCCCTCAGGGCTCAGCCTCTGTGACCCTCTGTATTTGGAAGAAGATAACCAAACCTGAGGGCTCCAGAAATGTCTCTGTCCCCTTCACTTAGCACATTCCAGGACTGATTGCGTTAGGGTAAGGCCATGACCTGGTGTAGGTCCAGGAGTCCTATTGGAGCACCCATTTAAAATGTCACACTTCTGTACTGCAATTGGAGCTGTGAGGTGCTAGTGTGAAGTTTCTAGCAGCTATTTTGACTTCTAAACATTAGAGCCCAATACCAGAAAGGGTCCAAACAAAGGAAAGCCAACGTGAGAGGGAGAGAAAGTGATGAGGCCGGATGACATTGAACCTCTGGATCCAGCTGCTCCTGAATGTGTATCTTATATGTCAACATGGAACTACGATGAACAGTGACAAGCCTTTACATTTGACACACATTTGTGAAGGGTCAAAATTTTCCACCCTCCACAGACACTGAGAGAAAATAGACACGTACGTGGTTCTTCCTTTTAAACTGTGAATGCACAGTGACTGGTCACTAAGTAGAAGAGCTGACAGTAGAGCAGGCTTAAAACATACACAGTTTTAGGAAATAACCTGTTCAGAGACTTCATCAAATGAAGAATATATGAAAGTGTGTAATGAGTTTAAGCATTAGCATCTAGGAGACACCATTGTTTGGTACCACCTTGCCATCAGCGTATCAGAAAAGATTGTCGTAGACCTCACAGGCACGAGGACTGCCAGGAGTGCTGTGGCCTATCTACCTCCAGGGCTAAGGGCTTTTCACTCCAATTCTGTGACCTATAATGCTACCCATATGAAGAGCTTCCCTCAGCCTCCCTCCCACTGGGTTGTAGATGCTCTCTCTGATAGAGCCCATCTCAAAGGTCAGGGTGCTGGCTCTGCAGGGCCTGCTTCCTCATTTGTGGAAATTCATCATATAGCAAGACAGTGCAGGAGACCAAGTGAGAACTCATTCTTACAGTCTCCATTAGTCTACTGACCAGTTAATCCATGATGGATAACTTCATTCATGAGAAAAGAACCCTCAGGACCAACACACCTTCCAAAGATCTTACCTCTCACATAGCATTAACTATGACTTTTGAGAGTCAACATTTGTGTGGGATTTGGAGAAGACATTCAAACCCTGCCTCACCCAGAATCCTTTCATAGAGAGTTGTCCTGTAGTATAGCTGGAATCTCACACAGCCTGGCCAGTGGACACCACACTGAAGAACTTTGTCCTTAACTGGTCCAGAGGGCTTTGAATGGGACAGTTCTCATATCCTGAGACAAGCAAAATGTTGGGCTTCTAGGAAGAGAAACCTCAGTTCAAATTGCTCTGAAGAGTGGCTTTATTGCTTCACGCAAATTAAAGGTGAGAAATCTGTTTTAATCTAGAAGCTTACAGTATCTAGGACCTCCACTGTGGGGCTCTTACATTCTCTTGGATCTACATACTTCTGTACAAAAACCATGCATTATCCAAGCAGCTGTCAGGCCCAACCCCAGTTGGGAAACTGGGGAATGGTGCTGAGAACATGGTGTAATGAGGGGTGGATTAGACTGGTACAACATCTGAACCCAGTGATCCATCTTAAAAACGGGTCAAAATAGAACAACTAGATGCCGTGTGCTTTTTCCTTTAGCACAGCACCACCTGCATTTGTCAGTGTTCTCTGGAGAAACAGAATTGACACAAGGAATATAGATTACAAAGAGAGTGTATTAGCTTGATTTACACAGCACAAGCCTGGCGGTCCAGCAGTAGCTGCCTGCATGGTAGAGAGGTTGAGGATGTGATAGCTGCTCTGTCCATGAGGGTAGATGCTCCCCTCTGTCTGTCACTGAAGAAGGCCTGGAGGATTCAGTTCACCTTGGAAGGCCAAGGTAACTAGATTTCCCACTTCAGGGAAGAAAAGCAGCAGCAGCAAAATTCATGCACTTACCAGCAGGGACTGAAGGTGAGCAAAGCAAGCCCTGCATTTTCCTCAGACCTCTTTATCTCTAGGCAGCCAGCGAAGGCACTGTCTGCTCTGAAGAGCAGTCCTTCCAGGAAATATCCTCACAGCCCTAACCAGAGCTCTGGGTTAATCCCAGATCCCTCCCCTGCCCACACTACTTAAAATCCTCTGGTAACTGCCCTTGTCCTGAACAACCTCAAGCGTTCCCTTGCTGTCAAGCCCCTCCATGACCCATGTCTTCTCCCCTTGCACTTTACTATGTTGGGGCCATGTTTAATTTCTCTTGATCCACTTAATGCTTTTTATTTACTCTACACCCTTGTTCCTGCTTTGATTTTTCTATGCTTTCTTTCCTACCTGTTACCCGGCTATATCCAACCCATCATTTAAGCTTCTGATTGGCTATCATCCTGGGGAAGCCTCCTGAAGATCCTCCAGGATGAGCTGAGCTGAATGCTCTTGGTCTCTGCTTCTTTTTGTAGCTCACTGGCCCTCAGCCTGACATAGTATTTAGTAACACTTGATGTCATCTGTGTATGTGTCATCCCCCAAATTTCCAGCTGCTGCTGAGGGTAGAACATGCTATTCATCATCGTTATAGCATACCTGTAAATTTCCTGCAGAGCAGCAATGAGTCATTCCTTTGAGAATACAATTCTTCATCTTATGATAGTAATGATTGCTTGATTTTATAGGGCCTACAGGCCAACTTCAACTGGGACCAGGTCCTACATAAATATTGGCACAGACTTTCTGACCTGATTTTTCCTTAGCACTTCTTCTCAGCCTTGACCACACTCAGGGTAATGACAAGACAACCAGATCCTGTTGTCATCTCATATGAGATTTTACGCTCACATAACTGAGTCTCACTGGCTTACCTAGTTTAATACGGCAGACTGGGGTGGGCAGGTACTTCCTCTGGAACACTCAAAGTCGAATCATTGTGCTGCTGACCTTGCTGGCAGCTTATCCAGTGATTATTTCAAGGCTCCATTTCTGTGCATCATTTGCTGTGCTGTGACATTCTGTTCGAGCAAGGATCAGCCAGACTTCCTTTGAAACAATCATTTGAAGATGGAATGCTGCTTCAAGTATATGTTCAAAAATATCAGACTAATACTCAGAGTGGGTGTGGTGACACACTGAAAGATGAGAACCCTACTCTTGAATGGGAATTATATCCATAAGAAATAGGAAATAGCATGGTAAGTTATAAGACAATTAGAAGTGTGGGGAGCCTGCATACAAGCATGACAACAGTACATACCTCAGAATGGTGGGTGCTGTGGCTCATCCTCAGATGGTAGTGCTATAGCTCATCCTGAGTATTCACAGAATTTCAGTCTTACACATTTACAATGTGAACCAGTGAGTTAATGTTTGGCTTACAAATTCACTTCTTCTAGATTCACTCTTATTTACAGATTAATACTCATAAACTTCTAAAATCAATTTCACATTTAACCAAATTCTCTCCAACATTTTTACATAAAGAAACAATATTTTATAAGCCTAGCAAGCAAAATTCTTTTACACATTCAGGTACTATTTAAACAATTGATAGGTTTAAGCCCCTTGAACTAAAATTGCTGAATTAACATGTAATTATTATCACATGTCTCAAACAGCAGCCATTTTATATATTAAACAAAATGGTTTTCAAACACCTAATTCTTATGATCCTTAAAACATAAAAACTCGCAGCTTTGGGTTAAATCAATATAAGCATCTTGAAATCAACTTTACAAGATGTTTTTCTATGTCTGTACTTGACAAATTAAAACCAAGCATGGTGGCACCCACCTGTAACCCCAGGTCTCCAGAGACTAAGGCAGAAAGATTGCCAAAAGTTTGAAGCTAGCCTGAGCTACATAGAAACACCTATCTGAAAAAACACACCCAAAAATAGAGAAAAAAAAAGTTATCCTAAGTATGGCCATTAAAATGATGAATTTAGTAATTTTCTAGTGTAGCAGATTGTTGTCAGGCATGTGCCTTAGAAATCAAAATAAGCCGTGCATCATGGTACAAATATGGGCCTATAGTCCTAGAACTTGGACTAGTAGGGGCAGGAAGATCAGGAATTTAAGGCTTGCCTCGACTGTGTGGCAAGTTGAAAGTCAGCCTGGGCTACATAAGACCATGCATGTCTTTTTTAGTTTTAAAGCTAGACAAATAAATTTAGAGTAAAACATAAGATAAAATTAGTGTCACAAAATACGAATTGGTTCTGAGTACATACTCTTGTGCAAAAGCTTCATTACTTTGCCGTTTACAAACCCTATGTATTGAACCTGTCTCTTGTTATGAAGTTAATTTTCCAATTAATACGAATAGAATTATCAGTTCAGGTCTTCAATAGAAGTGAAAAATACCTGTGGCCATCCTAATACTTGCATTTCAGACTAAAGAGGTAAAATAACTGTACAGAAACAGGGTGGAGCACGAGTTGCCTCCTGGGGGAGTTTTCCCAATGCTAAGCATTAACAAGCCAAACGCCTCTAAGACAATCCAGACTTTTGATCTCATCTATAATCCAGCACAGCATGGATGTCCTTGAACTTCTCTCCCAACCCAAGTTTTCTTACACTATTTTCCTTCTTATCCTGTGATTCGGATAGATGGCATCATGTGTCCCACACACATGCACAGCACACAGAGCTTTCTGCTGAGAGTTATTCATTATTCTTGGCCTCTCGTGGTTACTTTTCGCTCTTTAAGAGGTGAGTAGGCATGGTTCTTTTTGTGTGCTGGTGCTCAGGAAATGTTTGTTGAGTTTATTAATGAGTAATTATAACGATACAGATTTGGAGTGGCACACTGCATGTATCTTCCACTTGATCTCAATAAGCAGGAATTACCTAATGCACTGCCTCATTTGAAAAAATAGATTTGCCTTTTGAATAGCATTGTCACTGGGGCCCTTGCCTCTGTGTGTAGCTAATGAGCTATTATTTGTAAGTAACATGCACACCTCTCTCTCTCTCTCTCTCCCTCTCTCTCTCTCTCTCTCTCTCTCTCTCTCTCTCTCCTCTCTGCCTCTGCTCTCGCGCTCTCTCTTGTGCGCTCGTGCGTGCACATTTTTTACCACACACCTTTTTACCTTGACAACTTGACAATGGACTTGAATCACTTTCTTGTGACACCTGGACTATTCCAATTCTTTTCCAGACTTGAGACTTCTTTCAGGATTTTTAAATTTTTTCATTGTTTTTATTATGTGCCTGTGAGAAAAGGTGCCTATAGGAACCAGAAGAGGGTGTTGGATTCCTCTGGAGCTGCACTTAGGAGCAGTTGTTGTAAGCCACCTGACACGGATGCTGGGAACCAAACTGATCCTCTGCAAGAGGTCTTCCAGCCCCCTAAGACTGCTTTATAGAAAGATTCTGTGGTGGTATGCAGAGCCTACTGCGTTCCTCCAGAGCATGCATTTAGATCACAAGGCATGGTGGCAGAGTCTGGCTATGCTGTTTCTTATCTTTATCAAATCCCTTACCTTGCCAGAGGAAAATTTTAATTGTCCCGTTAGACATAAAGGTTTAAAGAAAGGATTAAATACAATGTGATATACAGATTCTTAAGATGGAGCCCAAATATTTAACATGATACTCTTTACCTAAATGGGCATTTCCGTTTCCTAAGCTGCTGATGGGAATGCTATTGCATTTACAGTTTTATTTCTTCTGCTCTTCTGTTTCTTTAGTTGTTTCAATTTTTATTCCTTTACACTTTAACCCCTCTTATCCCATCCCATCCCTCTCCTTTCCTTAAAATCCTTCTTCCAACATGTCCCCCTCCTCCTTTCATGTATGTCTGGTATGTGCAACCCACTATGTTTAATTAAGTTGCCCAGGGATGGGTAGGAGAACAGTTACTGAATCATGGCAACAACAGTGAAGGAAGCGATTCCTCTTCCCTTGGCCACCAACAACTGTTGTTAGTCCCGCGTGAGCCCTTCCTGTTCCGTGATGAAGTGTCACCATGAATCCAGGTCCTGTGCGGGTAGCCCAGCCTCAGTGCATTCACAAGCTCATCAGCCATGTCCTGCTCAGAAGATAGTGCTTCCCAGCACTCCTCCCAGTCCCTGACTTCCACCGTGCTCCCTGGTGAAGGGGTGCTAGAGAAATCTCCTTTGGGACTGAGCTCCAAGGTCGCTTAGTCTCTGCACACTGACTGTTTGTAGCCTCTGTATAGATAGACCACAGCCAACTGCAAAAGGAAGCTTACCCGATGAGGGCTGAGAGGCACAGCGGAGAATGAAGAAAGTATTTGGAAGTCACTTTGATGGTGTGCGTCTACCTGGCATAATAGCAGTGGGTCCTGTTGTAGAGCTTGTGACTGCCCCATCCCCGGGATACCGCACACTGTCTTATTTCTTTAGCATGCTAGCTCTACGAGGGGGAAAACAGAGTAATAAAAAGGACAGCACCTTTGAGAGAGGGTAATGCTCACCTGATCCTAGGTGGGTAGCGTTTGTTTCGTATAAGTATTTGTAAAGCTGGACTCAACAGCCAGAAAATGCTGAGGTTTTATGCTTTTGAGATTAAAGAATTTAAAATGCAAGCGTAACAATACTAAGCACATATAAGATTGACTCATATAATAAGGATCACTTCCATTTTTGACAGAATTCTTAATGTAAAGCCCTTAGAAACTTCCTGTAATCAGAACCCATTTTCAGATTCACAGGGAAATGCTATCAACCGCCCCCTTGGTCATTCCGTGTTGTTAATTTGGGGTCAGTGTGAATGGCCTGTCTCACATCAGCTGTCGTCTTTGTGATTGAAGTGTCACTGCACATTACAGTTTTCACCAGGACAGTTCTCGTCTTCAATTTCAATTCAATTTAATTCCAATCAAGTCCTTATGTCTCAGGACAATTAAATCCACTTAGAACCCTTTCTGGTCAGATAGGATTGTAACCACCACTTCCTGTCAGGCTGCTGAATAACCTGAAGCCTTCCAAACCCATGGCACAGCCCGGAAGGCCACTGAGTCTGGTACTGAGGAGAGAGCTGCTGGGCTCAGTAGTGGTAGCACTGGAACCAGCAAGGCCAAGATTGGACACACAGTGCTTAAACCACTAATTCTGTCTCCACTCTCCCATCCCTACACAGCCCCACTGGGTCATTGCTGTTCTGAGCTGGAGGAAACTCTTCTCTAAGATCTTCTTATGAAAATTTTGGATGAGAAGCAACTCACTGGATGATGCAAGTTAGAAAGATGTTGCATGTGTTTTGCTTAACAGAACTGAATGAGCGAGTGGGCTCACTTTCTCGTTTTCTCTCCCTCTCCCTCTCCTCTCCCTCTCCCTCTCCCTCTCCCTCTCCCTCCTCCCTCTCCCTCTCCCTCCCCTCCCCCTCCCCCCCCTCCCCCTCCCCCTCCCCTCCCCCTCCCCCTCTCTGTCTCTCTCAAAAGGTTTGGAGACAGCATAAGTCACATCCATGTCAAACTCTACCAAGCTTCCTTTTTCAGTCATAACCTAGGCATCTGACTTTTCCCTGGCTCTTGTAAGATAGAGATGATCAGCCACTCCTTCAGATAAATCAAAACTCCTTTCTCCTATCAGCCTGTGGGCTTGGTCCCCGGCCACAGTGTTTTGGAACCTAGTGGCAATATCCAGAAGAAGAAAACAAGGACATTAGGACCAGACAGGACTGGTGCCAAAAGACTCATTGAGCCAAAGGGTTTCATCTGAAGCAGAAGAGAAACTAGCAGGCCACTCCTCAACACTCCCTGAGGCTATGCCAGAGACTGGTATTACACACACAAAGAAAGGCATCAAATGAGTCCCCTGCATCTGCAGTGTCCAGTTAGAGCCATGTTATTACTTGGGTCATTGGCATTGTGGCCTCTGTTAGTGGTTTTTCTCCATATGGGAACTAGTTTTAAAAGCCTAGCCCTGAGAACACATTCCAGGCAAGGCATAACTGGCCCGGTATAGAGGTGACTCCTGGGTCTGAACACATATGTACTGGCTTGTCATTGAACAAATGACAGATATCTATTTGCCCTTCCCTACTACCTTCAGAAATGAATACATCTTTCCTGAGGGATATGTGTATATACAAGCACATACATACTTCAAAGCCAGACATGGCTCTCTGTCTTCCATGTACCCTGGCTTTAATTACTTTCTGTAAGTTGTAGCTTTATTGCGGAACTCTGATTTCTGAAATGCAGTCTGCATGTTCCAATTTGAGAACATTTGCTGCCCTCTCAGACCGTAAAATTCTGTTAGTGTAGCCACAGAAGTCACTTTGGTTTCTATCCTCTCTCTGTGCCTGTTGTATTAATACCCTTAGTCTGTATATAATGGTAATGTCATGAATTGAATTTCAGCTGAATGCTGGGTTGAGTGAGCAACGCAAGAGAACTCGCTTATCCAAGTCTGAGGTTCTACTAAGAAAGTTCACTGGTCAGGGCTGGGGGTATAGCTTAATGCTAGAATACTTGCCCAACATGTACAAGTTTCCTGGCTCTCTCCCCAGGAAAACACACACACACACACACACACACACACACACATGTGTATACCTTTCACAGCTGGGAAACAAGGATTGAGTGTTACAAGGTTTCACCACTCAAACCCCGTCTCTCCAGCCCAGTCTTCTTGTTACCGCCACACTCCTAACAGCACAGCCCCTGCAGCTCAGACCTGACAGTCCTTCCTCTGCACCAATTCCTTTTCCTGCCTCCACGGGGCTTTCTCCTCCACCCAAATGGCCGAACTCACCTACAGCCCAAGTGGCACTTGTACTTTGGAATCCCTTTAGAGGCCTCTAAAAGTCTGCTAGAAGGTTGTGTACACCTCTGTAGTTCACTTACCCCTTATGAGTCCTCTGAAATCTGGATGAATATCTCACGCATGGTTTATATGTCTCCAGCATCCATCTCAGTGCCTGGTGTTTGTTTGGTACACATTAAAAATATACAAGTGAAAACCAGCTCACTCTCTGTTTCTTTTCCCTACAGAAACGATGACTATGAATAAGAAGACTGCTTGTGCCAAGGAAACAGTCAGACAACCATGTAACAAAGATCTTCAGTAACTTTTCCCACCTAGCAACACCCAGATGACTCCAGTGATGAAATACTCAGCTGTGACCACAGCAATAACTGGCCCTCTTTCCAAATTGGATTTGCTGAATCTGAATGGTTCATCTATTTTCTTCAGGTGGCCCAAGGTGATATGCTCTAGGGAAGCTCATCCCTCACTGTCAGAAACCAAGTTGTCCTGTGGAAGAGAGCAGGTGGCATAGTAAGAGTCCTGAGTGCCAAGACTCCTAGTGGCTAATGTAAGGCCTGTGGTTGTATGGGTGCGATATTGGTCCTGACAGTGGTCAGTCTAACGTGCAGTCATTTGATTGGATGCCCTGGAAGGACAGACTATTTAAAAATATATATACATATATCCAGGTGCTAAATAGGCAGCAGATTTCAAATCAAACTCTGCTACCTGTGAGCTAATGACTGTCTGCAGAGAATAATTCCACCCCAGAAAGTGTTCCAGTTTTCCAAGGAATGGCCCAAGAGAATACTAAACCAAGCCAGCCTGGAAAGTCATGCAAGGCAGGTCAGTTCATAGCAAACTCACTGTTCCCTCCCATACACATGGCAGAGTCTCACTTAGCCATTATCATTCTTCACAGCTGAACCCAGGTTCTGGGATTCTAAAACATTATTTCCAGGTAGCCAGCAGCCTCTTCCTTTCCAGCAGTTACGAGAATTACGAGAATGAAACATGTCATCCTTGTTAGAGATGCTTGCCTCCAGTGGCATGTGCATCCAGGAATATTCTTTCCTGGACACAGAAGGGTGTGTTATGAAATAAGATCACTGAGAGATGACACTAAGAAAAGGCATAGCTTTTGGACTTTCTTGACACAACTGCCTTCTGGGTGTTTCCATATGCAACAGCCCAGGGTATAGACTTGGGCAGCCATAGAGAGAGGCTTTTTTCCATCTCAGACACATTTTTGCAGCACTTGGGGAATGGAAATACCTACAAGAATGAAGGCCAAGGGCTCTCCCCAGGGTAGCTTATCCATTACCCAGCATTCTTCTTGACCAATCTACTGCCAGTTCTGCACCTCATCCTTCCTGTGTCTGCCTCCAGGAAATGAAACCAAAGGCCGCAGCACCCCCTGAATGGACCAGGGGCTGTTACCTAGAGGTCCTCTCTCATCATGGGTCTAGAAGGCCTTTCCCCTGCATCACTACTCCACAGTTCCATTTCCCCTCCAGTCTCTGTAACATAGAGTTGGGTTGCAGTTAACCATCCTGGAGAGTGGCCTCTCTTCATTTCACTTCATTATTCAGTGTAGGTTGCACCTGAGAGCTGCAGCATCACAGTAGATGTTGGAAAGTTCTGGCTCCCATACACACCTAGTACAAGCAATCCTACTGCCAATGCCAGATCTTGTTGTATGTTAAAAGGGTGGAGGCCTTTGGTTGTGTAAGGCAATGTTAATTCACTTAAGCTTAGTGCATTCCTCAGCCTGCCTGATCCACTCCCATCTCCTTCCAACTTCATTTGAAAGGGTTTCAATGGGAACCTATGTTCAAAGTTCAGCCTATGTCTGATAAATGAGAAAAACACACTTTCCTTTCCCTGTGAGTCCTCTCTTGCCGATTCCTTCCATTCAGACATCCAGAACCATATCAGTGTTTAGAACCAAAGTATGAAGGGTGAGTGCCAACAGGACAGTGAGCAGAAATACTGTCACTAGGTCCAGGCAGATGCACCTAGAAGAACGGTCCCAAAGAAATTAGAATGGCTCCAGCAAAAGATTATTAAGCAGCCATCTTATCAAGCTTTTACATGTCCTTGGCAATGGGAGCCCAGGTTGGAGGTCCTGGGGTAGCCTATTGTTCCCACTCAGGATCTCCCCACCTTGAGCTAGCAGCCCTGGGGAACCATGGAATAAGCTACTGACTCAAAGATAGCTTTGTGAGGGCATTCAGGAGAAGAAGACTGCCCACATGGTGAACAGATGGCTTTGTGTGTGGATAGCTTTACCTAGCCAGTACAGCTGTGGCCAGAAGCTGGCTATCAATCTGAATTCCCTCAGCTCATTTGCAACTCTGCCTCTGTTCTCTTGTGTTCTGTTTGGTTGCCCTTTAGTTTCCTAGTAAATATTCCTTTTGAAAAAATCAGTCGTTGTCTCGTTAAATCAGGGTTGGCGGGGGGGGGGGGGGGGGGGGGGGGGGAAGTGATTTTCTGGCATTTTTTTTTCCAGGATAGAAGGACACTACAATATCTTGAAAACAATTAAAAATCCTGGTGGAAAGAGAAGCAACCTGATCAGATCTTAGGGCAACACCCTGGGGAGATCTGGTGCTGAGTGAGAAAGGCTAGCTGTCCTCACACCAATAACTAGCCCTCCTCCCTGCCCCCACTTCAGGGATCTCTGCCCTGGGTGTGTGTTGCCACTCAAGTGTCTCCTGGGTTAATAAACAGTGTGCATTCAGCAGAGGCTGCAGTGTCCAGTATGGACTAATATTGGCAAGTCAGGAAGGTAGAGAAGACATAGTGGCTTACACCTTTAATCCCAACACTTAGAAGGCAGAGGCAGGAGGATTTCTGAGTTCCAGGCCAGTCTGTTCAACATAGTGAATTCCAGGGTAAGCTATGACTATGTAGAGGGACCCTGTCTCAGACACACACACACACACACACACACACTGGAAATCCAAAGGTCATGTTTGTAAGACTCTCTAGAGATCCTAATTCTTCATAACCATCTGTAACCAGTTCTTCATATGAGAAGAAACACCATTCATATTTAAAGAAAACTAACAGACAAATGTGGAGAATGGCTTCCTATTGCTAGGGTTATATTCCTATTGTCCTGTAATGGTGTGTGTCCTATAAATATCTACTGATATATAAGGAAACATGACAAGACAAATATAGTGGCACTCTATTGGTCACATGTGGGGAGAAGTATAAGCATGTGTTAGTTTCTCTATGTGTCTTAGGCTAGCTTTAGACTCACAGGTCTCAGGCCTCAGCTTTGTGAGCACTGGGGCTAGACACATCCACTATCATGTCAGGCCATAACAGCTTCAGTGGGTATGTAATGATGGAATGACTCTTCTGATTCTGTGGGATTCCTGGCCTCCTTGGGTATTTGGGTATTCTCTCTCTCTCTCTCTCTCTCTCTCTCTCTCTCTCTCTCTCTCTCTTTCTCTCTCTGGGGGGGGGGTAGGGGTGTCACTCATACATGTACACATGCAAGACAGTCAAGAACATTACCTAAAACCCAAATGCAATATCCCTTTTGCTATCGTGTGTGTGTGTGTGTGTGTGTGTGTGTGTGTGTGTGTGTGTGTGTGTTTTACTGGGGATTAAACTCAGGACATCAAGTATACTAGACAAATACTCTACCACTGAGCTCAGTCCTCAGCCCTTAAAGTTTACTATTTTAAAATTTTAAGAAAAATAAATGTATTTTAAAACTATTCATTGAGGCCAGGCACGGTGGCTCACACCTTTAATCCTTAGAAGGCAGAGGCAGGAGGATCTCTGTGAGTTCCAGGCCAATCTGTCCAACATAGTGAATTCTAGGGTAACTAGGACTATGTAGAGAGACCCTGTCTCAGACACAGACACATACACAAAGAAAATCCAAGGGTCATGCCTGTGCCTCTAAAGAGTCCTATAAAGCCAGTAAATTTAGTCAATTGTTGAAATGCTTATTCTAGTTGGTAGATGAAATGCTAACATTTCCTGGATTGTCTGTTGTGTCAGTCTTTCCTGCCCATGTGAAAACAGCTGTCTGCTGTTGCCTTCATGAAGGATTATTCCTGGGTGAAGCTTCTATGTGTCCCTCAGGGTCGGGGGCTCTTCTGGCTTGGAAGAGATGAGATGGTAGCACAGGATAACAGCATGGCCTTCAGGTTTTCTACAGTTTTAGAGAGGGGATCAGGACCTGGTGGAGAACAGTGTTTATATAAATGAGGAGAGCTTCCTTGCCAGCCTTCATTTTATGACCTTTGTTGATTCCAGGGACAAGGTGAAATCACGAGTTTGGGAGACATAGATTTCAGACTTGAAGCTATAATTACTCGGAGGTTAAGAGGCAGGCAGGGAAGTTGAACTTGTACCCACTACTTGAAACTTTTCCACTGTATAAACTTACTGTTTGGAGTTCTTCCCATAAAATTCTTAATTTCTGGTGGGTGGACACAGTGGTTTGGCATTAATTCCCAGACAATGGAAAACAAAACAACAACAATAAAACTTCAGACCACTTATCTTCAAGGAGAATATGCCTTGTAGTCACCCCTGCTCTCTGGGGAACTGAGGACTGCTTTGTCATTAACCAACCTCAAAAGCTCCAGGCCTCACCTTCCTCTGTTCCTTATTATCAGGGGTCTACTCAGACCCTTGCCAATCCCAGGGCAACCAGGTTACAGAGAGCTGAGGGGAAATCAAACAAAAAATCCACCAAGTACATAGTACTTGAGGCTGGGCTTGGCTCCCACTCTTCTCAGCTTAGAAAGCACTTCTCTCCTTCCCCGCCCCCCCCCCCCCAAAAAAAGCTGGACAACGGAAGCATAGCCGTGGGAACCGGGTCTAGAACTTTCTTCTTGTGTCAGAGCTTAGCTTTCTCGTGCCACTTAAACACATATGCACACATGCAATCACAGATGCAGTCCAGGGCTTCTGTTCCTCTCAGAACAATGAAAGGGGAATAGAAATCATGGCCCTGTCGGGGTCAGGGGCTCTGGCTCCTTTGCAGCAAGGAGCTCTCTAGGCCTTTCAGAAGTTGCTTCATTGGAATTGCATAAATAATTCGAGGGCCTCTGAATGTGCCTGCCTACTCAGCACAGGTAGGCAGTCTTCTCTGGAAACGTCTAGCTCCCTAAATACACAGCACCTGCAGCCATGGCAGCCCAACCTTTTTCATTTTATCCAAGATTCTACACAACACCTTCATAATCTGGTTGCAGCTAGAAAGGGTATCCCTGAGGTGATCTCACCTCCTCAAACCCTGCAATGTGATTTTAAAGGAATGTCAGAGACTCTAGCATCAATGTGTTGGTTTATCAGAGCTGTCATTTCATCTGAAAGTCTGTCATTCATGTGTAGGGTTTGCAAGTGGCTTTGAACTTGAGGAACACAGAGCATGGACCAGGACACGGCTTATGTGGTAGATAGAGCTGCTGTTGGTGGAAGCTGGGGCCCTGAATTCTCTCTTGACTCTAATTTGTAGGCCTCCTCTGAATGTGTTTCTTTTCCCATGAGAAATGGTTGGCACAGTGTGTTCTGTGTCCTTCCACCTTTAAAGTCTGTGTGTCTCCATCTGAGAACTTTTGTGCCCAACTCTGGGGAAGGCATGGAGTTGGGGCAGAGCTGTGCAGCTTATTCAATCTGTCTCTGCAGGAGGGGGATCTGAGTGTCCGAGGACATCAACTGTCTACCAGGTTCCTTCTTTTTCTTTCTTTTTCTCTGTTCCCTTTTCAATGGCTTTTCATCTTTAACAAGTAATCTGAAAGGAATTTGATATTGACTATCCTGAATGCCTCTATAATAACCACTGAAGACATGTGCAGACCATAAAACCAGGATTTATACGATGCATTCTGAATTAAATACCAAAACAGGTTCTCTTTATGACCACCCTCCAGAGGGCTCAGCAAGTAAACCAAAAGGAAGGAACAGGGAAACCTAGTGACAGGGAGGGCTCTCAGGGTGGGGTGCCTCTAGACAAGATGCAAACAGGAGTGATCGTATCTCTGGATGGCATAGCCAAGGGTAGGGAGGAGGGAGGCACAGAGCACTCCCTCCTGGCCTGCTTACTTAAGCACCTGCCTGTAATCCCTCTCCTAGGGCTCTGACAGACATCTTCATCCCAGAAGCTCCTGGATTTGTCCACAGTTCACCATCTATGTCTCTGATACCATCAAGGCAGAGGTGTCTGGCAGTGTCAAAGCATAAGCCTCAGATGGCACAGCTCACACACAGCTGCAGAACCCATCCCTGTGCACACTGGATTGAGATGCACATGTCAAGGGTCTGATGTTCTGTGCACTGCTAGAACCATCACCCTTGTACCTCAGCCCGTACTTTAAAAATGAAAACTCAAAGCTCAGTTCAGTCACGTAGATCAGTCAGACTGGAGGAGAAGAGAAGGATGTGTGAAGAAGTGGAAGACAGAGCCAAGTGATGTTTCCAAGAGAGTGGAGTTGAGCATCTACCTTTCTGGGAAGAACCCACAGGTCTTCCTTGGAGTCTCCTCTGGAGGGCACTGTCAAGGCTCATGAATGCAAAGGACACCAGGAGCCATCATGGCCAAGGATACACTGTAGATGGAATGCATTCTCATTCAGTCTAAAAAGTCAGACCTGAAAAGTTTCTGCTTTCTAGTGGCAAAAGGCTCCAAATGTTTACACAAAATTTGGCTCAGTGTTTAGGTTGGAAACACTACCCAAAGAGGCATACTGGAGAGCAACAGCTCTCAGTATTTACGCTCAGCTTTACGTTCTGGGGATCTGTCTCCAGTATGCTAAAAATTTCACAGAACCCCAGAGGCCTCAGTTGGGAACCTGAGCAGAGATCAAAGGTCAGTCCTTTGTGAGAGACCCAGGCTGGAAGAGCCATTTCTACCTGGAGAATTACAAAGGAACCCTGTTCATGTAGTCATTAAGACAAACCACACCATGCTTTTAAAAGTTACTAATCCTCATCCTATCCCTGTCGGTGGTTCTCCATGATCAGCCCCCTTCCTTGCTGTCTGTATGATAATCTGGAAGATTCCAGAAGCTCTCGGCAGAGCAGAGCGGTGTTTACCAGGTGCTAACGAACAGACTCAGAGTTGGCTCTGGAGCTCAGCCAGACACACCTGGTCTGCCCAGCATTTGCCTAATGCCAGGTAGGACAGGAGAGCCTCCAGAAAGCAACAGCCAACAGGAAACTGCACCAGTGGTTTTAAAAAGCCAAAGCAGAATGATCACGAGGAGGTGTGAGTGTTCTAGGAATTCTGATGCATGGTCTTAATTTCAAGAAACACGGGGAGATTGTTCTACCAGGTAAACAGCTGTCTCACCCTGGGGACTGGGGGAAAGCAGGAGTTGGCTCTTCGATTGAAAGAGAAGAAACAGCACCACTGTGGGGCATTTGAAAGGACTAAAGCAGAAAGCATTTCCAGTAAAACGTGAATCAATGCTGGAGTTAAATAACCAGAATTGAGAGGCTGCTCTAAACAGACGCAGCTAGAGGAAAGGAACAGGGCTAAGAGTGGTGGCTAAAGGCCCAGTGAGATGGCTCAGTAGGTAAAGGCACTTACCATGTGAGCCTGATGACCTAAGTTCAATTCCTGGAAACCACAAACATGTGAGCAGAGAGAACAAGCTCCACAAAATTCTCTTTCCACACACACATAATTTTTTTTGAAAATGTGACAGGAGCATCTTACAGGCTTCTCATCTCTGTTCAGTGTTAACTCGAATTCTTATGCTGTATCCCCAGCCCTCAAAATGCACTTGGGTATTTGAGAGTTAATTAGGTAAGTCCACCATGAGTGGATTAGCATCTTTATGAAATAGGAAGAGAGCCTATTATAGTGGCATATGCCTTTAAACCTAGCACTCAGGAGGCAGAGGCAGTCTGACCTCTGTAAGTTCAAAGCCAGCCTGGACTATATGTAAAAAAAACCTTGTCTCAAAAAAAAAAAAAAAAAAAAAAAAAAGGCAATAGAATCAGAAGAGCAGACAGAGCGTGCTGCTCACATGTGGGCACATTATGAGACAACTGTCTACAAACCACAAAGTGAGCCCTTACTAGTCACTGAATGCAGCGGCACCTTAATCTCAGCCTCCCAGCTTCCAGAACCATGAGAAATAAATGCATATTGTTTAAGAGTCTACAGTATTTCCTGGAGAAAAACTAAGGCAGTTGGCGACTCACAGCAGCAAAAGGACTTTGCAGACAGGGTTGATAAAGGTATACCCGGCAAAGATCCGAAAAGATGATTGTATAGAATTCAGAATGCCGTTGTAGTTAGGCCGGGTTGGTAGTGGATGTGCCTACAGTCTCAGCACTTGGGAAGTAGAAATGGGAGTTTGAAGTCATAGGTTCTGGGGCTGAGTTCAGAGCTTCATGCCTGCACGGCCAAACTTAGCTGACAGAGCCATCTCCCTAGCCCTGTGAATTTTTTAAAGAGTTAATTTAGTGTTCCAAGGTAACGATGCTTCCTATGGTATCTACCACACTGATCCAACCAGGCTGGAGTTTGAACACTGAGTCTTCCTGAGAAGGCCTCTCTGCACAGCCAACACAAAGGCCATCAGCTCAAGTCGACCTTTTCCCATCTGCAGGGTGGCAGGTAGGTGAGAAGGAGGAAGGTTCCTCCCTTGAAGTGTGAAAGGACCTAAAATGTGCTCAATGTTTGGGAAAAGGATTCTGTATAGCTTCAGAGGTAACATGGAGATCAAAAACCCCTACAAAGTCCTTCCCAACCTTCTCTGTCAAAACTTCATGCTTTCCTTGGGGGCAACCGTGTGCTACAGCTTGGTAGAGCATGAAGACAGGATTCACATCAGAGTGTGATTACAGGAGAGAGCAGAGGTGAGCCACTGGTATGGGTGGGTCCTGTGGGTCTTTGGAGACTTTCCTGGGAGGCCGTCATGACAATCAGCCCGAGTCCTTCTGTAAATGCTGTTACGGGACCCATTACCAAACCAGGTTGTGGTCTAGGAAAAGAGGAGGAATAGAGCCGCTGAGTAAGGAGTATCCAGTCCCTAATAAATGCTGAAGCCACGTCTAAACCTCATCTCAAACAAGGCTATTTCACATGCTAGGAGAGAACAAGCCCAGCATTAATTCATTGGATTTAAAAGAGTTAGATAGAGGAAAGGTGGGCAGAAGGTCAGAGAACATGAGCAGATCCAGAAACTAGAATGTTCTGCCAGTTCTTACCTGGTAAGCATCTTCACAAATTGCTCTATATACCTTAACACTCTCTGAAGGAGCCCTGTGTAATACTAAATATTCAGAGATTTTATGTTATAAGAAAACAATAAGCTGTGGAGCTGGAGAGGTGGCTCAGCAGTTAAGAGCACTGGTCGCTCTTCCAGAGGACCTGGGTTCAATTCTCAAAACCCACATGGCAGCTCACAACCATCTATAACTTCAATCCCAGGAGAATCTTATGCCCTCTTCTGGCCTCTTTTGGTACTGCACACATGTGTTCACAGATATAAATGCAGGCAAAACACCGATACATATAAGAGAAAATTTAAAAAGAAAACAATAAATGGGCCAATGATATGAATCATCTGCTAATGCACTTGCTAAGCAAGACTAACAACCTGAATCTAACCCCAGAATCCACTTAAAGGTGGAAGGAAAGACTGACTCCATGAAGTTGCCTTCTGATCTCCACAATGGGGTATGGTGTGTGTCCCTCACTCATCATCATCATCATCATCATCATCTTAAAAAGAAAGATATTATGGCTTTTTAAAGGTAAATAAGTCTGGAATATGCTTGGGAGGAATTTCATTAAAGTACAGAAGCTTAAAATTTTTTAGTATTTTCCACTACGAGGGAATTGCCTCCTGTCTTCTGAAAATTTATTTGTGGATCCACTCTCATTCATTCCCCAGCATCTGTAGAGAGATGTGCAGGTAACACAGCTACTGAGACAGCATGGGTACAATAACCGTGTCAAGTGCGGGAGACAGTGTTGACAGCACCTCTCTGTGTCCTCTGGATCTTTATGTCTCCTCTCCGCACAATTCCTTCTGGGCTTTGGAGAAGATGATATAGCTGTCTCACATAAACATAAATATTGAGAAGGCAGTTTGACCCTGTGTCCATTTAGCAAAACAACAGTAGAAGATTCCCCCTGCCCGCTATCTCTTAAATTATGAACTTTTGACAGCACTAGACATGAACCCCTTCCTGTGGAGCAGGCCTCAGGCATTAATAAAAACTGTTGGTTACCCACAATAACAGGCACGCCACTATTGTTCCAGTGGGCCCATCTTGCCTGTCAGGTCAGCAATGTAGTTTACAGAGTTCACGGCTGGGTAAGGCAGCTGCTGATCTGTGTCTCGCAGCAGCCTGGAAGCATCTTCTTACACTCTGTAAACTAGTCATCAGAAAAGAAGCTTCCATCTCAGTTTCAGCTTGATTTCCTGTGTTCTGCCACCAAGTTATATAGTATCTTTATCAACAGACTCTTACCGTCTAGTTCTGGAAGGCAAACAAGAACAATGGTAATGCCATGTATCGTTTAGGGAGCCCTTGAGGCCTCCCTGCCAATAACCCTTAGGCAGGTATCCCACATCTGGCACTGGGATTTTCATTTTCCACTCACAAAGGTACCTCTGTTTGGGGAGGTGGGGAGCATCTCCAGGATGAGACAGAGACCTAGGATAAGGGACACACTCAAGAATCAATGGGGGTGATCTTAGCTGTGACTCATAGCATTGGGGATGTGACACCTGAAGAGGCCACCTCCTGTAGCCAGGCATGAATCCCAGTGGAGCAATAGAAACACCAACCTACCCATAAAACTTTCAACCCACAATTTATCCTGTCTACAAGAAATGTACGCACAGGGATGGAGCAGAGATTGAGGGAATGGCAAACCAATAACCAGCCAAACTTGAGAGCCATCCCATGGACAAGCACCAATCTCTGACACTATTAATGATTGTCTTAGTTAGGGTTTTACTGATGTGAACAGACACCATGACCAAGGCAAGCCTTATAAACGATAACATTTAATTGGGGCTGGCTTACAGGTTCAGAGTTTCAGTTCATTATCATCAAGACGAGAACATGGCTGTATCCAGGCAGGCATGGTACAGGAGGAGCTAAGAGTTCTACATCTTCATCTGAAGGCTGTTAGCAGAATACTGGCTTCCAAGCAGCGAAAATGAGGGTCTTAAAGCCCAAGCTCACAGTGATACACCTTCTCCAACAAGGCCACACCTTCTAATAGTGCCACTCCCTGGGCCAAGCATATACAAACCATCACAATGGTACTGTTATGCTTGCAGACAGGAGCCTAGGAGTGGCTCCACCCAGCAGCTCACTCAGACATGCAGACACCCTCAGCTGAATAGTGGATGGAGCTTTCAAACTCTTGTGGAAGAATAGGAGGAAGGATTGCAGACCCTGAAGGGGATAGGAACTCTACAGGAAGAAAGACCAACAGAGTCAACTAACCTGGACCCTTGGGCTCTCAGACTGAACCACCAACCAAAGAACACACATGAGGTGGACCCTCCCCACACATATGTAGCAGATGTACAGCTTGATCTTCATATGGGTCCTAAACAACTGGATCTGGGACTATATCCCAAAAGCTGTTGTCTGTACATGGGATGTATTCTATTATGTGGGCTACCTTGTCTGACCTCAGTGGGCGAGGGGACAGCCTCCTAGAGACTTGAAGTTGCAGGGGGAATAACAGGGGGTCCACTCACTCAGAGAAGAAGGGGAGGGGGGAAGAGGGAAGGATTGTGGGAGAAAGTGACCAGGAGGGATCAGTAAGAGGGATGTAAAGTGAAATAACTTAAAGAAAAATAAATTTAAATTTTAAAAAATATAGCTCTGTTTAAACATTTCAATCATATTTTTAGCTACCTTACAAAAAATTAGTGTGTTTCTACAGGCTTTTACATACACCCTTAGTTTTGGTTAACCCTTTACATACCAGCTCGGGTCCCAGCCCTCACCTCCACCCCACAGAAATCTTTCCACTTTCAATTAAAAATCTTTTCTGTAATGAAGCCATTATGTTTCATGAGAGCTGAAGTTCTATTATGTAGAGTAATAGCTAAAACTGCTGACACACAATAGTATCACATCTGAGCAGAGTTGTCTCAGGCAGCACTGGTGGAATTGCATGTCATGACAGCTCATGTGAACCTAAGTATTCCAAACTTTTGACATTGCCAAACTTCTCCTGACCCCATATCTAGTAATGTGAGCCTAACTGGGTGGTGACCCATAGTTTAAGAAACTGTGACTTACGTGAAGAGTCAGTTCAGAATCAAATCTCAGCCCAGATGATGAGGAAGGGGTGGGAGAGAGGGTTCAGGCGAGGGTGTGGTGTTCAGTACAGCTCCAAGGCCGACTAGGAGACGTGTGACAAGGATGGGCAGCATCACAGAGACTGGATCTGGAAAGAGAGCCCGATCCTAAGAGATAAGCTTTCTGGACAAAGCTGCATGACACGGTAGTGTATATGTGGGCCCCCTGCACTGAGTTGTGTATCTCATACACATCCCCTCTTCCTTTTATGAGCAGTAACTTCTGGAAATCTCAGCTTAGATAGAGTTTACTTGCAACAATTTCACTGAGTCTGAGGAATGTTGGCTTTATTGGGAAAATATTGGCAGACAACTGAGGCTCCTAAGCAAAAAAATTAGATAGTAACTTGGCACATTAGCTCATCACCATGGCTACAGTACAGATAATAGGCAGAAGGGATCAGAATAGAGGTTGACCATCAGGCCAGACTCTTTCACTGTGCCATTCATTTACTCAATCAGTAACTAAATTCTGTCAATTCTACATTCTATATATGCAAGGCATCCACTTAGAACTTTCTCCACTGACACTATTCTAGCCCTGTATATTCTCTCACAAATCTCTATAACAGCCTTATAATCCATCGTGTGCCTTGAACTGTCTTGGTTCTCTCTGATCTAGCCTTCCCCTGGCCTCCAAAGAGGGTGTCTCCTTAAAACACAAATCTACTGAGGTTACTCATTTCCAAGTCTATGCTTCTCCTTTTGCTCTTATGATGACTCCTATAAGGTTTGGTCTGCCCTACACAGTTGACACGGTCTGGGTTCTCCTTGTGATGCCAAAAGAGCAACTGATCCATTGCCTAAATTTACTCTTACATTCAAGGATGCTCATCTCTGCATCTGTGGGAGCATTACCCACACCCAGCTTCCAGCTGAGACATTCTGTATGAATTGCCCTGAGCCTAAGGAAGCTACCTCATCAAAACTAATGTCCTGAGCCTAAGGAAGCTATCCCATCAATACTATATGCCCTCATCAAGGAACTGATTGACAAGTGTCTGGGCAGGGACCTCTTGCCTCAATGTAGGCCATACCTAATGGGCTTTTGTGGTGGTTAATCTACATTGTCAACTTGATAAGATTCAGAGTCACCACAGAAACACACCTCTGGGTGTGTCTATGAGGATATTTTCAGAAAGATTTAAGTGACAAGGGAAGTCGCCCTGAATAGGCTGTGTTTCTGGACTGAATAGAAAAAAGAAAGCAACTGAACACCAGCATTTGCCTCTGTTTCCTGCCCACGATGCAGTGTGACCTGCTGCCTCATGCCCCCACCATTCACTCTCTTTCCTGACCATAATGCAATGGGACCAGCACCCTCCTGCTCCCACCACCACATAACTTCCCAGTAAGTCACACTGCAAATCAGAACAAACCTTTCTCTCCCTGAGGTACTTTTCTCAGGCATTTTGTCACAGCAACAAGAAACATAACTATGCCAGCCCATTCAGACTCCTATCTCCCCATGGAATCATGCGAGACCTGTGTTATAATCATATTGCAATTCAACTCCTCTCTCTGCCTGGTCTTCTTCCCTTAGTCCCTCATAAGATTGTTCCAGAAAGCACACCCTCAGAGACATCTTGTGCGTGAATTGGGCCTCAGAGTCTATTTCCTGGGAATTCTAAAGTACAGCACTCTCTTATCACTGTAGAAATGCCATCATGCAGCCTTCACATTAGCTCCTGAGTCCACTAAGCCCTGTCTAGGTCATTGTTGTTTGCATGAGATGCTGCTTCTAAGGCTGGGACTTCTTCTTCTTCTTCTTCTTCTTCTTCTTCTTCTTCTTCTTCTTCTTCTTCTTCTTCTTCTTCTTCTTCTTCTTCTTCCCCCCTCCTCCTCCTCTCCCTCTTCCTCTTCCCCATTATCTACTTTGTGGAGTTAACATCTATCCATCCTTCAGGTCTCAATTAAGGATTATTTCGTTTGAGAATTCATCCCAGATCTACTGAGCCCTGCTTGATGCTGTCAAGCCAATCGGAGGTGCCCTTACAACTATGTAATTATAAGAATTATGGTACATTGTACTTATGTACCCATGTAATTGACTCAGCTATTACGACAAGGAATTTGTGTATCATGTCTATCATTGTATCCCTAGAGTACAGTACAATACCTGGAACACAAATGGATAGCAAAAAAAATTCCTAAACAAAGAAAAAGTAGGAAATGTTCTTAAATGAGAATTAGGAGGATTATATATATATAATTTTTGGTTACTAACTAGATATAATCCAGAAAATGCCTCCACTTCTGCATTTGTTAGAGATAAAATACGACACTGTTGGCTGAGAGAAATAATTCTAAAGAAAGTTTTACAAAAAAGGTAAGTGAAAAAAGGCTACATCTGTGGTGTTTGGCCTATATAGAGCACAAATGTCAAGTAGGAAGGTTGGAGTTGGGGTGCAGCTGTATTTCTCCCAGCAAGTCCCCTTTGTCAGTTCACTTCTGACCAATAACACCCTGTACTCCGTGCACTTTATAAGTTGATGCTTATATTGGGTGTCATGGGTTTCTAGAACAAAATACCACAGAGCTGTGACTTAGATAATAGACATTTGGTTTCTCCCAGTTCCAGAGACTGAAAGATCAAGATCAAAGTGTCAACGTCAAAGTTGACTTTCTAAGGCCACCCTCTTAGCTCGCAGATGGCCATCCCTTAGTCTACCCCACACAGCCTTCTATCTGTATCTGTACCTATGCCTAGATTTTCTCTTTTTATAGGAACATTAGTTAGATGAGTTTAGAATCCACCTCAAGAATTAATTCTAACTTAACCACCTCTGTCTCCAAATACAGTTGCATTCCAAGATCACAGAGATTAGGATGCAAACAGGAATCTATGGACACAGTTCAGCTCATAAAAATGGTACAGTGTTTCCTCTTCCCACATCCATTGCCCCAGGGACTGCTCAACCACTCCTCTCCACCAGAGCACCTACGTCCAAAACAACCTCTCCCTCAAATTCCCAGATTTCCACGGGTTCTAGAACAGATGAAAAAGGGGGCTATTCTGCCTGGGGTCGGGGCAAGTAGGTGAGAGAAAGACCTGAAGGAGAAGGATTAACAAGAATTTGTAGTAACAAGGGAAAATATTCTAGGTTGTACATCCCTCCACCGGCTAATTCAAGCATAGAAACTGCCACATTGTTAAATTTTATTGTGAACTTTGGATGCAGACGGATGTGGCTCCTGTGGAGGATGAATGGGGGCCCTGGTAAAAGTTGAAGTAAGAAAGGTTGGCCAAGGTCATGTTGTAAAGAGCTTCTTTTATTTTGCCATAAATCAGTCAGTGCTTTATCTAGAGATGAACATGGGGAATTAGAGGCCGCTGCAATCACTCATGCAGGAAACAAGGCAATTACTTGTAAGAGGTTGAAAGATTGGAGCAAGACATTAAGGCAATAGCTATTAGGTGGGGGTGGGTAGCAGGAGTGGTGAATGACGGATAAATGGATAAGGCTGGGAAAAAGAAAAAGGAATCAAAATGGAGAGAAGAGAAAGCAGAAAGTCCCTACTGACACCTACATCAGGAGTCCCTGTCTCCCTATGGGGTTCTGTTAAGCTTGATCTGTCCCTCCTTGATCAGGGAGATTTTCTCAGACTTTCTCAGAGTTGTCCAGCATCTCTCGGCACTTTGGAAGATGCTGGGAGCTAGGAAAGCTCTAGGCATCAAGCACGTGGTTAAATAACATGAAGAAAATGTAACAGAAGGAGTCACCAATGATGAAGGTGGCTACCTGGTCAGTCACTTGGAGAAGGCACTTAGAAGAGAACAGAGCCCGCAGATCTAGGGCCTGGATCCATCTATACTGAGGAAACAGCCATGTGTCTCTAAGAGTTGGAGTGTTTCCTGTGAGGATACTGAATCGGGAAAGCCAAAGAGCTTGGTATTTATAGAGGAACAAGGTGGATCACAGTACTTGGTCACTATCCTTATTCATAAGCTTGGAGTGATCGTCAAGCCTAGAGGTTAGATGTGATGAAAACACTAGACAAGGTGAATGACTTTCTGAACCATCTTCCCATCCTCATGAACACAGCAGCCACTTAGAAGGATTGCTGGGAGCAGAACTAGACACAGCAACAAGTGTGTGTCAGTCAAACTGGGTCAGTCTCCAGGGTAAGCTTACCTTTTCTTTATGACCTCTCTCATCACAACAACAACAAGGACAACAACAATGAGGAATCTGTCCTCTGGTCATTTGTTCTAATGTTTAGAGGTGCTAGTATAGGATTTGTTATCTCTGTTTGGGATTTGAAGGAATTAAAATCTCCAGAATAGAACAGCTATGATCTGTCAGAAGTCAGGCTTTTCCCTGTGAACCTAACGACTACAGAGAGCCAGGGGCCTGAGTCACTAACAGGCAGAGACAGGAGTCCCTTCCAAGGTTGGGTCAGGCTGGAGTCCACACCCTTCAAAAAAAAAAACAGGAGCAACAGTAGGCAAGACTGAGTCTGAGGACTTGGGAAATAGCTGAAGTTTAAGCGAGGAGATACCTCTTCACTAATTGCCTGGGGGTTCTTTAGGCTTTACTGTGCATGTGAGCTTTCTTGTTAAAAAAATAATAATGTATGCATATTATAGGAAGACCGGGGTGGGCTGTGTACCATCACATGCAGAGTTAATTGTGATATACTCAAGGACTTCCTCCAGTGAATCCCATCTTAACTCAAAATCCCATGGGTAGGACTTGAGGCATTTGTGGAAGAAAAGGCACTTTGGGGAGAGCATTCCCTCTTTGATAAGAAGACTGAGTCAGACAGATTTTTTTTTAATTGATGCTGGAGATGGAACCAAAGTGGTAGGCTTGCTAATTTACTGCTGATCTGTGCCCTCAGCCCTTTAGAATTTTTTTTAAAGCCTATCAACTTCAATCTGTGCTGTCCATATAGTTCTAGGTGTAGGGCTGTCCACTGGAGCATGGTGGATGGACAAGGGGCCAGAGACTTAGAGAAAACTGACTCTCTCTTCACCCAAGACGCCATCCTTATAGCTCCTCAGTTAGGGGTGGAAGCTCACAAACCTCTTCCTACTCCATGCTGGAAGATGACTGACTTGGTCTTGTACAGGTCTTATGCAGGCAACCATACCTTCTGTGAATTAATGTGTACAGAGGTCCTATCACGTCCAAAAGATGCTGTTTTTCTTTAGTCCTCTCCAAAATCTGGCTTTGATGTTCTTTCTGTTCCGTCTTTCCAGATGGTACTTGAACCTTGGGGAAGGGCTGTGACGTAGATGCCTCACTTGTAGCTTAGTTTGCTATAGTCACTGATTTCTTGGTAGTTTGATGAGTAGTGAGCTTCTGTGTTAACCACCATCTGTTGGGGAGAAACTTCTCTGATGCTAAGGGCTGCACGAATATAAGGGAAAAAAGACACAAGACATAGAAGGCAGTTGTGGGTTTTGTTTTGTTTTTTTAAATAAGGATGTAAGAGAAGTCAGCTAAAGCTCAGCCAATGTGGGGAGGAGTTCAGAGATGGTTCTCTGAAACAGGAACAATTTTTCTTAAGAATAAGAAGCTATTGCTTGGAGCATTATCAAAGATATAGGGAAGAACCAGTTAGTGACCGAAATCATATCAAAGAAGAGTAGAGAGGAATATCTATTAGGAACAAGGATATTCAAGAGCTACCAATAAGAAATTCTCAGATTTTACATTTTAGTTTCTTGTGTATGGATCAAATGCAAACTCAGGTCTTCTGACTCCTGACCAGGGCTCTTTCCATATTCCATAAATGCTCCAGTTTTCTCTGTTTTTGAAAGTGATTCACTAAAAATGCAAAATAAAACAAAGCAGTACATGGAGGTGGGGTCCTGGGCCTGCCTATGGAAAAAGAGGTCAAGGTAGGTAGGCACCAGCACAAGAAGCATAAACGTGGACTGTTTTATGGCTTTTCTCCAGCAATGTGATTTCTCTTTAGCTAGCCTGAGGGTCTTGTTTCTAGGCTGCTGCCAATGGGAATTCTGACACCGATAATAGGAAGCTCTAGGACTTCCTCACAGTGGGAATACATTTCCTGATGACTCAGTGTCCCAAGTACCACTGTGTCAATCATTCATTCTCTTCCTAAGAAATTTCTTCTGGGCCTGGAGAGATGGCTCAGTGGTTAAAAATGCTTGCTGCTCTTGCAGAGGCCTGGAGTTCAGTTCCCAGCAATCTATCAGAGAGGTTGTAACTCTGGGCCCAAGAATCTCTGATGCCAACTTCTGGCCACCGTGGGCCCCATGCTTTCATGCGTACACATGCACATAAATTAAAAAATAAATCTAAAAAGAAAAAATTTCTTCTAAGCTCAATCCTGACAATTATCAGCTGCTGGCCTGGGCAGCCAGGCCTGTGGCTCACTGTACCTCTCTGCCACAGAGCAGTGTAGCCCTGTACACTTTTCTGAGAGGGCATAGATCAGTGTTCACATTTCCTTGCTATGCCTTTAAGAGCTACAAGAATGCAAGAAAGAGAGGTGGGGTCTCCTAACAGAACTTCTTGGAAAAAGATCCTAGGAATTTCTGCCAGAAACTGAACTGAAATTCCAACACTGAGATCTTGGGGGTGGCCTGTGCTGAGTTAGGCCTATGATTGGACTGCACAGTCTATTAGGGAGGAGGGAACCAAGAGCAAAAGAGCTGGGGGAAGGGAGAGGAGAAAAGACCTCCCCACCCCTTCCCAACCCATACACTCTGAACCTGGAATCAGTAAGTAGCCACGAGCCTGGAGAGGGTCTGTGCATGTCCAAGCTGAGGGCAGCAGATGCTGGACCCCAAGAGCTTTCTGCAACCAAGTGAACAAGGAAGGCCTGCAGAGACTGCCTTGCCAACAGCTGGACTTGATCACCAGCTTGAAACTGAGATCATGCACTGGGTAGAATAACAAGCGAACTCTGTTCTCTCTGGCTATGCAAAGCGTTGTTTTCCAAGGAATTGCCACAGCAGCAGACAGAAAACCAGAGATTGCCACCTGGAGCCTTGAGTCATTTTCGAGAACCAGCGTTCCTGGGAAGTGTGCAAGATGATGCTGGCCCTTCAGAGAACTTCTGCTTCACTGGTTCTCTTTCTTGCAGCATTTCTGCCCCCACCACAACATGCCCAGGACCCAGCAATGGTGCACTACATCTACCAGCGCTTCCAAGTCTTGGAGGTAGGTGACGTGTCTTCCATTCACTGGGAGTATGCCTCATGGAAGTCACTCTATTGTGCCCCCACTTTCCTGTCACCTAGGGTGCATGTCTTCCAGATACAGTATGAATGACTGCTAAGATCACGTTTACAGATGTGCATAGCCGTGCAGTTCAGGATACCACCTCCAGTGCAGACCTCTCCATCATGAGACCTCAAGTGTGGCTTCACTCTGTACTTTTCCCCTGGCAGTTTTTCTTACCTATAAAATGGACATAGTGATAGAATTTAAGTTCAAATGATATTCTACAGATTTAATAAAGAGATTTCAACTTTGACAAATTAGGGATGCTTTATTTTGGCCATTAATCCATACTCAGAACATAGTCTAACTCGCTGAGTGAATTTCCAGGTTGTTGAACAGTTAAAACCAAATAGTTCAGTCTTCAAAGTATGAAAATTAGAACTGTAGTCACGTTCTCTTCATCTTTTACTGTATTGGGTTGCTAACTGATTCCAGCTTTTCTCTTTTCCTTTTTATGATGAACTGTTAAGTGACTATAAAACAATGTGGTGTTATACACAGAGACTCGCTGTGGATTTTTACTTCTTATTCCTAACTGGACTTGGGTATGGAAATGAGACTTTCCAGCAATGTTAAACAGAGTGAGAACATTTGAGGTGGAAACCTTGTTAGAACAATCAAAAACCTAGGGTTGGGAATGTGGCTCAGTTGGTAAGTACTAGCCTAGCATGCGTAGAGCATTGGGTTCAAGGCCCATCACTGCATAAGCCAGGTATGTTTGTAATATCAGCTGTAATAGCAACACTCAAGGAATAGAGGCAGGAGGACCAGGGGCTTCAGAGTCATCTTTGGCTAAACAGGAAGTGTGAGGATAGTTTAGACTAAATGGGACTCTACATAAAAACCAAACCAAACAAAACCAAATGGACAAAATTCAACATTTTTATAGGCCAGTCATGTTTTCAGGGACACATGTAACCTGCTACCTTTGCAATGCTTAGCACTTATACAAGTTGAATTGGCACATTATGCATCTTCTGTCTAGGACACTCTTATCTCAATCAACTATTTTCTATATTTTCCTGAAAAAAAATCTGTAAGTCCAAATGATGGCACCATCTAGCTATAGTTTCAGTAACATAAGTGCACAGAACGAACAATCCAAATGCCATTTCTCACACTGTCCAGCCAGCAGGTGGAGGTCTGGAATCTGTAGATAAAGCACTCCCAGACCCTGGGCCTCATACTGCAATCCTTGCTCCCTTCCTGGACGCACTGTCAACCTCACCTGCTTAAAATGCCAAACCTGTGTCAGGCTTTAGCACCAGCTAAACTCATGTCCTTCGTCCTCTGGTCCTGTGAGAGTATGTCTAAGACAAACTTCCTTGCAGCATTTCTGCCCCCTGCAGCTCTGTAGCTGTGTAGATATGTTGTTTAGAAGATAAAGATAGGTTCTTCTTTGACCAATAGGTTCTGACCTGGGGTTGAAGACAAATCCCAGGTGGTAGGCATTTCTGGCCAATGCAGACTTGACAACACACAGATACAGGGCCTGTTCTGCAAGGGGAATATGGGAGCAAGAAAGGGGAAATAGAGACTTGGAAATTATTAATATCCATTGTCTCTCCATGCCCCATCTCTTTCTTTTTCTCTTCTCCACAGCTTTTCCTGTCTATCTCTTTCTCTTTCAAGAGAGAGTGCCCTGCATGGTTATGAGTAAAAGGTTTTCCATTTGTGAAGAAGGTTTTAGTCAATGTTACCACGCGAGCTTTAACTATTAACTCTGACCTAGCAGTCCCGTTTCCGATCACTAATTCTTCCATTCACCAAATAGTCATTGCCCATTACTCTATCCTTGGTTCTGTGCCAGATGTGAGGGACTGAAACTCATTTCTGGAAATTTAGCCTAAGACTATAGCTAAGGACATAAAAAAAAAGTAAATACAGACTGTTTTCCCTTAACATTGAGTGAAAAAATTGAAAACTAAATGGGCATTGAAAGTTGTTTAATGGCCGGCAGTGGTGGCGCACGCCTTTAATCCCAGCACTTGGGAGGTACAGGCAGGCAGATTTCTGAGTTCAAGGCCAGCCTGGTCTACAGAGTGAGTTCTAAGACAGCCAGGGCTACACAGAGAAACCCTGTCTCGGAAAAACAAAAAAACAAAAAACAAAAAAACAAAAAACAAAAAACCCCAGAAAGTTGTTTAATGGAACAAATAATGGGATTTCAATGTAATGAAAAGCTACATCATATTAAAATTATGTTACATACAGATAAATAATATGGACATACACACAATAAAATGTTGTTCAGCCTTTAAAATGAAGCTCATACATGACACTGGAAAGGAACTTGCAGGATTTTACTATACATTTAATCTGAAAATAATAAACTCATACATATAGAGAAGTTTAAGGAATGAGGAGATATTGATCAGAGAACACATAATTTTAATTAGGATAAGTTCTGAAGACAGGCTGATGGCTTGGTTAGAAAAGTGTGCTGCCGACGGCGTTATGGGGACCTAAGTTCGGATCCCCAGCACCTACATCACAGTAAGGTGTGGAGATGCCCATCTGTGAGCCTGGTGCTGTGGACACAGATACAGGCAGTTCTCTGGGGCTTAGTGGATAGGTGGTCTATACAGTCAGTGAGCTTCAGATTCGATGAGAGACACTGCCTCAAAGCATAAGAGGTTGAAATGATTGTCAAAAATACCTGGTATTGCTCTGTGCCTCCATGTGTACACCTGCATAGGCATAGACACAGATATACATACATACAAACACATATACACACACACCCCTGCATACACAGGAAAGAAAGAATATGTTCAAGAGATCCATTGTACCTATTATTATTATAGATAATAACAATATACTGCATACCTGGAAATTAAGAGAATAGATTTTTTATCACCTCAAAAGTTAATATGCAAAATACAAAATATAAAAAGATACAAAAAAAAATACATATGTTAACTTGATTGATTTAGCCATTTCACATCAAAATATCGTATGTACAACAATTATATGGGAGTTTTATTTGTTAATTAAATAATATAGTCAGCACAAAAATTAGTGTGTGTTATAATGATATAATATATATTGCTATAATTATAATAATATTTAAATATTTACAATGTATTAGCAACTTAAAATAGTAATTAAACAAAACAAAAAAAAAGTTGTTTAATGGAACAAATAATGGGATTTCAATGTAACAAAAAGCTACATTGCATAGAAAATCACATGTGAAAATATTTTCTATTCATCATGAAATAACATTGGAAAACTTAAAAACTGGTATAGTTTTAAAACTAGTATAGTTCAACAGTACCCATGAATTTAGGTTTATGGGTTATTCCTCCCCCTTTTGATTATTTATACTTATTTAATAATCTTTTCCTAGGAATGATAACTATTTATAGTACTTGAATAATTTAAATAATTATAATAATGTGGTAACTTTGGTAATTTATTTTCTATTTGAAGCAAGGGCTGGAAAAATGTGCCCAAACAACAAGGGCATATATTCAAGACTTCCAGGAATTCTCAAAAAACATATCCACCATGCTGGGGAGGTGCCAGACCCACACAAGCGAATACAAGAGTGCAGTAGAAAACCTTGCCCTGAGAGTAGAGCGTGCCCAGCGCGAGATCGACTACCTGCAATACCTCCGAGAAGCTGACTTCTGCATTGAATCAGAGGAGAAGACACTGGCTGAAAAGGTGCTTCAAGAAGCAGAAGAAGAAAAGAAGATCCGAACCCTGTTGAACACAACAAGTAAGGAATTTCTCCCATCCCTTTTAGGGCCTGTCACATCTGGAGAGATGCAGATGCTAGCAGTTAGAAAGTGTGAGCAATCAGTGACTGAGGACTGGGCATATCCCTTGTGTGTATGGGCAAGAGCAACTTAGCAGGGGTTGGATGTCTCAGAAGAATCCCATTTCAAGGAAGTAGCTTGCCTTTCTCCGGTAGTTTCTAAAGACCATAGAAAGGCAAGGTCTGTGGTCTAAGAGGCAGCTTGGGGGTCATCTCCTGATAGACTTTGGTTTAATAGAGCCAAGTGGTCCCAGCTCCTAGGGAGAGTGGCAGGCTGATGTGAACTACATCATCGAAAGCCCTGAGAACACTGATGCCAGTGAAATAAGTAACAGTCTGAAACTTGAAACTGTGACAACCAAACCTCAGGCCTAGGTACTGCAGTGCATTGCTATTGTGTGCTGTTTGGGATGGTGGCATTCTGGAATTTGTCCTGTGTGTGACCTATCAGTATCTGTTCTAGGCTGTCGATAATAGTATATGTTAGCTCATGTTTATAATAAACATCACAGCTGAGGTGTTTCTGTGCACGAGTCTATTTCATTAAAACAGTAAGAGAAACAAGGCCCCCACCTGTATTTTGTATTCTGAAAAGACTGCACTGCAAATAGGTAGACTATGTATGTACTTATTATGCCTTCAAATCTGGGAAACTTCAGCAGGAAATAAGGTCATAAACTGGGGGTCATCTTTTTAGGGCTTTTCAATGTAACTTGTAAATCATTATGAGAAGGGCTTTGGCCTTGAGAATGTAGCTCAGCCGGAAGAGCATGCATGAGACCCTGGGTTCCATCCCCAGCATGAGGCACAGGCAGAAAGATCAGCACTTTAAGGATAGCCTCAGTTATGTAGTAAGCTTAAGGCCAACCTGAGCTACATGAGACTTGTCTCAGTGAAAAATAAATGGGTGAAGGTCTCTGTAAGTGCAGTGAACATTAAGGACACTTCAAGTGATAGCACAAGCTATAAAGACATGTCCATCTGCAAATCTGCCTGAGAGAAAACGATGTAGAGCAGGAGGATACAGGGGCAGGAAGCTGAAGAGTTCTAATCAAGCCCTGTGCTGGCACCAATAGCCACGCTTCCATTCATTTAGTCACCGATTTATGACAACTACTGATTGGAACAGAGATACTGTTCCAGGCAGTGGATACAGATGATGAAATATCATGTGGTCCATGCTAAGGAGATTGAACATGGCTGGAGAAACCTCTGAATTATTCTAAGCAGGGAAATGATATAAAGGAAGAGACTCCCACCAGAGAAGGGAGAGCAGTCAGGAGCAGGGAAGTAATTTAATCAAGCAGTGACTCAGCATGAAGTATCTATCCAGGACAGAAAAGAGCTGGTAGACTGAAAGCTGTTCAGAGTTGAAATCCACACACTTTGGTGAACCAGAGTTGAAAAAAAAGGTAAAGGAGAGATGTGAATGCAGGATACTTCCAAAGTTCGGGGCTTAGGTCATTAATTGGTTGGTAGGAAATCTGTTTAGATAGAAAACCCAAGAGTAGTTTGGAAGCACATATGACTAGGTGGGTTTTCTCCAAGGCTTACGTCTTCATTTGTTTTCTGTTGCTATAACTGAATCATGCAAGATACTTTATAAAGAATAGAAATTTACTTAGTTTGCTTAGAAGTTTCCTAGGGGCTGGGAACACAGTGAAAATACTAATACTATCTGATCTAGAATGTGCCTGAACTTTCACACAGGGTCACAGGCAGGCCACCAAGCCCAAATCGTAGAGCAGGGTTCCTGAGCTTTCCTTATTCCTGTGGTTCTCACAGACCTGCAGACCTTGAGGTGACCCCTTTCCCATTTAGCTAGAGTGCAGCAGGCTTCCTGACGTGGGGCTCATGGTTCCTCAAGTCCCATCTTCTGTCCCACCCCACATGCACAGGCTTCCAGTGCCTGCGGAGTTGTCACTCACAAGGCTGTCACTTCTGGTACACTGCTTCAAACAGCTATTTAAAGCTGACCCAACCTCGCTGCCTCCTGCTGTCAGTAGGGTTGCCTAGATGGACCTGTCTGAATCCTGTGCGAGTGTCCTCACTACTTCTCTTAAGTCCTAAATCCCCACTACCATCACGAGGCCTTCACACAGCTCCGCTGTATAATACTTTTCATTATTGTTCATGACTTGTTAGCAGCAGCAAGATGATCCAGTCTACTCTTCAGTCCTTTTATACAGAAAAGGTCTTCTACAGGGCTGGAGAGATGGCCCAGTGGTTAAGAGCACTGACTGCTCTTCCAGAGGTCCTGAGTTCAATTCTCAGCAACCACATGGTGGTTCACAACCATCTGTAATGGGATCAGATACCCTCTTCTGGTGTGTCTGAAGATAGCTACAGTATACTCATATAAATAAAATGAATAAATCTTTAAAAAAGAAAAAAGAAAAGAAAGAAAAGGCCTTTAGCAAAGTGACCTAGATCAATCTCAACTGCTTCTCTTCCTAAAGTATCCATATAGAGTTCTAACTTAAATATATTTATATGTGCATACAGACACACATGTGAGCATTTAACATTCTCAACCACACATATTTTATTTATGTACAACTTATTCTTATACCGGATGATTAATAAATATCCTGGTATAATCTCTTCTATATTCATGAAGTGTAGAACAGGGACCTGACATGGAGGGACAGGGCCAAGGAAATTGTTCCCAGAAGACGGATGGGTGGTAAAGGCCCTGAAGAACCTGTTCTAGTCTGTGTCTCTATTGCTGTGGAAAAAACACTAACCAAAAACAAGTTGGAGAGGAAAAGGTTTATCTGGCTTACATTCCTGATCACAGTCAACTAGTAAGATAAGCCAGGGCAGGAAGTCAAGCAGGAGTAGAAGCAGGCACCGTGGAGGACTCTGCTTACTGGTTTGCTCCTCTTGGCTTGATCGGCCTCCTTTCTTATATAGCCCAAGACCACCCACAATAGGCTCAGCCCTCCCAATCAACCATCAATCAAGAAAAAGCCCGCTTGCTGGGCATTGATGGCGCACCCTTTAATCCCAGCACTTGGGAGGCAGAGGCAGGCAGATTTCTGAGTTCGAGGCCAGCCTGGTCTACAGAGTGAGTTCCAGGACAGCCAGGACTACACAGAGAAACCCTGTCTCGAAAAACCAAAAAAAAAAAAAAAAAAAATTGAAAAAGCCCGCTAGATTTGCTAACAGGCTAATCCAAAGGACATGATTCCTCACTAGAAGATCCCTCTTACCTGGTAACTCTAACTTGTGTCAAGTTGGCAGTAACTAACCAGCAGAAAATATGTCCCATTATTTTCAGACAAAGCTAGATTTAGGATGCTAGTTCTAAGCTAGTTTATCCCCTGTACTGCACATGTTTTATGATGTGCCTGCTCTTATTTTCTTGTTGATGATGGTGTTGTGGTGGTAGGGTCGTGGTTTTTGCCTGACTGTTCTGGTAGTAACTGTACCATAGCAGTTTTCTAATTCTGTACAACAGATTGCCATAAATTCAGCAGCTAAAAGCAATATCAATTCATTATTGCAAAATCCACACATGGCTCTAATTGTATGAGCAAGGTCACATGTTTCCTGAAGTTCTGGCTCCAAAGGCAGCTCACAGTATGCCACTAAAAGGACAATATTTTTCCTCAAGAGGTGCCTAACAGCTCTTTGAAGAATTCTTTTATCTGATCAGATCAGGACTGTCTATCATAATCATCCTTCTGATTAACTCAGAGTCAACTGATTTGAGACTTATTAATTACAGTATCCTGAAACTTTGTCTTCCAATGTCATGTGATCACAGCATGCACTGTCTCATATGCCCAGGTCCTGTCCATGCACTGGGGAGAGAGTTATATGGGGACTACACAAGACACGGGATCTTGGGAGCTGCATTAGTTACTTGACTCATAGCTGCAACAGAATACCTGACCAAAGCCACTTTGGGAAGAAAGGGTTTATTTCAGCTTTATAGTTCCATGGGATATCATTAATCATGGCAGGGGCAGGAGCAGCAGGTAACTGGTTATATTGTGTTCACAGTCAAAGAGTAGATAGCATTGTCCCCCTTCTCTCCTCTCCCTCTTCCCCTCCCTCCCTCTTCCCTCTCTCTCTCTCTCTCTCTTCTCTTCTCTCTCTCTCTCTCTCTCTCTCCCATTGCTTTCTCCTTTATAAGTCCAGGGCTCCCAGCCCACAGAACAGTGCTTCCCAGCTGAGAGTGGGTCCACCTACTTCAATCTAGAAATGTCCTCACAGACATACCTAGAAATCTGTCTCCATTTTGATTCTACTTATTTTTAGTTTACTATGTATCTATTTTGTATATACGAGTGTATGTATGTATGTATGTATATTATGTATGTATATGTATCTGATGATCTGGCAGTCAGAAGGCAGCCAGATCTGGAACTGGAGTTTACAGATGGACTGTGAGCTCCGATGTGGGTGCTGGCAATAGAATTCAGATCCTCTGCCAAAGCCGCCAGTGCTCTTAACCTCTGAGCTATCTGTCTCTCTAGCCTTCTATTTTGATTTTAAATCCATCAAGTTGCTGTCACAGCTAGCCATCACAGGGACCATTTTGGAATTCCACCTAACACTATGCCTCAGTTTTCTGAACATGTCTTTCTAGAAGATTCTACTACTATATCCTTGGCCTACAAAGGTCTATGCCAGTTGTGGAGCTTTTACTAAAATCCTAAATGATGAAGTCAACACCAGTGTGCAGGAAAACTGGGTCATGGAGGCTCAGGACATAGGGTTTCATTTAGATATTCTGTCTCAGAACATTTCTTTGGGAAACCTTTAGGGCAATGGATAGTATAACTATCTTGGAAAACTTAATCTTGTACCTCAAGATACAAGTGAATTCTAATGCACGTTAGAATGAACCTCTTCTTTCTCAGATGACTATTAAGGGCCAAGTTTGACAATAGCTAAGGTTATGTTAAACTAAATCATCTCCACCAAGCCGTTTCTTTGAGGTGTTTTTCCAAATGAGGTTCATATGGCTTCCCAGTCCCAGGGATGTTTTAAGATTTAGCAAAATTCTTAAAATTTTAACATTCTCCCCACCTCTCCCTCCATCCCATCCTCTTTTCCACACACACATGATTTAGAATAGTGGTGAGTGCCTTGCATGTTAAAGTCATTCCCAATGTTTGGTGCTAAGACCATTGTTAAAATAAAATTTTATGGGAGCTGGAGGGATGGCTCAGTGGTTAAGAGCACTGCTACTTTTCCAGAGGTTCTGAGTTCAATTTCCAGCAACCACATGGTGGCTCACAACCACCTGTAATGGGATCTGGTGCCCTCTTCTGGACTGCAGGCACACATGCAGGCAGAATGCTGTATACATAATAAACAGAGAGGAGAGAGAGAGAGAGAGAGAGAGAGAGAGAGGAGAGAGAGAGGGAGGAGAGAGAGAGAGGAGAAGCGTGGAGAGAGAGTAGCAGAGAGAAGAAGGAAGAGATGAGAGAGAGAGAGAAGAAGAGAGACTTGCTTGGATATCATCAGACACACCTCGTACTAGATTGGAATTTATCCAGCTGTAGGCTTTGGAAGATCCACAGTGCATCTTGAGTGATAAAGTATTGACCTCTTTTACTTGTAAGTAGCTTTTGAAGAAGAATTCTCAGAGCAGTCAAAACAAGCCATTATAACAGATTTTATTTTCTTTCTCTAGCTCAGCTCCCTTTGTTGCAAGGAAACATGGGAGTAACCTCACGTAACCCTCACCCGGCTGTGTTAAATAAATCATATCTTTTGTTAGATCATAGTTCCAAGAAGTCTGCTGAATATCTGAATGCTGCTGGAATACACTCCAATAGATAAAAAACAAACAACTTAACAAACACCCCTACTCACTGAAAACTAAAGATAGCATGTCTATGAGGCAACTCTCAAGGTTCATTCGTTCTTGGTGAGTAGAGCAAAACATTAAGAGAGCCATAACTAATTTGTAACAGATGAATTAATTATACAGGAGGAGACTGGAGGTCTGTCTGGGGGCAGAAATGTAGGAGATCAGAAGGATGCTTGTGTGCGCGTGTGTGCACACATCCAGTGTTGCTGCATTCACAGGGCCAGCAACACAGGACTTATAGTCCCTAGAGAGCACATGCCCAAGAGTCCAGAAAAGTCTGTACACATGGCATTTCTTTTGTTTATTCATTTGAAAATTCTGATTTTTTGCTTGCTTGTTTGCTTGCTTGCTTGTTTGTTTGTTTGGTGAGGCTATTTCTAGGTACTATGAGTATTACCAAAAAGTCCCAAATCATGTCACCTGGTAGCTTTTGGTCCCAGTTGGCATGAAGTCATCTATTCTCCCTCACTCATTTGTTTATAGGCTCAACAAATGTCTAACTCAATTCCAGAAACACGCTGGACTTGTGCTAGGCATTAGAGACAGACACTGGCTATGACCTCACCACTTACAGTAAAATCGAGAAGCAATCCAGACATAGAGGATAACCGTCAAGAGTGAGGGATGCTCTGATGGAGGAATGTGTGAGGTATTACTGAAACATGGTAAGTTATAGGGGCAAGGTTGCCATGGAGATGGGAGAGGTGGAACTACCCTAGAACTAGAAAGTCACCCTCAGGCTCAGTTTTAATCATAGAAAAGAGTTCGTGAGATGGAGATTGCCGTTGAGAGCATTCTAAGTCACATACAGCAGCACAACAGTGGTAGAACGGAGCATGGCATGTTCATGGAGCAAACTATTCCATAGGACTCAGGCAGAGCAGGATGCTGTGGAAAAAAAGAAGAAACAAACAAACAGACAAACGGAGGAGAGCTGCTCCCCGTGAGAGTAACGGGAATGGTGGCTATATTTGTTGGTACACAAATTTATACATTTTTATGTAGTCTCCAAATGATGTATGTGTCTTATTGGCAATTATCATGAAATTGACAAAAAACCCATGAGTTAGGTATACTCCTCACCCCACCCCCATTTTATATATCAGGAATGCAAGACCATTCCAGGACAGTTTGCCAAAGCTCATACAACTAACGAATGACCAAGGTGACATTCAAACCAACCCTGGGCTTGTACACATGCCAGGCCCTCTCATCATCCCACAGCTGGGGTGAGCAGTGGTCATTATGGGAGTGCCATGGCTCAGACAGGATTGAGAAAGGTCACTCTGGACACAGGGTACAGAGCAGCCTGGAATGGGAAATGGTGAGAGAGAGTATACAGAAGGTAAAACAAGAGCCAGTAAAGCAATGGCAAGGGTGGCCACAGAGGCATATGAGCTTGGAGCCTTCTGCCCTGAGAGTAAATGTCTATGCCAGAAGTTTCTGACCTCAGTGAGTGCCACAGTATGAACTATGGTTCCATCTCACAAAAGACTGATTTATTTAAATTCTGTCTAAGAAAAGTCAATAACCTCCTGCTTTTTGAAAATTTATTATTTTATTTTTGAGACTCGGTTTTCTGTAGCCTTGGATGGTCATGAGCTCACTGTGTCTAAGAATGACCTTGATCTATGTTTATATCAACCTGTATCTACCTTTGGAGTGATGAGATACGAGGCGTGTGCATCACCACAGCTGGTTTTATGCATTGCTAGAATTAGTGCATGCTAGGCAAGCATCCAACCCACTCGGCTACTGCTCCAAGTCCTCTTTGTTGGCTTTGCCCCCTAACCACTTATGTGGTTCTCGATTGACCTGTCACCATTTCAGCAGTGTTTCTTCCCATTATTTCTCAAATGCTTTCAGTCTACTTACACTGTTCTCTCTTCCTCTGCCCACTCCACCCCATCCCTGACAGTGCCCTCCTTGTCCCATCTATCCCTGTCCCAGTACTCTGACTTATACTGACACCAGGGTCATCTTACTAGAATTATAACACCATCACTTTTTCCCCTTGATGGCAACTGCAAACCCTAGGACAAACAAAAATGCTTTTTACAACCCTATCCTATCATAGCTTTCTCTAAATACTTAGTTTTTCTCTAAAAAAAGGAACACTTGATGATTAAATAAAACTATAAATACTGTAAAAACTATATTTATTGTGGGTTTTTTTTTTTACTATAAAATTAAGTGAGAAGTCCAGTCAAACGGCCATTTTTAGTATTTCTCAGCTTATTTCCGTCCATCTCTAGTGTTCTATGCTGTTTAATTTAACCAGTTTTAAAAACATAACTCATACATCCATGCATCCCTGCATTGTGGATACTGTGTTTCCAAAATCTATCCCAGTGACTAGAAGGAGTGGAAGAATCGGATGCTCTGGCCTGTGCATTTTAGTAGAAACTGAAGGCAACTGTTTGCTTGGGATCACATTAAACCATTTTTTTCTGTTGCTCATTCTACAGATACTATTATTCTGTAGATAATTCTACAAACTTCCCCCTCCCCGAAATAAAAACACTATGGCTCAGAGAATCTTCCCCCACATTCCTGCTCTATCCAGTAGTCCATACCACCCTAGGCATACAGTTTCCATCTCTGTTCTGTGCCTGAAAACCCTCACCCCACATCAGCTATCTTTTGTCACATTAATGTAACTCAGCAAACCACTCCAAAATTTGATGGGTTAAAGTAACTCCCAATTCTTACTTCTCAAGAGTTTGCAGTATGGAAGGACTGTTCTGCTTATTTGGGCCAGGATTGGCTTGCCTGCACATCTCCCATCCTTGGCACATTGCCTAGGAATGATTTGTTGAGGAGGCCTTCTTCTGAGATGACTAGGTTGCTCTCCACATGACATCTGGCTCTTCTAGAGGCTGATCTGGGCTCATTCTTATGATGAATACAGATGCCTCAGAGAGGTCAGAAATCCCCAAGAGATTTAGTTTGGTCATTTTTACCACATTCTTTTGGCAAAAGTAATTTCCAACTCTGGCTCCAGGGTCTACCCTTCCACTGTAAACTCTAGTTGCTTCCATATTGGGCTTTTGGTCTTGATGCTCATGGAAGCAGAGGGCAAGCAAGATCAGCTTTCAGTTATGCAAATGTGTGTTGAGAACAGGGAACAGATACCTGTTGATTGATGAGTGTCGCGTCCGCCTTGGCCCGCAAGTAAGACGCGACACGGTAGGATCCTTCTCAGTTGGCTTTAATCCAGGAACGGCTCTTGACATAGGAATGGGGAACTGGACGGGGGACCTGGACCAGGAAGGAAGGGAAAGGCCTGGACCCCAAGCAGCAGAAAGGAGCTGCTTATATAACTGCCCTAGGCGGGCTGGGTGATGTGTCCTCCCAGGATAGGTTAAGCTGCCAACACCTTATTAGCATAAGCCCACTCAGAAGGGGCACGAGGCCGACGCATGCTCAAAGGACTTGTTTGCTGGCCAGCTGCTTACATTGTCAGGTGCTGGTCATAACCACGGCTGCCTACAGTTTACCAGTTCCTGAGCTGGCCACTCTGGAAGCCAGCTGCTTACATTGTCAGGTGCTGGTCATAACCACGGCTGCCTACATCTCCCCCTTATTTATTTATTAAATTTGAATTAGGTTACCTCTGGACCCTTCAGACCTTAGGCATCCCACACCCAAGCATGCTTGAACTCATTCATTAGGTGGTTGGCGTGAGGCGATAAAGCACACCTATAAAGTCGCCGCTAGCGCAGCAAGTCAGCGGTGGAAAACAGAGGTCCGAGCCCTTGTGCAAAGTGAAGGCATTGTGATGGGAAAGTTTATATTTCTGCCATACCCGCCTTCGTGCCTTTTTTCAGGGAGAGGTACATTTGGCACAAAACCTCTATGCACTCGGACATGCTTTCAGAGAATCTATCTCAGGATTGAGAACATCTCTAGTCGAGGCGCTCCTCGTACTCCCCGCTTCAGAAACATTGAGGTGATGCTGTAGGAGCCTCATGAGTGTACACCTTTGGCAATGGTCAAGATGGTCAGGATCTAGGGATTATGCCTGGATGGCCATTACCGGGTCCAGAAGGCTCCCCACTATGCCTCCTAAGGGAGGCCAGCCAAATACCTGGGGGAGTGCCTTCCTTCATGGCAGTCAGCGCCTGGTAAACAACAACCTTATGTCCTGCATGGTCATGGCACAAATGACACAGAAACCAAAGGCAGAAACCACATCCTAGGAGAACAACAGCTCCCCGGATAAATACTCCCGCTCATTCTTTTAAAGAAAATTGAGGGCACCCTTGACCCAAGTGGTGAGCCCCTCCAAAGTAGAGGGATCCAGGCGGGTGCCATTCAGGGTAGCGATCTGCAATAGGAGCCTCCTGGATAGGTACTCGTCTTCTTTCGACCGGTTTCCTTTCAGGTACTCAGACAGGAGACGACTCTGATTGAGAGACTGAGAAGAGTTATATACCAAAGAAATAATATACAGTCCTGAGAGAGGAGACGCAAGAAAGCTGAATAGGTTTATATCTAAACAGGTATTAAGGTCAACCTCCACCGTTACCGGTACAGAGGTAGGTAGTCTGACAATAAAGGTAGTGTTATTCCTGCCTTTCCAGCACTCTGCATTTAGTAGAGTTCTTTGGCAAAGATATGGTGGCATTGTAAATCATAAATAGCATGGTGATGCTTAGGGAGTCATCAGTCCGGTTCGAGGCGTCCCCCGAACCTTGTGACGATCCCAAACTTACCTGAACAAGCACGTTTCTCAAAACCTCTGCGTCAACTTTACTATCTGCAAGGGGATCCAACCAAGCAGATACATTGGCTAATACAAAGCGCAGAGTTTTGATTTTTGCAAAGCATACAAACACAAAAGGTAGAGAAAAGGTAGGAAGGACCGGGGAGTTAGAATGGACCGGCATAGGCACTGGCCAGGTGCGTGTGACGGCCCACAAAGGTATAAAGTCACCCGGTATCCATAGCAGTAGTAGGGTCAAAAACAGAATCTATGCCCTCATCATCCTTTTCTCCGTCTGGGACTGCCGGGCTGGAGATCTTCCGAGTCAATCTCGGCTGCAGTTGAAGCAAGCCCCTGCAGCAGGGGTCCTGCCTTTACCCTTAGACAACTGCATAACTGCAGCTGCCAAGCCAGAGTTGGACAATGGTCCACCAATCTCCCTACAAGCCTTCATCCAAGCCTGCAAGCCCTTTGCTTTCCAGGGGGTGATGGCCATCCTGCACTCTTTGGTGCACTGTTCAAACACCAATTGCTCTATCAATGGCATGGCTGTATCAGGATCACCAAATATTCTCCCTGCGGCTTCCATCATGCGAGCCACGTAGTCGGAGAAAGGCTCATTAGGACCCTGGAGGATTTTTGTTAAATTGCCAGAAACTTCTCCCCTATTGGGTAGAGCTTTCCAGGCTCTAACAGCCATGGCATTAATTTGGTCGTACACCGCTGGCGGATATGCTGTCTGGTTACCTGCCCATTGTCCCTGACTAGAAACATATCCAGGTTCCATAAGGGCTGTCCTGCGGCGGCATTGGCTTGAGCCTGTCTTTGAGCATAATCACTGTAAATAGATTTCCAGTCAAGATATTGCCCCATAGTTAAGCAGGCTTTCACAGTACTTATCCAATCAGATGGTGTCATGGCCTGTGTCGCTATCCTTTCTATCAAGGATTGCGTGTAGGAAGCATTAACGCCGTAAGCCCTGACTGATTCTGCAAGATTTTTTAACATTTTGATATCCAAGTGCTCATGATATCTTTGTTGATTTGGATCTTCAAAAACTGGGAAGGCCATACGCGCTTCCTTCCAAGTCTCAGGGCAGAACGATTGAGTCCCTGGAGTCCCTGGGGGTGGACCGGCCGAGGAACCTCCGCATATGGAGGCGGGCCTAGGGGCGGAGCTGTGGGCGTCTCCCAAGCAGGTGGTTTAAGCTTCTCCGCCCCATGTTTGCCTTTCCTCCGCCTAGAGAGGGTCACAGACTCCCTTTCAACTGATAGGTTCTCTTGATCCTCCTCCATCTTTTCTAACTTTTCTTCCTCCTCCATCTTGCCTAAGTTCCCTCCTTCCTCTCAACTGAGCTATCGGAGCTGGAGGAACTCTCTGTCTCTAAATCTTTTGTGCTAGGATAGATGTTGGAGGCCCTTTTTCGTCCTTTATTATTTTTTTTACACTTATGTCTTGGACAATGACAATTTAAACAGAAACAAAGACTACATACTAGGAAAAACATAATTACGACACCCAGACCGACCCACACCTGGTCTACAACAAACACAAACATGATACTTCTAAGGTTTCTCGTGATTCAATTGCCACTTTACCATGGACCTATGACCACGGACCTTATGACGCGCTTTTCCGCGGACCTTGTGATGGCCCTACTCACTGGGCACTTTCTGTGACGCCGCTTTACCGCGGACCTTGTGACGGCCCTACTCACTGGGCACTTTCTGTGACGCCGCTTTACCGCGGACCTTGTGACGGCCCTACTCACTGGGCACTTTCTATGACGCCGCTTTACCGCGGACCTTGTGACGGCCCTACTCACTGGGCACTTTCTGTGACGCCGCTTTTACCGCGGACCTTGTGACGGCCTACTCACTGGGCACTTTCTGTGACGCCGCTTTTACCGCGGACCTTGTGACGGCCCTACTCACTGGGCACTTTCTGTGACGCCGCTTTACCGCGGACCTTGTGACGGCCCTACTCACTGGGCACTTTCTGTGACGCCGCTTTACCGCGGACCTTGTGACGGCCCTACTCACTGGGCACTTTCTGTGGCAATAACTATACCTGTACCGCCGCCGTTCCTAGCTGCTGAGTTCTGAATCCAACGAAGGTGAAGTCCTCAGTTTCCCGTACGGGCCACCATATGTCGCGTCCGCCTTGGCCGCAAGTAAGACGCGACACGGTAGGATCCTTCTCAGTTGGCTTTAATCCAGGAACGGCTCTTGACATAGGAATGGGGAACTGGACGGGGGACCTGGACCAGGAAGGGAAGGGAAAGGCCTGGACCCCAAGCAGCAGAAAGGAGCTGCTTATATAACTGCCCTAGGCGGGCTGGGTGATGTGTCCTCCCAGGATAGGTTAAGCTGCCAACACCTTATTAGCATAAGCCCACTCAGAAGGGGCACGAGGCCGACGCATGCTCAAAGGACTTGTTTGCTGGCCAGCTGCTTACATTGTCAGGTGCTGGTCATAACCACGGCTGCCTACAGTTTACCAGTTCCTGAGCTGGCCACTCTGGAAGCCAGCTGCTTACATTGTCAGGTGCTGGTCATAACCACGGCTGCCTACAGATGAGTTTGAGGAAATGAAACAGAACCAACAAGAATGCTACTATAGAGTTGAGACGCAGGTGAGTATGTCTTAGACCATCGCACAGTGAGAAAAGATAGAGGGAAAAGAAGAAGGTGACATTTACTTGATAGGAATGTCAGATGACTTTTTTTCTGCAACTAGAAAGAGACTGGCAACTTCACAGCTAGAAATGGAGAACATGTCTACCCTTTTTAGTTTGCTAAGAAACTTATTTAAAAACAAACAAAAGTGGGCTGGAGAGATGGCTCTGTGGTTAAGAGCACTTGTTGCTCTTGGAGAGGCAATGTGTTTGGTTCCCAGCACATGATGGCTCACATTCTTCTGTAATTCCAGTTCCAGTGAATCCCATGTCTTCTGCCTCCTTCAGGCATGCATGTGATGCATATACATGCATACAGGCAAACACCATATGCATAAAATAAATAAATCTAGAAAAATTAAAACCAAAACAATGAAAATACTGTATTTTTTTTTTTTAAATTAAGAATCAACTCAGCCTACAAATGAAAAATAGATAAAATCAAGGAGTTTACCCTTAAAACCCTGATGCTTGGGACCTTGCAAGAGACAGATACCTGATGTAAAGTGGCAGTTGTCTGAGATCAAAATGCCCCAGTTGACTTGCCAATTCCCTGCTTTGCCTCACATGACTACTCACCAGCCTCAATGGTCTTGAGCAGTTCTCAAACAGTCATAGACACTCCTTTGCCATCCTAGAACTTATTCAAGGCTCCAAAGAGGGCATCGTGAGTTTGGCAACAGGTACTGATTTTTGCCACATCACAATTAAGCTAAAGAGGCTGTAGCATGTACCAGGTGTTCGTCCAAAAAGAACACGAAATAATACGTGAAACAGATATGACAGTGTCTTGAATCTTACCATGTTTACTTTCTATCGAAGGGACGCTAACAATAAAAATGTCAGCAGATGAATGTATGTATACTGTATCATAAAAATGTAACAGGCTCAAGAGAAGAGAATTTATTACAGTAAGGAGGTTATCAAGAGCTGGCTTCTTCTAGAAGACAGTGTCAGAAAGAAGGTTTGTCCATATTGGGGTCCGACTATAGGAACCCCACAGTGGAAGCTGGCTGGACTCACACTCAGAGTTTAGTCATCTTTCTGGCTTTCAGGAATGTTCCTTGTGTTCTCTGTGTGTAGCTACTGATGACATACACCTAAAGAAGTGAAGTAGCATGGATCAAACCTGTTTCCTTCTAATACTCTACTGCTAATCACCAGTAAAGCTAACTAGGCTTGATTCTAGGTACCTTACAATACTCTAAATTTGACAACAAAAAAAAATGTAGGAACCTAGAAATACCTATAATAAGTGTTTACTAAAGGGCTCTGTGTCATCATCAAAATCATACAATGTTTACTGTATGACAAACGCTACTATGAGACACATAGCTGAGCTCTCCAACAACACCAAATCAGTGTGAATAATTGAGAAACATCCTGCGGAAGGTAGCCTATTTTCCTGCCATCCAACCACAGAAGCAGAGATGAAGCAGTCCCTGCTAATCTATTTGTTTTCTAATTTGCATAGTGGAAATTGATATCACAACTTTGGGCAGTGTCAAACAACTGCACTATCAAAAGCTATTTGGTTCCTGAGTATAGAGCATAAGCAGAAAGAGTCTGGATAGGGAGGCAGGTATATATTGTGTCCTAGGCACTAGGGGAGGTTAAGGAGAGAGAAGAAGGTGAGATGCCAAAAGAGAAAGAAGAGCAGGAGGACAAGAGAGGGAAGAGTTAAAGGAGAAGACTATAAGGAAATCTAGTCCAGCATGATACCTGTTTTAGTTACTTCTATATTGCTACCAAGAGACACCATAGCCACAGCAACTTAGAGAAGAAAATGTTTATTGGGATTTATGGCTTTAGAAGGTGAGTCAGTAACCATCACTGGTAGGAAGCATGGCAGCAGACAGGCAGACATAACACTGGAGCAGAAACTGAGAGATTATGTTTGATCCACAAGTAGGAGGCAAGAGAGAACTAACTGGGAATGACATGGGCTTTTGAAACCTCAGAGTCCAGTACACACTTCTCCAACAAGACTACATCTGCTAATTCTTCCTGAACAGTTCCACAACTGGGCAACCAAATATTCAAACCTATGAGCCTAATGGGGCCTTTCTCATTCAGACAACCACAGTACCAACCCTGAAAGAGGGCTGTACACGTGTGTGGAACCATTCGCTAACTGGGGCAAGAGTCAGGCTTGAAAAAGTCAAAGTTTATGACAAAATCTCATAAAGTAGCGAAAAAATGTTCATGGCATTAGAAGAATTCTCCTTTTTAATAAACTCTTACCAGCCAAACCTACTAGTCCTTTTCTGCTGGTGTCTCCTATAACTGTCTCCTTCCCTTTTTCCCCCCATTGTTGTTGTTCTTGGTGGGGGGGTTGGGATGGGGGTGGTTTGGTGTTGTTATGGTTGCTTTTTTGTTTAGTTGGCTTATTTCATTGTTTATTGTTTTGTTTTTTGAAACTGGGTTTCTCTGTGTACTCAGGCTGTTTTGGAACTTGCTGTGTAAACCAGGCTGACCTTTGAACTCCGAGATCCACCTGCCTTTGCCTCCTCTGGGATCTACAGCATGCACCATCACCACAGTCTCCCATCTTGAGTCTGGGTTATCATCATCACCTGGCAACCTCAATCTAACCAGTCAACCTCTTTCTTTCTAACTATCTGTTGTATCTATGCCTGACACTATTTGGGATCTTGAATCTGGACTATACTTATAAACCTACTGCATAACTTCACTGTGTCCATCACCTACCTTCAGGTGCCTCTGTTTGCTCCCTACCCCCAGCCACTTTTCTACCAGAGATGAATCAATATCTCTAACATCAGATTAAGTCACAATGGAGGAACAAGTCATACAGGTCCATCAAATGTTATTAATAATGAGAAAAGGTTTTTTATTTTTTATTTATTTATTTTTTTTTTTTCGAGACAAGGTTTCTCTGTGTAGCCCTGACTGTCCTGTAACTCACTCTGTAGACTAGGCTGGCCTCAAACTCAGAAATCTGCCTGCCTCTGCCTCCCAAGTGCTGGGATTAAAGGTGTGTGCCACCACTGCCCAGCTGAGAAAAGTATTTTAAAAGATTCAAATAAGTGATATTTATGTATGCACTCATTGACCTTGGGCTAAATTCAACCCCAACTGGTTGTCTGAACTTTTGCCTGTTGGGGGAATCGCACATTTGTGTGTCCTGGTTTGCAGATGGAACCATTGCACTGATTCTATTAAATAATTTGCATCTTCGTTGGATTCAAGGCTTTTTTTTTTTTAATTTATTATTTCCAATCTTTTTCCTCTACTATTTTCCCCTTGCTAATTACCTATACCCAAGAGAAATACAGCAGGTAATTTTAATTTTATCAAAACACTGGAAATGTGTGCTCCCTAACTTTTACAATTTTAGATTATCCTTGATGAAAGAATGAATTCTAGCCTACACTCATAGTTTTAGGGCTGGCAGAATGAAGGCTGGATTAACAAAAGTCCCCAGGTCTCAGATACCCAGTCATGAGTTCCGCTAAATCTGAAGGAGTGGGAGAAGTAGCAGAAAGACAGGAGAGATTGTTTTGTTTGTTTGTTTTTCTTAGAGATTTTGTAACTCTTTAATTAAAAATTTACATCAATACATTGTTGTTCTATTATTTCTCTAAGAGCTCTGCATTAAGAAGAGGAAGTAGAAAGAGGAGGCTATCTTGGAACTCATAGTATAGCACAGGTGGGCCTGTAATGTACTATATAGGCCAGCCAGGCTGTCTCAAACTTTCAATCTTCCTGGGTCTGCCTATAAGTGCTGGGATTATAAGCCTGCCACTCCACAACTGCTTCTCTTCTGTTATTTTATTTTGTGGTTTTGGAGACAGGATCTCATGTAGCCCAGACTGGCATCTAATTGATGTATAGCTCAAGATGACCTTGAACTTCTAATTCTCTACTCACAAGTGCTAGGACTACAGGTCTGTGCTACATGCTCAGTTTTATGCAGTACTGGGGATCCACCCTAGGGCTTGATGCATGCAAGGCAGGTACTCTACCAACTTATTTATATCCTTAGAGCCTGCTCTTCTGAATTGTAAATGAATGTTTTCTTATAGACAAACAAATGGTCCACATTCTAAGACACAGTCTTTACACAGCTTAGCTTTAAGTCTTTTCTTCTCTAGCAGGAGGGACAGTCTCTGTGGGGGCTACTTACTGAACACAGATGTCCTGTCACACTTGGGAGCCCATGTCTTTCACTCGTCCTTCTCTGGGCACACCAGTACACATGGCCCCCAAACCTTCCTACCACACTAACCTGCCTCTGAGGCTGGCTGGGAGCATCCTGATCCCCAACTCTGACTTCAGAAGACCCCTTCACCACTGGTCAGTGTGTGACCATTCCAAGAAACTAATGCAAGACTTAACTTTTTTTTAACTTGGAAACCAGTGATTAAAATATATGTCATGGTACCTTATTATAAGAATTACACAAATTACCATAAAGTTATGCAGCACAGTACTAAACATATTCTATATATCTTATAAAGGATAACATTTAAATGGGGCTGGCTTACAGGTTCAGAGGTTCAGTCCAGTATCATCAAGGTGGGATATGGCAGCATCTAGGCAGGCATGGTACAGGAGGAGCTGAGAGTTCTACATCTGCAAGTGAAGGCTGCTGGTGGAATATTTGCTTTCAGGTGAGGGTATTTAAGCCCATCCCCACAGTGACACCTACTCCAACAAGGCCATGCCTATTAATAGTGCTACTTCCTGAGCCGAGCATATGCAAATCGTCACACATGGGTATCTCTAGGAACCCATGGACCCTTCTCCTCCTCTTCTATACAACTGTTGAAAGTTTAAAGCCCCATGCACTTCTCCTTTACAATTAGCACAGATCAGGGTAGAGCTGTGGCCTCATCTCAGTCAGGTTCATCTGTGTTCAAGTAGAAATGGCACTTGAGAGTCAGGATGGCTGTTCCCCTTCTTCCACACATTCCCTCAGCTCCCAGTAGCTCTGTATAGCAGAGGCTCCTCCTGCTGCCTGCTTCTTCAAAGCTTAAACTCCCTGGCTGCTTTTTTCTAGAGTCTGGCTTCCTATAACTAGGTCACCCATGACAATGTTGACACATGAAAGCTAACTATCACACAGTTTCAGCATGTTAGGAGAACATGGTGTCTCCTGGTAGTTGAGAGGTTTCTGCAGCTCTCTTCTAAATCTGGCTTCCAGCACAGTATGATCCAGTGGGGCCTCTGTGCCTACATATGAAGAATTAACTTACCGAGACTTGGCTCCTAAGCCTGCCACCTGTCCACCTAAGCCTGCTCTCCATTACATGTGTTTTCTTTAGAAAACCTTGGATCCATTTTTTTTTCTTTTTTTGTTTTTCTTTTTCTTTTTTTTGGTTTTTCGAGACAGGGTTTCTCTGTGTAGCCCGGGCTGTCCTGGAACTCACTCTATAGACCAGGCTGGCCTTGAACTCAGAAATCCGCCTGCCTCTGCCTCCCAAGTGCTGGGATTAAAGGCGTGCGCCACCACCGCCCAGCCCATTTTTTATTTTTTTTATATGAAATAATAGATTTGAAAGTATCTTAACATCTTTGAAGTGTTTTATGAATGATTAGCTACTTAAGATAGATCTGTGGTCAGAACTCAAAAGGTGCTAGACTATTTAGACCCTAGAAAAACATCTGAGCTTTTTATTTTCTTCATTCAACTGCCATTTACTGAATTTATCAATAGCCATCTAGGCAGGAATGTGGCTCCTGCCCTGAGGAACCACCCCCTCAGCTGGAATATGGATTAGATTGATCTTGTGCAGGTATTATGCAGGTAGCATGAGTGCAGTAGTTCTGTCAAATCCTGATGATAAGGATTTTTTCCAGTTCTCCTTGACCTCTGTCTCTTATAATCTTTCTGGACCCTCTTCTGTGGTAGTCACTGAGACTTGAGAGGAAGAAGTGTAATATAGATGTCCTATTTGTGGCTGAGCACTTCCCAAACTCTCTGCACACTGGCCAGTTGTAAATTCACTGTCTTCTATGGCTCAAATAAACTACTCTGATGATGTCTGAGAGCTGTACTAATGGGTATAGAGATCATTTTATATCATCTATATCAGTTTAGAGAGCAGTTTATATCATTTAGGGAAAATAAGATTGGTTCACCTCTGTGGCCAGTGAGCTCGCTAACAGTGGGTTCTTGGCCAAATTTATAGAGATCTACCAAAAAGTCTAAAGTTAGAAGTGATGATCGGCCTTTCCTGAAATGACCAGTAGTGTTGACCTCTTAACCATGGTCACCATGATGATTCCAAGGAGCTATGGTCATCTAAAGATGGCACACTTAAGGGCCAGGTGGGAGACGCTTATACTATGCCTGTCCATATCCATCTGGTGAAAACAAGTGAGCACAGTCTAACCCCAAAGGAGACTATGAAATGTAGTTTTGTATGTAGTGATAAAGACTGAACTGAAATGGAATTGGAGAAGCAGAGATCATAATCTCTGCTACACTGTCAAAGGAGAAACAAAAATGTACACAGAAACAAAGACGGTGAAGGAGCCATCTTCAAGGAGGAGGAACTGACCAATGCTGTCATACTACAGAAGATGAAGTAACATGTAAAAGTACAGGGCTTTTCTATGCCCATCCTTGTTCTCTAAATAATGACAAGGAGAGCTTTATATTCACTGGCAAGCTTCTTGCACTATAGCTGGGGGCTTTCCGAACTCTTCTAAGCCAACTATGCTGGGCACTTATCAGTCATGTGGCATCTTAGTTACCTGCCTTCTTACTCTTGCTCTGGCACCTCCTTCTTCATTTCTGCCCTCATGGCAACTCCCTGGGTCCCCAGTGAAAACTCCCCACGTCCACCTGAGATTCCCTCCTTCTCTAGGCTGAAAAGATCCACCGGATCCTCTCCTGCCTAGCGATAGGCTGATCACTCTTTATTGGCCAATCAGAAGATGAAGCAGAACAATGTTTTACAAAATACTGAGCCAGGAAATACTTCATAATAAAAGTCTTGTACTGCAACCGGATCTCTAGGGCACAGAAATCAGCAATTGAATACACCGTGCACAAAAACATCCCCCCAACAGTAACTTGCCTACAGAAAAGAAAGGCAGGTTTGCCGGGGGTGTGGGGATGTGTGGGGGGTGGGGTGGTGGTGGTGGTGGCGGCGGCAGAGGCTGCTGCGGATTTCTTTAATGCGCATGCCTTTAATCCCAGCACTTGGGAGGCAGAGGCAGGCGGATTTCGAGGCCAGCCTGGTCTACAGAGTGAGTTCCAGGACAGCCTGGGCTATCCAGAGAAACCCTGTCTCGAAAAAAAATAAAAATTAAAATTAAAAACAAAATAAAAGAAAGGCAGGAATTTTCATTTAGGAGTTCTTTGGTAGTATTATCAAGAACAGATTCTGTTTAAAGTAAGAGTGGGAGGTGAGAAAGTAAATATGGAAAATAGAGACTGCTCTGTAGAAGAAGCTGAGGACAGAATGGTGCAAAAGATAACAAAGTATCCAGGAAATGTTAACTAGTAGGAGATAGTCACTTATTATTAAGACGAGATCTTACTGTGTGCCCTGGCTGGCCTGGGATTGCTGTATAGACCAAGCTGGTCTCAAAGTCACAGAGAACTGCCTACCTTTTTCTCCAGAGTGTTGAGCATATACACTATGCCCAGTCATGAGATTTTAAAGTGACAATAAGCAATATGCATACAAGTTAAGACTAAGGAGCTAGTTATAAAGAAAAAAAATTAAAGATTATAGGGTGATTGGTTGAGGAGTCTAGAAGCTGGGAGAGGATGTGATCCAAATACAGTGATTGATTGTATTACTCATAGGAGGAAGAAATAACACAACTTCTAAGAAAATTCTCCTATAAGTAAGGGTCAGGAAATGGAGGGAGTTCACGCCTAATGGTGTTTAATTTTACAAAGGAGCTCATGCTTGTGTTCCATGTTTGCTCTAGGATTCTCCAAGGGAGAGTTTTCTTTCAGAGGTCATGGTATCATAGCAGAAATAAGAATGTTATCCTCTGTATTAGATTTGAAGGGAAGATGAATTCTTCAGATATAGTGAGTATTCTAGAAAGTAGATACCTCATAAATAATCTGTTGATAAATAACCTGTTCTTTTTCTCCTGTCTGACTAGGCTGTGACAACATGTTGATGGCTATAAAGTCTCTCAAAATAGTGAAGAAGACCATGGACCCAGATGGTTCTTGGATGAAAGATGCTGGCAGTAACTCTGCAAAGGTGTATCTATTAGCTGGATCCAGAAACAACACAGTTTGGGAATTTGCAAACTTGCGGGCATTCATGGAAGACAGCATCAAGCCTGGTCCCCGGAAGCTAATCTTACCACTTTCCTGGCAGGGATCAGGGCAAGTGGTCTACCAAAGCTTTCTATTTTTTCACAATCAAGGAACTTCTAATGAGATCATTAAATATAATCTGCAGAAGAAGACTGTGGAAGATCGAATGCTTCTCCCAGGAGGGGCAGGCCGAGCACCTATCTATCAACACTCCCTCTCTACGTACATTGACCTAGCTGTAGACGAGCATGGACTCTGGGCCATTCACTCAGGACCAGGTATCCAAGGCCATTTGGTTCTCACAAAAATCGAGCCTGGCACTTTGGGAATAGAACACTCGTGGGATACACCGTGTAGAAGCCAGGATGCTGAAGCGTCATTCCTCCTGTGTGGGGTCCTCTATGTCGTCTACAGTTCTGGTGGCCAGGGCCCTCATCGAATCACCTGTGTCTATGATCCACTGGGCACTGTTAGGGAGGAGCATCTGCCCAATTTGTTCTTCCCCAGGCGGCCAAGAAGTCACTCCATGATCCATTACAACCCCAGAGATAAGCAGCTCTATGCCTGGAATGAAGGCAATCAGATCATTTACAAACTCCAGACAAAGAAAAAGCTGCCTCTGGAGTGATGGATGGCACTTTGGAGAGAGAGTTGTGTGGCTTGGGCAATGGTTTTCTGGGACACTGAGGTCACAGCCCCATTTACAGTGGAGTATCTACCCCTCTAGATGCACACAGGAATAGGTTCTAAAAGTTGAAATACATATTTTTTCTTTCCCAAATGTTACTCACTGCCTTAGGTATCTTTTGAGAGCACAGATGAGGTTACAATTCAATTGAGCAATACCTTGCCCTCACTCAAATCTGATGGGGCTTAAGGTCTCTTTTATCTGGTTTACTTATTTCCAATCTTTTGCCTTCCAGCATTTTCTCTGACTCTGTTCTATTCCCCATCCAGCAATTAGGATCTTGCTAGCCCGATATTGACTTCTTCTCAGGACTTTACTCAGGCTCTGTCCTCTTTTTCAAATGCTTATAAAGATTTTCCATTGTCCAACTGTATTAGTTACATTTCTTGTTGCTGTGACCAAATAACTGACAAGAAGCAACTAAAGAGAGAAAAGGTTTGTGCCAGTTTATTGTTTTAAAAGGGAGCCAGGCACAGTAGTGCACACCTACAGCCCCAGCATTTGGGAAGCAGAGGAAGGTGGATCTCTGTGTGTTCAAGGCCAACCTGGTCTACATGGTAAGTTCCAGGCTAACCAGGGTGATACAGTGAAACCTTGTCTTAAAAAAAAAAATGGATATAGTCCATCATGGTAGTAGCAGAAATGTGGTAGCAGGAGCCTGAGACAGATGTTCATGTTACATCTGTAATCAGGAAGCAGGGAGCAAATAGGAAGAGAGGCTACACTAAGAAACTTAAAGCCTTGCCCTCATAAGAGTTCACAGGAACCCATGGGGCACACATCACCCATCGGACCACAACACCCAGGAAACACAATTTCTTGTTGAAGCCTAATTTTTATTTCCTCTAGCCTTGCCCTCCTGCCAAGCCAAGTGGATACAGTAACAATGTAAAATCATGAATAGTTGGATGTTACTTTCTAGTTACAAAGCTCTTTTTACATTGTTTAATTGTCTTTGTATCTTTATCCGGCATGTACACATCTTCATAGTTGCTAAGCTAGAGATAAGAGTTCAGGTGAGTTGTTCAAAGCAGCACGCTACAAAATGAAAGAGCTAGGAAGACTGCAAACCTCCGAGTCTTTCTATCACCTAAGGAAGGAAGGATCAGTTAGGTACTTTGCTCACTTAGCCTTAATCAGTGTGTCCATCAATTCAGCCTAAAACTAATACTCTGCCCCTTAGCCTGTTTTCATGTCTGTACAAGGTCTTATAGGTCTTTCAAAGTCTGTTTTCTCTAAAAAACCAGTCCAAGGGTAAGGATGCAATTCTAGTCTCATCTTGTTTTTCTGTTGCCTCCTTCCTTCTTGCTTTCAATGTATTAAAAGTAAGATTAAGCAAACAATTCATCAGGTTCTATTTAGCCTACATCCTATCACCACAGAAGTGTTCCAGTATTACTGTGCCAGGATCACTGTGAGCGAAGATCCCTAACACACAAAGGCGCTTGGTAAGATTCTAGTCTGGATGGAAGCCAGATAGCAGCTTTGCCACAGCAGGCATGCTAGGCGTTACAGAGGGCAATGTGCCTTGAGAGGGGCTCTTTTTCAAAGTGTTTCCCACATGTGTGTCCCACTTGGCTGAGTCTAGGTCACAAGTGAGGCTGCAGTGCCAGCCTGTGTCATGTGCTCAGGTCTTTGCCGTTCCAGGTTGGTCATATGAGAAGGCTTGCTTTTGTGTGCTTGCAGCTGTTTCTCTGTCTTTGCCAAGTCCAGCTTGGGCCCACAGGCTCCACCCCCATACCATCTGAGTAGGTCTTAGGCAGAATGGAATGACCCACAGTTCTGATGGAATGGCCCTGAGAGCCCAAATCTTTTGCAGAACGAGACAGATATGAATGAATAACTGTGATATACTGTGGCCCCAGGAATGTAGGGTCAATATCTGCTCTATGGGCAGAGTTACCTACCTTACTGACAAAAACAGGACTGATTCACACTGAAGGGTGCAAGGGCATTATCCAAAGGAGTGAGCTCTGTATACATGGTTCCTTTGAGGTCAAAAGAATAGTTTGTAGTGTGCTGTCTGGCTTGTATCTGGGAAATGTTGGGATTCGATAGTTCTGCAAGATAGACCTGTCTCAAACAGTGCACCCTGGTACACAGAATCCCCACAGGCAGAATATCTCTTTTAGGTGAATTTTTCTTTGGAAAGGACCTGTTCACTGCTACTTTTCCTAACAGCATGCGGGCCCTAGAACACCTGCTTTGGTATCTTTCACGTGTGCTTTTCAGTTCCTTTCTGGTTGGATTTAAATGAAGATTGATGGTGTCTCCATGACCCACAGCAATAGTTACTATATTGGTGCACCTTAGAATCACCCCGGGAACTTTAAGAATCCTAATATCCAGGCTATCCTCTCCAATACCATCAAATCAGACCCTCTGGACATGGGAGGAAAGCATCTGTAATCTTAAAGCTTCTTCCCAAACTGCACATAAGCTTGAGAAAGCCAATTTCATAAAACATTTTACAAAACAATTGTATAGTTCTGAGAAAATGCTAGCAGTTTCTGGGGGCCTGGGGAAGAAACTGCCCCAGTACCCTCAGGCTACCAGTGGGATTTGGAACTGCCCACACATGAACTTATGTGAACTGCGCAGGCTCTGTTTCCAAAGGCTTCTCTGCCGCTATTTTAAGGAAGTGAAAGAACCGAGGGGTGTCCTGCTGTGACACAAGTGGGGGGGGGGCAGTCTTCCTCTACTGGCTTTGCCTTTGAGCTGCTGCTGGCCACGTCCTCGCAGTGTTCACACACCTGTTTACCACAGTGTTTATGTTCTTCTGTTCATGTGTGCAAGCCTTTGGTCATACTAGTAATTTTAGACTAATTTTGAAAAAAAAAAAAAAAAAAAAGGCGTGTCCTGTAGCGTCTGTCAACACTCCAGGTGTAAGCAGTAGACTCCTGCCAGAGTCCCTGTGTCGCTGCCATCTGAGGCCCTGGAGATTTTAAGCAGATAAACTGAGCAATCGGCCCTCGGAAGTCCGGTAGGGCAAGCAATTGTGATAAAACCGAAGCCCTTATGCACGCTCGAGGTAGGTGCTGGGACTTGGTCTCCAGGTTTTTTTGTTTGTTTGCTTGCTTTTTGTTTTATTTTTGCATACTTATACTTGACCTTGCAGGGCACAGGAAGTGTTCAGTCTTCAGTTATTCACAAGACAGAACACCAGAGCTTTAACCACTAGAGGGACCTTCAGGAAAGGTGGTGGTTGTGGGGCGGCGGCGATTGAGTTTAGACAGACCTAAGGGTGACGTGGAACCCAAATTGGGGGTGGTCTGGTTTGAGACTGGGAATGATGCAGTTCTTAGACTATCCTTAATCTCAATGGGATCACACGTGGCCCGGTGTGTGCGTGTGTGTGTGTTTGTGTGCGCGCGCGCACCCGCTAATGCTTCGGTGCTCCTCGCTGCAATTCTCTGTACGCTTGTCCTGTTGACAGATTACAAAAGCCCTGGAGACCTGAGCACAGTGGGGCACGAGGAAAATAACTAGGGGCCTTTCTGCGGCGGAAGGGTGCAAGAGTCCGAGGTGCAACCAGTGGGTTGGACCCAAAGAGGGGCGGGGTCTCCTGTGAGGGGCGGGGTTTGAGTCAGCACGCGAGCGCTGTAGGGGGCGGGGCTGACCAGGCAAGTCCCTGTGGAACTGGAACTGTGGCTCTTGGGTCCTCGCGGGCCACATCGGTGCTCGAGAAGGAGGAGGGGTGGCAAAGAGGCGGTCCTAGGGGAAGGCCCCAGCAGCTAGAGAGCCACACTCCCGGACGAGCCTCTCTGGGGTTCCCGCCCCCGTCACGTGGTGCCGAACCGGGTTGGTGCTGGCTGGTCGGCCACTTGGTTGGCAGTTGGTCCTTGGACCAGTGGCCTGTCCCTGGGTTCTTAGCTCTTATGTTGGAAAGTGTGAAGGACACAGGAGCGATCTGTCTACCTGAGCCTCCAAGAGAGAAGCTGCGCTCTGGCATCCAGGTCAGTGGGGTCTTCCTGCCTCGGCTCACCGCTATCTCGGGAACTGAGTACCCCCAGATCCAAGGACTACATGAGTAGTTAGAGGTCCATAGTCCTTTAGACCTCTGAACGTTTTCAAGACTTGTGGACTTATTTGTCTAGGAGACTGAGAAAAGGGAGTAACTCCGGTGGATTTGCCTGAGTTCTCTACCTGATGCTGCTCCGGATGTGCCACCAGTCCCGCGCTTCTTTCTACAGGTGGCAGAGTGGTCCCCAGGATACTGGGGTGTTCCGATATCTCAGAGTTTTGGGCGATTTTGTCCCAGCCTTGTGTCACTTGAGGGCAGCAGCGGCGTCAGTTGGAGAGCCCTAGGTGGGCTTGTTTCACAGACCCTTGGTCTGGAGTGCTTTGGCCAGGAGCAGTTCTGTGCACTAATTGCTAAATGCAACAGGCTCCCCAAAGGCTCAAGGCAGGATTAGGATGTGGAGATGCTTCTGTTTTTAAAGTGGGTCCTCCTCCCTCCTTGCATCCCGTACTTTTCCCTCCGATTAAAATAAGGTTATTATATGTTTAAAAACTAGAACTTCCAAGGCTCGGGTAGGATTCAAATAGGCATTCAGTTCTTAGAGCCTTGAGATATTTGATATAGATCAATTTTCCTCTTCGTATTTTGGTTTTATTCCTGTTTGTCTTCATTTCTCTTGGTCCTTAATTGATTATACTGTAGAGTGTAGTGTTTATAAGATTACCGTGTATTTTGTTAAATGCTCAACTACAGGAAGGAAGTCAACCACAGACCTAATTAATCTTCAGTCTTAGGTTCTAGTGGTATACTAAAAATGTTATCCGATTAGAAATTATTTTGTTTCTTCACCAGCCTGTTTGTATGCATATTTAAGTGACTTTAAAGTGGAATATTGTTAACTCTTTTTTTTTTTTTTTTTTTTTTTTTTTGGTTTTTTTTTTCGAGTCAGGGTTTCTCTGTGTAGCCCTGGCTGTCCTGGAACTCACTCTGTAGACTAGGCTGGCCTCGAACTCAGAAATCTGCCTGTCTCTGCCTCCCAAGTACTGGGATTAAAGGCGTGCACCACCACCGCCCAGCTTGTTAACTCTTTCACTGTTCTTTTCTTTCTTTCTTTCTTTTGGTTTTTCGAGACAGGGTTTCTCTGTATAGCCCTGGCTGTCCTGGAACTCACTCTGTAGACCAGGCTGGCCTTGAACTCAGAAATCTGCCTGCCTCTGCCTCCCAAGTGCTGGGATTAAAGGTGTGCGCCACCACCGCCCAGCCTTGCTGTTATTTTCATTTGGGACTTTATTTAAGGCTTCTGCTGCTGGGGACTGATGATCTAGTTTAGACCCTTGTGAATGCTAGCTAGGCAGGTGCTCTACCATTGAGCAACAACACTCAGCCCTCACATGATATATTAGTGGTGTCACTTTGAGATTTGATGATGTGCCAATTTTAGTTTATTGCTACCGTCATTTGTGTCTTGGTAACTAAGGCAAATGTGCTAAGTAGATGGATAACATAAGAGATACATGTAAGAGATAAAGGTAGTCGGAGGTTGGAACAAACTTACAGAAATTCTAGAGGTTTTTTTTAGGGGTGACTTGGGCCTTGGAGAGGTCTATACAGCAAACTCAGTCTATCTCTAAGAAATGGTTTAGAGATATATGGTCCTTCTTGGTTCTTGGCCTGACTGATAGACAAAACAAAATAATAACAACAAAACCAAACAAAACTAATGGTCCCAGCTGGCCCAAGGCCAGGGACATCAATGTATGGGATATTAAGCAGAGACTGACTTGTGACAGCTGAGCTTATCAAAGTTAGAGTCCTTGAACTTTGACCTTCCCAACCCGCAGCCTGACAGAAATCTAGTAAACATTTTGTGGAGAGAAGGGTTCAGCTGACACTTCAGGAGCTGGCTTCGGAACATCTTACAAGGCAGCTTGAGAATCATCCATGCTCTTTCAAATGTGAATTTAATGCTGTGTGGGTCCCCAAGGGTGAAGTCTGGCATTCTGCTTTTCTAACCCATTTCTTTCCGGCTTCTATCAAGAATTCATAGTGATGTACAAACTCTCCGAAGGCTTCAGAGTTTTGCAAACTCTTCAGGTTAAGTAGGTCCTGAGCATGTTTAGAGTTCTCCAGGGTTTCTGATAGCAGCCAGGTGGGATCGGCCATTGGACTTGGTAGAGCTTGGAGGGCCACAGCTGGAAGGCCAATTCAGGTAAGTGTGAGGAGAGTGAAGTGTGAACAGACTGAAGAGACCCTAGAAAGACCAGGACCAGGAAATGGGAGGTATCAGCCTTTATACTGATTAGGCAGAATAAGACTCTAGGAAAAGAAACAGTTCTTGGAGAATTCTACTTCAATTTTGGATGCAAGGGTTGATGCACTGCTTAGACAGTACTGGTCAGCAGCTAATTTGTATGTGTTCATAAGTTTGTGGGTTTTTTTTCTCCTGAAATACAGATCTGTCTATGATTAGTTCCTGTTTCAAATCCCCTGGTGAGGGAGAAAGAATGAATATATAGGTGACACATTTTAAACATTTATTAAGCCCCACTAAGTGTGTGCCTCCATATCAGATATGACGGCCATCCCTCTGTGCACAACTACACCAGAAGTAAAGTGAAAACTCTGGGCTTGGGTTTTCCTGAGTCACTGGTTTTCTTGCTTCCTCCTTCCTCTGAGGAGTTCCACTTCCTTTGCCCTTTGCTTCCCTAGTATCTTGTTTTGTTTGTGCTTGAAGGCACCTATGTGTGTTTATTTTTGGAGTCTAGGGAAGGTGAGCTCTGTCTCTTATAAAATCTGAAACGGCAGTCTAGTGGGCCTAGTGTTCTCTTCGGGGGCTGTTATTATCTCTAATACTTGTGATAAAAAGCCTTGTAGGAGATGGATACCATAAATTAAACTGGTGAGCTTTCTGTGGTGATTTCCAGAAGGTCTCAGACTTCTAGAGGCATTCTGACTCAGCTTTGTCTCCAGCAAACTGAAAATTTCTCTGTGCCTTAATGTCATTGGTTTGGTGCTCCATGGTAAGTAATTCTTGCTTTCATTTCCTCTGTGTCTCTGCACATTTATGCACATGAGAGCTAAGCATTCAGTGTGTATGATGCTTTTTATTAAGTCCCATGTTGTACAGTAACACATCTGTAGACACAGGTAGGATAAGACTGCCTCTCTGATAAGATAAACTATAATATCCTTGTGATGTTTAGGCCAATTCATTTTCTAACTCCATTGTCATTGTTCCTCAAACTGTGGAGTTTTCTGCCTGTCTTTTTGTGCCTCACTGCCTGAGGAGTGTATGCTTCTTAGATTATATGTTTGGACATTGCTTGTTGTTTGGTCCTGAATCTGAAATACAAATCTGTTCAACGCTCCTTTTCTGCTTAAAATCCCCTGGTGGATCCCTCAATGCAAAATACAAGAAGAGTGACTACAAACAGAGGATATGCAATATTCAAACGCTGGTTAAGCCCTGTAGATTGTATACCCCTATGCAAGACTCGACAGCCATCACCATTTCCTCTTTCTGAGGGTACCTGTTGCCTCTGCTCTGTAACATGGATGAGAACCCTAGAGCCCCCTCATCTCAAGCCATTTCACTCTCTCCACTAATACCGTATATGAATTACAATAGAATCTGTCTCTGCTGTGTTCCTCCCACCTCTGTATTCATACTCTGAGCAGCTGTAGCTACCTAGCTCTCCTGTGAGACCTAATACTCAACAGATAGCAGCAAGAGTTTCCCATGCCTTAGGGTCCTGTGTTGGCTGGCAGGTTTTGCTTCTGGAAGGAGGGAAAGGAACAAGTTGTTTTGTGAGAGAGAAGGGAAGGAGTGGGAACAGAAGCCAAAAGACAGGAAGGGCAGGCTCAAGGAAGAATGGCTCAATGGCTAGAATTATGGGGTGTGGGGGTATTGAGTGACTTTCCTGGGGAGACATGAACAGATGTCTACTCAACACAGATAAGATGCTGATGACACACTAAAGAAGTGCTTCCACCCAAGCCTGGCTTGGAGAACCAATGAATGTATGAGGGGTTACTGACAGGAGTGTGGGTGACTTTAGGATAGCCACGTCCCTTAGTGCGGGTGAGAACATAGGAAAATTGTACCTCTAGAGCTCCTTGCTCATCTTGCAGGCAACATGACCAGATAGTCTCTCTTCTCTGGCAATTATTTACTGCTTCATAACTTAGGGAGGGCCCTTGTGTGTCTTGTAACTTCCCAACTAACTGAGATTCCCAAGTACTCCTTAGGTAAGTTTCACCAGCTTCCTGGTTTGTATGAGTTTACCTGCTCCCTTCAGGAGGAAGTGTTTGGATTCTGTGGAAATGGCTATGAAAGGGAAGGGAAAAGATGGTGGAAGGCCCTGAAGATTGAAGCTAAAGAATCCAAATTTTGACCTGTCTGGTAACACAAATACTAAAATTTGAGCTGCTTAGCAACATGGTAAAAACTCATTTAAAAAGAAAATATTTTTTTTTTGTACTGATGACATTGAAAAATAGTAAGTAGGCCGGGCGGTGGTGGCGCACGCCTTTAATCCCAGTACTTGGGAGGCAGAGGCAGGCGAATTTCTGAGTTCGAGGCCAGCCTGGTCTATAGAGTGAGTTCCAGGACAGCCAGGGCTACACAGAGAAACCCTGTCTCGAAAAACCAAAAAGAAAAAAGAAAAATATAAGTAATATGGAAAAGGCTCTATGCAAGTTTGTTTTCAGGAGGATGCTAGGCTGGAAGGGTAGATTAGAGGACTACACAAAGACATGTTATTGGAATAATCCATAGGAGAACCTTAGGCTGAATCAAGGCAGTGGCAATAGTAATCAAGTGAGCTTGACAAGAAATGACTGATTGGATATGAGGGAGAGAAAAAGTCATACTAGATACTTACTGACAGAGTATGAGGTGATTGTGAATAGGTATGGGACCATGGAGGAACTCCTTAGAGGAGGGAAGGAAAGAGGTGGTGATGCATTTTAAAATCAGAAGAACCTTGGTAGCTCTTGCTTACCCTTTATGATTTTACCCAACAGAATGGGAAAGCCCAAAGTAGTGTACCCAATGTACCCCGTTCTTAGGTGCAGATCCAGGCTTACTAGCTTCCTGGCTTCCATCGTAGCCCCATGTTATGGGCTAGAGGAGAGCTGCCAGAAGGTTGAGTTGGAAATCCCATTAGCCAATGACAGGCATTTGATCAGATTGGGGAACTCAGTGTATAGAACAGAACAGGGAAGCTAGAGCCATACAGCTCATGTATTCAGGGCAAGTGCTGGGTTGGCAGCCAGTGCCTGAAGGCCCTGTTAGTTTTTGTTTACTTACATTTACGTTCCATAGCCTTAGAACCAAATAAATAAACAAGTAAACAAAAGAAGCACCTTTCCATAGGTGGGGCTGCTCAGGTTGAGAAGTGCTTTTTATGGTATCTGAACTCTATTCTCAATGCTCTATGTGCATACTCAGGGTTTTTGGAGGGAGTATAACCATTAACGAATTTACCAATTCATTGGAAATGTATATTCTAAGAACTCAACACTCTCTTCTCTCCCAGACAAATTTGGGGACACAGTCAACATTTCATAAGATGTTGTTACTATGCAATGAATAATGAGAGAAAGAAGGGGAAGGTGCTGGGAATCACAGCCAGCTGGGGACAGAAAGCCAGTCCTTAGGACTTTCTGCCTTGAAATGGTGGGGACTGTGACAATTGAGTGACAGATGGAAAGAGGACCTATCTGTTAGCTGTGAGACAGACTCAGTGAGCCTCCTCCTCACCCACTCCTTCTGCACTTCTCTGACCAGCCAGGCTTCTCAGCTGCTGGCCTCTTAGGAAGTCTTGCTTTTGTCATGAACCTCAGGACAGAGGTCATTTCCTTCTGCTAAGGCAGAGCTAGGTAGGTTAATATATGTGAACTGATTGGAATTTATCTCTTGGCTTGTGGGAGCTGACAAGCCCAAACAGTAATTCACCTGTGCTGGGGATTGACTTTGAAGGTGAACTTGTCTAGCCATCCTGGCTTTTTCTTGCCAGTTTCTACTTCATCTTGTTCTGAGGTTGCATTAGTATCCTTGTCCTGTCATCCTAATGAGACTTAAGCATGTGCTTGAGCCTCCTCACCTGTGGGAAAGTAGCAGGGACAGTCATGGACAGCAGACTTGGGTTGCCCAAGGCTTAGGAATGACTTCTGCACATGTGAGGTGGGAGGAGAACCATTAACAAAGATTAGTTACTTTGGGGACTTTGGAATGTTTGCCTCTCCCTCTTGTGGAATTCCCAAGGGGCTTCTCTTTGAGTGTAACAGTCCCTTCCCAGAGATAAAGATTCCAAAGGGAAGGTGGTTATCTAAATCCTGGAATTTCTTTGCCTTCCTGGGGAGGCTCAGAGCCCTGCTGACTGCCTGAGGGTGTTTACTTTTTTTTTTTTTTTTTTTTTTGGGTTTCTCTGTATAGCCCTGGCTGTCCTGGAACTCACTCTGTAGACCAGGCTGTGAAAGAAATCCGCCTGCCTCTGCCTCCCAAGTGCTGGGATTAAAGGCGTGCGCCACCACCGCCCGGCAGTATTTAATTTTTTAAATTATGTGTATACATGCGGGGTTGTGCATATGAGTGTAAGTGTCCTCAGAGGTCACTGGTGTCAGGTTCCCCTGGAGTTAGAGTGAGTGACAATTGTGAGTGTTGGGAATCAAACTCAGGTCCTCTGCAGAAGCAGTTGTGCTCATGACTGCTGAGTCATCCTTCTCCCCCCAAGAGTCCTTAACAAATGTCTCCAGCCTGCTTTTGATAGAAAGACCCAGAAATGTATGGTAAGAGCACTCCTTAGCTGGTAATTGATAAGTGTGTGTGTGTGTGTGTGTGCTGAGAGAGAGAGAGAGAGAGAGAGAGAGAGAGAGAGAGAGAGAGAGAGAGGAGAGAGAGAGAGTGATGAGAGAGACAGAGAGAGAGAGAGATTAGTTGTATGGAACCAGAGAAAAGGATAAACAGAAACAGGAACAGTTCCAAACTCAAGCCACTTTTTCCCCTTAAAAAGAGTTTTTTTTCCCCATGAATATCTATCTCAGCACAGGACTGCTTTGCTTCCTGGAGGCAACAGAGGTATAATGGAATGCCTGCTTTTATATATTTGACAAAGGGCTCTCTCATGAGGCAAAGGTAGTACTGTTTAATTTTATGGGAAACACCCCATGCTGGGTTTCTAACTCAGGATTTTTAGCATACTGTCACCTAGTCCCCATCTCTGTGAGCCAGATTTTTGAAGGTTCTAGAGTACTGGATTTAATTTTATATATTGCATCATGAACAATTTGTGTGTTTATGTGTGGCCATGTGTGTGTAGGTGCATGTAGGGTCCTTGGGTTTCTTAGAAGCTATCCAGTTTGCCTTTTTTGCCAGGCATGGTGGTACATCCCTTTAATACTAGCACTCTGTTGTTTTGAGATAAGGTCTCTCCCTGCTACTTTTGTACTGTTAGGCTAGGCTGGCTGGGCAGCAAGCCCCAAGGATCCTGTGTCTCTGCTTCCTAGCTTTGGCGTTACAAGCACAGCTCAACCCAGCATGGCAGGACTGCCTCAGGCATGCTGTGGTGTGTGGCATCAAACTTATCCCATACCCAGATTCTCTGAGCCATACGGGCAGCAAGGGGGAAGGAGCCGGGAGAGAGTACCTTGGCATGCCGAGAGAAGTTAAAGCGTGATTTAAGGAAGAAATGGCACGTTTTGCTCACTCAGCATTTTACCAGAGCAAAGGAATAGTTCTTGGCTCTGACACCTGACCTTGACTGGATGTCATGAAAGGGTTTTATTACATAAGCTCTTCCTGAACGCCGCCGAGACATCTGGTTCTTCGATGCAACACTGCTTACCTGGTAACAGCAACAACATCCCCATGTGTCTGTCTGGGTCTTCATTGTGCCAGCTCACTGGTGCAGACAATGCCCCAGGCACAGATTACTGTCCTTCAGCAGAGGCGAAACCGACTCCTCCTGCTCTCCCCACCCCGCCTTTCCTTTATGGCAGGCAGCTGGTTTTCTCCATCATGAAGGCCTGATCCTTGAGGGCCTTGGCAGCTCTAAGATGCCACTTTAAATCAAACAGTTCTCCATCCAAATCCCCGCGCTGCACAGGTTCAAGGCTGCAACTTTGAGCAAGTGTGAGTTTTTAAGTTTCTCGTTTGTTTCATTGGCTTACTGCTCACGGAGGCCCGCTTCCTTTGGTTGTTGTGAAGATTAAATGAAATGATGCGTCATTGTTGGCTAGCGTGCTTGCTTGGCATGCTGCAGGCAGTTGGTAATGGTATTATCATTATTTTTTCCTCTCTCAAGAAGCCTGAGAAGAACATTTTGTCAGAAGGAGTGGTTCACATCATGAAGTAACCTTGCAGTTTCCCCCTGATGCTGAACTCTCAAGAGGGAAGTGGCAGGTGTGCCGCAGAAAGGGCAGTCATGGTGCAGGGGTGCAGAAAGTTCAGGAGGAGAGTGACAGTGGAGTGTGTAGCAGGTTGGTTTCAGATGACTGGCTAGACAGGGAAAGCACACAGAGCTCAGATCAGTGAGTCAGTCGTGGCAGGGTCAGGGCGAAGTCCTGTTCCTAGGGTCCCAGAATCAATTTGTGTGCGTGTTCACGATCTAGGTGAAGATGACCATGTCATCATGTAAATTTTCTCAGCTTGGCTTCATTAATAGAAATAGAGAGGAGCTTTCCTCAAATTTACCCAATTGTCCCATGGAGACGAGTTGAAGGAGGGACCTGTAAATGTTGTCAAGTTAGTGCTCTTGTCATGCAAGGCCTGAGAAGAGACAGAAGGCGTAGGGACGAGGATGAATGAGGCAGCTACCATGTTTTGCCCAGACTTGCACCCATCTACTGGGCAGCTGGAGGCTTTGGTGTGAGGGAAGAGACAATACAGGGATCCTTGGTCAATTAAATGCCATGAGTTAAGAGAACAGGAGGCAAGCCAGGTGGTGGTGGCTCACACCTTTAATCCCAGCACTCAGATAGACAGGATGATCACTGTGAGTTTGAAGCCAGCCTGGTCTATAGAGCTGCTAGTTCCAGGACAACCAGGGCTGTGCAGAAAAACCCTTTCTCCAAAAGAAAAAAAAAATCTCAAAAGAGCACCAGAGGCATAATTGAGAAAACTGGGTTCAAGAAATAAGGAGGAAACCTTCCATTGCTAAAAATGGAACAAAGAATCAGGGTGTGATGGCTTGTACCTGTAATCTCAGCACTTAGGAGGCTGAGGCAGGAGGATCACTGTGAGTTTGTAGTCCACTTGGGCTACAGAGGGAGACTCTGTCTCATAAAACAAGTTGAACAAAAAATTGGATTGTAGAGTGGGGTGGGAGTTGGGGGGTGAACTTACTAGTGTGGGAAAAGCTTATAGCTCAGGGGAAGGTATATAGATAGGGCCCAGTAAGGGCAGGAGAGTAGAAAAGGGGAGTCATCAAGTCACAGGCTGATGGATTAGGAGAGTGGAAAGCCTCTGAGGAAATGCCTTGTGGGCTGATGCTCTGTAACTAGGATCCCCAAGACATAAGTATCATGTATAATCTTTGCTGATACCACCCTGGGCCTCACCATGACTAGGTTCTGAATGCTCTTCCAGACGCAGAGGCAGGCTTCCTGTGAAGATTGTAAAATCATGACATCCTATGACTTGGAGAACCATGGCATTTGGTCTGAGGCATTAATCTCCCAGCATCCAATCAAATATATAATAGGTGTAGAAGGGAAAAGGACAATGTGACCCGAGACCCTGGACTCCCAGGTAATGCTGGGTGTAGAAGGGCCCTAGTAACTGCTCTGAGAAACCTGACTCAGTGCAGCCTAGGCCCCAGTGAGGCTTCATCCCCAGGAGCAGGCAGGGAAGGGCTTTCTTCCTCGGGGCCTTAAACAAGTAGGCTGAGGTTTTGGGTGGGGTATGCTGTTTGGCCAGATGGGGAATGCTGTGGTAAAGGAATGTGGATGCCCCCAGGGCATGATAGACTGGTCTGGAGGGCAGGGAGGGAGCATGGCCCAGAGTAGGAACTAATCTACCAGGTCTAGGAAAACATTTTCAGGAACAGAGGTAGAGCGTAATTCCTAGGTCCTCCAGCCACGTTATTTCTGTCACTAGATAATTTTCATACCATTCTCTGCAGGCATAATGGGAGCTCTAGCTGAGTGGGTCATGTCCCCTGCCTGAGTGGGATTTAAGCGCTGGAATTTAAGTGTGTTGAAAACAGCTGGTGGTTAGGTTGTCCTAGGGAGTCAACAGGGAGAAGTAGAGCACCAGAGAAAGACCATGATCATTTACTAAGAACTCACCATGCCTGAGGCACTGAGCGCAGGATTTGTGCTTACTTGAACTTCACTGGCTGCCTGGTAAGCTGGAGGGCTGCAGGAAACTGGCTGGCAGGACATGTGACTTTCTCAAGGTGTCCTAACTTATTAGGTGGGTGACTGGCATCACATTTCTGCTTGATTGTCCTTACCCTAAATGCATGTCGTTTCTACCTTGCCACCACATCTAGGGTCCAGAGTAAGCAGTCGATTATACTGAAGATCCTTTATTCCTTAATGATGACAAAGCAGGAGGATGGTCAAGTCAGCATGTGCCTGACCATGTTAATCTTCGGAGGAGGAACTCGCTAGACGTGGCTAGATGGTCACAAAGCATATTGTAGTTCTAGTTAGCAGCAGAGCTCAAAAATAGTAACACATTGCTGTTCTTTTTAAAAAGTGTGTGTGTGTGTCTGTGCACACTTTTATATAGGTAAGTGCTTGTATGTATGTATATATGTGCCCTACATGTGTGCCTGCCTTGTGCCTTCTGAGCTCAGAAGAGGGCTTCAGATCTCCTGGAACTAGAGTTATTAGGGACGGGGATGGGGGGGGGGGGCTACGAGCTACCATGTAGGTGCTGCAAGCAAAACCAAGGTATATGCAAGAGTAGCAAGTACTCCAGTCCCTACACTGCTGATTTCTGAAGGTGTCAGAGAAACTATTATGTCCATTACTATTATAGGTAATTTCTGAATTCTTAGCTAAATTCCTCAAGTTTCCCCATTCAAGAAAATATGTTGAAAAAGGGCGTCATGACTCTGATTGTCTCAGTGAATACAAAAGGCGTCTTAGCTTTAGCTAACTTCATCATTAGTCATGTCAGTTGCAAGAACGCCATCATTTGAGGACCTTGGGGTGTTTAGCAAGAGTGGTGCTCTGGAGTGGGCTGGAAGGGCATAGTAAGGGATGAGAGTCAGGGCAACCTGGGCAGTAACCCAGGTGAAGCTGTGGGGGTGGAGAAGCGTGGCTGATACCGTGTGGTAAAGCGCTTGCCCAAGCAGAGGTTTGGAGTGGGCGCTAGCATCCCTCCATGAAAGGGCAACATTGTTCCCATGCATAGCTTGTTCAAGCTCTGACCAGGTGGTGCTAATGGAAGCTGTCTGTTCAAGTCAGGGATCTTTCTGATTCTGTTTACTGGAGAGCCAGCTGGTCCTTGTCACTAAGTAGGTCTGCCCTGGTCTCCATCCTCTAGCAGGCTTGATGTGCCTCCTGCAGCTCAGGACCCAGCCCAAGTCCTAGAGGCCATTCTTTATTCTGTCTTCTCTGTGAGCCTGGGAAAGAAAGCTATCCATCAGCTCAGAAATTTTGAGATCGACTGCAGAGGCTGTAAAAACAGACTCTTCCTACCAAGAAGAGTTTCAATGTGGGAGTATCTAGGCTACAGTGTCCTGTGATCTCATATTAACAGACTATGTCTTGGGGAGGGAGAATCTTTACCTCCAAGTCTCACCTTTCTAATTGGAGCACTTTAAAATTATTGAGGGTTGCTCCACTATCACAATCCAGTACTCAAGGGTCAGGCCACCTACATTTGAAAGACAGTTTTAGATAAAATGACAATTGAATGAGGCATGGTATTGGTGAAGAGAGTCCTTTAAGGTATGTGAGAAAGTATTCTGTTACATCACTGTTATGTGCCAATGTCTTACCAACTCCTGGACTGATTCCTGGTTTGGTACTGATGTCGCCCTCAGATCTGGTGTCCACTAAGAACATGGTGGGGTTTCTCTAGGATATTGGTTCCACTTGGCTGACTTCCCTCAAAGTCATCACTGGACTTGATACAGGCACTCTTGATACCAGAGGAAAGGGCAGAGGTCCTGCTGCTTCAAGATTAACGCTAGCGTGATGTGATCAGAACATGGTCATTTCCCCCATAAATCTACAGAGCCCAGCTTCTGCTTTTGCTTCCATGATGGGTACCCAGATCCTTTTCCCTAGTTGTGACTTCTGTGTCAAGTCAGTCCCCAAGTGGCCCCTGAGCATCATAAACTTGGCCTGCTTATTTTCCTGAGGTGTTTAGCTGGTAAGTCTCTGGGTGAATGGCAGACAAAGAGCCCAGGATGTCAGAGAGGACATGTGATCCATAAAAACTTTCAGCTCAGGAAGGCCATGGCCTTGCTGGTTTTTGTCAGGTTTGCTGGAGAGACCCATAAAATTCAGAACACATGTACTGTGATTGAGCTCTGGTACCCTCAATGTCTACTTACATTGGATTGGCCTGGAGGTATTTGGCCGCTTCTCGGTGGAGTCAGTATACACCTTGACTTTCTGGTGTGCTCCCTGAGTGGGGTGAGACAGGTGTTGCAGATTTACTAGGCCAGGCACTGAGTCTGAATGGTTTATTCTGTCCTCTTTCTTATCACATGTCCAGCCTTGTGTGAAGCGGTATAATAGTAGCCCCAGTATACAAAAACTTGAGGGTGATTAAGGTTTATTACTTAGGTAGAACCAAACAAAACTGAGCAGAACCAGCATTTAATTACTTACCCATCCAATTTTGCTATGACCTGAATATGTTCCCTCATTTATATTAATTTCTTGAAATCCTAACCCTTGAGGTAATGGTATAAAGTAGGGCTCTAAGAGATGATTAGATGTTGGGAGTTGAGCCCTCATGACTATGACTAGTACCTTATTAAAAAGGCCTAATAAAGGAAGCTGAAACAGGAAATGGGCCTTTACTAGATAGTGAATCTTCCTTGTCTTGGATTCCCTATCTTCAGACTATTAGAAATACATCTGTGTTGTTTATAATCTACCTGTCTAATATATGGTGGCACTGCCATAGCAACACAGACAAGGCAGAGTTGGACTCCTGCTGCTGCATCCTGTCCCTCTTACTCTGGGGGAGGGAAAGCCTAACTTTACCTGGTAATAAAGGAATTTCCAAAGGCTGTGTGCATCAGGTGGAATGGTTTATGGGAACTTGGAATTTGTATGTCCTTGCTATGGCCCTTTTGAGTCAAATCATAGGGAGCGCACAGTATCTTCTTCCTTTGACTCTGAGGAACTGTTGGAGTGTCCCCACTGGACCAAAAGCCCTGCTAGTGTGAGAGAGAGGCAAAGAAAAATGGAGGTTGCAAACATTTTTACTTCCCTGTGAAGAATGAGACTATGTGGCCCACAGAGAGGGCATACCCATGCAGTGTCTTGCTCCTGCAGTCTTGTGTTGGTTTTATCAACCCTAAATCAACTAGACTTATGTGGGAAGAGGGAACCTTGGTCCAGGAATTGGCTCTGTCAGTTTCGCCTGTGAACCCTTTTCTTAATTGTTAATTAATGTAGAAAGACCTGGCCCACTGTAGGCAGTGCCATCCTTAGGCAGGTGGGCCTGGGTTATGTCAGAAAGGTAGCTGAGCAAACCATGGGAGCAAGCCAGTAGGCAGCAGTCCTCCATGGTATCTGCTTCTATTCATGCCTCCAGGTTCCTGCCTTGCTTTTTCTCCAAGTTGCCTTTGGTTCTGGTGTTTATCATAGCAATAGAAACCTGACTAGCACAGCCTTTCATTGGTTTGCAGTAGCACATGCACAAGTTGGGGATTCCTGGCTCCCTATTTGTGGGAAAGTCCCTAAATTACCCTCTGGCCTAAGAACTCACAGGCAGGAAAGTGATCTAAGTATCTTGTGACTAGCCTACTAAGGTTAGGGGACAGTCCCTGCTCCAACCCTCCCTGCCCATTTCATATTTGGGAGCTTTTGCATTGCTTTGAAGAAAAGAGGTTTGGGCCCAGGGCTGTTGGTGATTAGCTGCTATTTCTGTAGGTCTAATGGTTTCCTCCTTGATGCAACCTGATCTGTATCATGTCATGGTTTTAGTCCCTAGGTACAATTCACCTAAGAGCTGACTTACAAATAATAAAGAAAAGAAATGCCTGCACTTGGATATTTAATGTGTGAATCAGAACTCTCCCTTGGACTGAGAGAGAGGGAAACACTTTGGATCAGGATGATAAAGTCACCAGCTCCAGAGAGGCTATATAGCCTTCTTCACATGGGCTTTCCTGACTGTGTGTCTTAGAGTTTCATTGCTATGAAGGGACAACATGACCAAGGCAACTCTGAAGTGGAAACTTATGGGTTCTTTGGAAAGTCAGTTGTGTTGGATGTGTTGGATGATGCTTTGACTGGAGTCAGTTGAGTCAAATGATGTTTTGCTGAAGCAGACACAGGAAGGAACATTTTGCTGTAGCAGATACAGGTGAAAGGATGTTTTGCTAAAGCAAGCATGTCAAAGGACGAGTGATGAAGGATTCTTCACTAACAACACACATGTATTGGTCCATCATGCGCTGAGTAGTTGAGCTCCATTTGTCATGACTCCATAGAGAGAAACACACCAAAAAATTTCTGATGGTGTGTGGGTGGCTTTTTGCCACTTCCGAGGACTAGGGCTGATTGCCAGTGATGTCAGCTGATACAGATGCACGTGGTGAGGCAAGACTGGTGGAGGACACGTGATGTTTGAAGGGAGCATAAATAGGACTCAACAGCCCGTGAGAGGGGCTTGCTTAGAGAGCTAGCTGTGTAGTGCTTCTTGGTCTCGCCTCTTCGCTGATCTTCGGTTAGTTGAGAGAGGCACAGCTGAGAACCTCTCCTGGTGTTTCTTTTGGTCCTGGTCCTTCCTGCTGACTCATGCTGATTAGGCTGAGGCCTGGCTGTCTCTGCTAGGTCATGCCACCACTGCTGATTTGAGCTGCTATCTCGACTCTACCAACCTGGACTGCTGATCTATTTGTGAAGTGTTTGCAAGTGGAACGAGCTGCCACTGATGATCTGTAAACTGAACTACTGGTTTCCTAACCATGCAGATGAAATTTGCTCCAAAAATCAATTTGTAAATAGATCCACTACCTTTACCTCTTTTCCACTACCTCTGGTGGGTGGTGGGCTAGAAGGAGGTTAAAGTGTTTAAGAACCACCATTAAAAGTAGGCTTTAAAAAAAATTAAAGTTCTACAACTCTTATAAAGGAAATCATTTAATTGGGACTGGCTTACAGTTTCAGAAGTTCAGTTCATTATCACCATGGTGGGAACGTGCAGTGTGCAGGCAGACTTGTTGGAGGAGCTGAGTTCTACATCTTGATCTGCAGGCAGCAGAAGGGAACTATCTTCTGTACCGAGTGCCTTAGCATAGGAGATCTCAAAGCCCACCTACACAGTGACACACGTCCTCCAACCAGGCTACACCTTCTCCAGTAAGGCCATACCTCCTAATAGTGCCACTCCCTATGGCCAAGCATTCAAATACATGAGTCTGTGAGGGCCAAACCTATTAAATCCACCACACTATGTATCTGAAATCAAAGGAGAGTGTTGCTTTGGCTGCCAGAACTAAGTATGGGAAATCAGAGACTTCAAGTGATAGTTTATGTCACAATTTTGGATGCTAAAAGTTCAAGAGCACATTGCTAGCAAGGTTGGTTCTTGTGGGCTGTCTCTCCTTGGGTTCTGGGTAGTTGTTTTCAGGTGCACCTTCAAATGATCTTTCTTTTATACCTAGCACTTTAGTCTTGTTTTATCTGATTGGATCTCAACATAATGTAATTATCTCTTTCATGGTCTTATTTCCAAATACAGTCATGGATGGTGGAGGGTGGAGGGTTAGGACTTCAACATGCAAAACTTGGAGACATGGCCCAGGTCATGATAGGATGTTTTTAGAATCCTCAGCAAACAAGTCATCAATGTCATGGTGAAGGACAGAGAGGCACTTACTGCTGATCCTGACAAAGGAGATAGACGAAGCCCAGCATGGAACAGAAGCTTGACTGACCTTGTCCAAAGACTCACCTAGGAGTGCTCAGGGCTGATGTTTTCACATGTCGTTTGGACTGTCTGGCAATAGTCCTGTCGTATCTTCATGGCTCCTAGGAAGCCCAGGCCTGTGGTGGGAAGCCCTCTTTTCCTCTGACAGAAGCAAGAGGATTGCAGACTGAATCTGGAAGAATAGTCTTTGGTCTTCTGATGCTTATTTTTTTATTAGCATATATTAGTTATACATAATGTATTTAATTATGACATTTTCATATATGTATGTAATGTATTTTGATTTATTCACCTCCTGTTACTCTGAGTTGTCCCCTTTTCCGCTCTCACTGACCTTCCCCTCAGGAAGGTCTTCCTCTCAGGCAGAGCTGCATAAAAGAAAAGAAGCTAACCTTGGTGTCTTTTACCCAAGATTGAGCCTGAGCCTGAACTGCTCTGACGAGTTCTGATCCCTGAACAAAGGCTGTCCTCTGTATTGAACTGTGAAACAACTATGGTCTCTAGAAGGAATGATGAGCGTTTGTTTTAATCAATATTTTACAGGATCCTTATAAAGGAAGGTATTGTTTAAATGACTCATATTGCGAGTCACAAAGAGCAGCACAAGTGTACATTTTCAATCTACGCTTAGTGAATATTCTTTTGCCAACACTGTTTGATAAGGAAGGGTCAGTAAGACATACTTAATTTTAATGTTTTCCCCCTGCCTTATCTGGGCTGCTCTCGATGCTGAAGTCATTCCTTGGAGGTTGCTCGGTTACACCCCAAACCACTGGTTGCTTGAAGTCAGAAAAAGCGGCCGATTCAAGAAAGATTAGGGTTTACTGTAAACAGAACAAATAGGCAGCAGCCCGGGACCCGCGTGGTGGAAACGGGTGGCAGCGGTGGAGTCCCGGGCCCACGTGGCAGCAGGCCCGGGCCTACTAGGCAGCGGCCCGGACCTGCGAGGTGGAGGCTGCCTGGAGGCTTCCAGGCAGCCTGTGTCACATGCCGGAGGAAGGTCCCAGGTTCCATGGGCTGGAGGCTTTGGCTGCGGCGGGCCCGGGAGGCCCCAATGATACGAGGACGTCCTTGGTTCCAAAAGGGTTTATTGTCATGGCGGATGGTGGATGGATCTGGAAGTACCCCCCCCAAAACTCAGGGCAGGCCTGAGTTAAATAGGGAGGGAGAAGTAGGAAGGGTCTGGGGAGGGGAGGAATGGTTAATTGGCTCGGCCCTCTGACCTTCATTAGTATGTAAATCCCTAGGGCCTGAGGCCTGTAGTTACACCCTCCTACCTGTGCACTTTGGGAGGGGCTGTAATGACCTTCGTGACTGAACAATGTAGGTCTATGGAGATTAGACTGCTTGTTAGGACTCTGAGTTCTGGGGACTTGGCTGAACTCCTGCCGTTTCTCCCTTGGAGTCTCGGGGTTCTAGGCCCATGCCCAGCCAGAACCAGAATACCCTTACGCAGTCCCACATTAGATCAAAGCTTAGCTTGGAGGAGTTGATTACATTGGGAACCTAAAACTTAGTAAGATTGATTACATTGTTTTTCTTAAGGTTAATTCTGGACAAGCTGAGTCCATAGTATATCAGCAAGAATGAGAATAGAGCTAAAAACAATTTCAAAGAACATTGTTAACTTGATTTCAACTTGGAAGAAAGTTTGATTTGTAAAGTTATGTTTTGGAACATTTCCAGAAAAAGCATTTCTATACTCATTTATTAAATCTTTTTCCTCTTTGGTGACATCGCTTACAGGAGTATGGCTAATTATGGGAGCTGGACACCTTGCCATTGGCTACACCACTGAAGAAAAGGTCTCTGCCTTCTCCCAGCAACCATTAGCTTCCGATAGATCCCTAGGGAAGGTGAGGCCTTGTGAGCCCCTCTACTGTAGTAACCATTAACTGCTGGCAAATCCTCAGAGTGAGTGTGGCTGTGTGTCGTGAATCTCTCTTTCCGATTTATGATAGGATGGGGCTAGGGGCAAGCTTGTGCAGGTGGTCACCACTGCTGTGAGTCCAACAGTCCAAGGGCCACGTAATGCCTGGAAGACAGCATTCTACATGTCCCATTCCTTCTTTCTTTTATGTCTGAGACATGTTCTCTTTGTGTAGCCTTGGCTATCCTTGGCTTTGTAGACTAGGCTGGCCTTGAGTATAGGGACCCTCCTGAGTAGTGGGATTAAAGACTTGTATGCCAGGATTGCCTAGTTTTCTAAGCCCACTTCTGCATTGTTCCTGAGCTTCAGACAGGATGATAGAGACATACTAGGAGCATTTAAAAGTCACTGTTCTCATTATTTTAACCAGATGTGAGTTTACAGTTATCCTTGCCCACTGCAAAAAGCTTTTCTGACCAAAGCTGACAGGAACATTACTACATGTATCTTTATTAAAACAGGGTCTTGTTATATGTTCGGTGTGGCCACAGACTCCTGCATTCGGGTGATCTTTATGTCTCTGTCTTTCCAGTTTTTAGAGCTGTAAGCACATGCACCCACCATAGATCACCATTTTTCTTTCTTCAGTGCAAAAGGAAAGCCATTGCTTTGAGTCAGAATTAAGTTGTTCAACAAATGTCAAAATGAATAAATACATTAAAAGTCAAGTAAAAAATAAATTTTGAGTGGTTCAATTCACATGTGCTTTGTGCATGTCAAATTCTGGGGCTTCAAACCCCCGTGGGTAGAGGGGCTTTGTAGAAGGTAGCTGCTGTAGCTTGTGGTGTTACTGAAGGCCCTCACTATCCTAAATAATAAGGAGAGCATGCCAGTTTTTCAGACCTGTTTTTTCTTTTTCTCCCTTTTTCTTGCTGTTTTGGATTCTAAGCTAATGGAATGAGGAAAAAAGGCTGGCTTTATTATCTCCCAAGATAAGTCGTGTCCTCTGGTCTTGTTGGTCCTTTAGGAATACAGCTGCATCTATCATTTGCCTGTTGTTCGTTCATCCCAGATTCAAGCATAGCCAGTTTCCTCTCAATGAGTAGTAGCATAGCCTTAACCTCTGAAAGTCAGGCAGAAGGGAGAAAGCTAGGTGGGAGAGGCCATCATGGTCAGGCCCCCAGTCCCTATTTCAGAATGCTGACAAAACACTGCTTTCTGTCTCCAAGATACAGAGACATTTACTGAGTGTCCATCTGTGTCATCGTTTCACTGGGCTACCAGAGAGAAAGATGAATAGAATATAATCCTCACTCTAAGTCATGAAATTCAGAAGTGCAGAAGGATACATCAAGACATAAATTACTGTCATTCTCAAAAGCAGTGTAAACAGCTCTGATGATTAATTAATGTGGGTTCTGTGTGGGGCAGGGACAAGGACTAGAGGCATCCAGCATCCCTGGGGACCAGGACCAAGTGTGCTAGGAAGGCCTCATGGTGCATGTGTATAAGGCCTCAGGTGAACTTTTGAAGTACAGATGGAGAAAGCATTTGAAATAAATAAGGAGAAAGGAGAGACTTTCTGTGTATGGCCAAATTTTTTTTAAAACGAACGAACGAATGAACAAACAAACAACACAGGGTCTCATGTATCCCATACTGGCTTTAAACTCACAGTATAGCAGTGGATGATCTTGAACTTCTGATACTCCTAAATTCTAGGATTACAGTCATATACCACCATTCCTTGTTTAAATGGTGCTGGGGATTGAATCATTGAATTGAAGTTCACACTAAGTTGAGTGCACACTAGGCAAGTACTTTATCAATAGACCTCCATGCCCATTGAAAAGAAAGCATTTATGTCTTTCTGGGGTGAGAAGTATTCTGGGGTGTTGGGACTCACAGCTTGGTGATAGGGCACCCGGAAGGTACAGGACCTTGCTAGGCTATAAAATAGGGCTTTTAAAAAAAAAAATGGCAAATATTCAGGGGCCAGCTGTGGAAGGTTGAGGAGCAGCTCCATGGACCATGTCCTACTGCCCTGGAAAGGATGGATCCAGAAGCCCAGAGATGGCAGCTTTGACAAATTGTCTGAGAGATGACAAGGGGAGGGAGCCCTGGGTTGGATGATGGAACTTATTCAGGCAGTCTGAATGACACTGTTAGAACCCTTGAGTCATCAGGAATTCAGGCACAGATCTGCCTTCTTCTGAAAGAGAAGGTAGAGAATCCTACCGACTGACCTCACACCCCATCCCCCACAAAAGCTCAGAGCCTTAGATGGTGGACTCAATCTTAACAATTATTATTTAAAATAAAACTCTAGCAACCACAGAATTGAAGGAATGGCCTACCAGATCTGCCCACTCATCATCACCTGGCTTCAACAACCCCTTGCTGCTGTTATTCTTTAGGGATGGGTATTGAGATGGACCTTTGGGAGAAGTATTCATTTGAAGTTGTTTTTGAAGCTTTTCTCGGATCAGTATAATGGAATCATATCCACGCGGTCCTCCCTGAATGTGTAAGTGTATACTTGTAAATGTGGGTGCTTGCTCCAGCAAGAAGAAAAGCGAGTGTGAATCTTTGGAAGGGTGGGTTCTAAGCCTGAGGAGATACATGACCCTCAGAGGCCTGTCAGTGGAGCCCAGGTTTGTCTATCTTGGTGGCCGATGGGGGAGAGAACGGAGAGATAAGCACTCTGGGAGGACAGTTTTTAGGCAAGACACCCCCAGTGTCCAGTGGAATGTTAATGTTGGTGAAGACCTGATTCACATTGACAGACCTGACAAAGCTTATGCAAACTCCAGACACTGAGGGATAATCCACTTTGGCAGGCATTGTCCACCCACCACAACCCAGATGCCTTTTCTCCCAGACCACCATTTTTGCATTGCCGTATGTGGGAAAACGAATTACAGCATCAGCTTCAGGTTTCTGAGGAGCCGAGCTCCCAGATGGAGCTCATGGGGAAAGTAGGTACGTCATCCTTGGCTGTGAGCCACTTGGTAGCTACTGAGAGTGCTTCTTTTTACCCTTGAAGATGTTGTATTGGTCACCAGTGCCACATGGGGACCAATAATTCTATGGACACTGTTGCTTTGTCCTTCACTGAGTGGCCTGGCTTCATTTGAGTTATGCTAATTGTTCATGCTACTGAAATTGGCAAGAGTTGAAAAATAGGACCAGGAGCTGGAGGCAGACTCAGATAGCAGCTTTATAGCTGATGGAACTATTTATAGAGAATGTGGCCATAGGGTTCTTGTGCATTCCTCTGTAGAATTAACATGCCTATCTCTAGTATGGGCATATATAAATGTAGTCTCCTCCAGGGACAGGCCACCTCCCTGATTAAGATATCTCTAGGGAGAGGGAAAGGACAGGGCAGAGCTGTACATGCTCTGTTCTTTCTCTCATGCTCACCCTGACAGATACCTTGCCATACAAGAGAAGATGCCAGTCTTCTTCCATTGGCTATTTCCTTGGCAACATGAGATAATAAATGCAGCTGAGAGAGCCTGCTGTGGGTCTCAGCAGAGATGATATGGATGCTGTTATGGAGGGCAAGAATGGTTTGAACACTGAAAAAATAATTTTTAGTGTTTTATAGAGAATGGTGAAAGTGATCTTTAGATTGAGGAGACAGCATGCAAAAGACACGGACATGAAGATGCTCGCCTGTGGCTTCAGTGTCGGGGATTCCAGCAGACACAGAGTGTCTAAGTTGAGGTGTTCACCCACGAAGTCTAACTCCAGCTAAAGCTTTTTAATACTACCATAGGCTGCTCCCTGGTTTTGGTGCTTTCTCTTACTCTTTGCATCCTCCCAAACGATTAGTGGGAAAGTAGGTGGCTTCAAGCGCTCCTTTCACGGATGCCATTGCCTGGAAGACAAGTTCAGGGGCGAGTGGAGGCGTGACTGTTCTCAAGCTGGCCTCAGCTTCCACTGCAGTCACTCTTTCTCTGGTCTCTGGTCACAGACTTTGCAAACAGAGCTGATAATTGTAATGTATCCCTCACTAATGAGATAACACAGACAAGTCTATTCACTTCTAGGAGGCAGGAAACCTACTGTGAACTCCCAGAAGGCAGTGTTTGCAGGCAGGTGGAAATTGCCCAGGCAGGAAGTCATTTGCCATCATTGTGATGCATCATGAGAAGCAGTGGGCTGAGGACCAGGCTGGAAGGGCTACCCGTTGGAGTTGTTCCTGGCTTCTCGTCTTCATCACATTTCCATTTACTTCTCATTTTCTGAGGCTCTCCAAAGAAGAGGGACCTTCCATCCAAAGTTCTATAAGTGGCTGCAGTGGCTCCTCCCTCTGGGTGGAGACAGATCAGTTTGTCCTGCGGTGTGACTAAGGGGCAGATTAAAGGAAGGCTGTGGTGTTCTACTGCCCACGAGTTGCTTGGCCCCCTTCTTACTTTTTCCAGAGGTATAGGTTGGGATCTCACTTGCCACTCCCACCTTGAATCCTTTCTCCTTGGTGCAGGGCCTGTATAGTCTGTTACTAGATCTGCCCAACCAACCTGTCATAAGGCACAAGGGTAAGGACCATGACCTTGGTCTCTAGTATCTCTGCAGCCTCTTTACTACAATTATCCTTTTAGTTAGACCTGACCAGCTTGGAGCTGATGTGGAGGTGTGATTGGTCAGAGGAAGGTGAAGATGCCATTTGAAGATATTAAATAACCAAACGTAGGGGAACGTCACCCCTTTCTCAGTGCTCCTCCACCTAGAATCCGATGTGCTGTCTGGATATAAGCCACTCCACCCACTGGCTTCCTCGCTGGATTGTACCCTCCTTGTGGGCTGGCTCAGTTCTACAGGGTAGTGTCTCCTGCTGTCTCTTTGGGGTAGTGTCTCTTCTAAGTAGTTTGCGTTTTAATGGGGAAGGATGTGTCAGTCTGGTTTTTCATACTGAGGGACAGCAACACCAAAAGTAGTTTGTGGCACTTGGAGGTAAAGTCACAGTGCTGTGGGATGCTCTTTGTGCCCTGCAGAGGAGGGTGCTGAGCTGTGTGACTGCCCTGCTGTTGTTACATGGTGTTGGATTATGGTTTTGTTTAAAGCGCTGTGGTTTGGTGAGAAGGGCTTGAGTATCGGGTATGTGCTAAGTGGAAGCATCTGGGTTAGGCTGTGCCAAAGAAGGCCGCTGGTAGGGTGGCAAGGACATGTGATGGGAGCTGGGCTGGCTTTTAAATGGACCTAACAGAAAGCCAAAGGAATCCTTCCAGCATGCTCCATAGAGCTGGCTTGCATGGCTTGGAACGCACCCATTAGAGAGTGGCTGAGAATCTATACTGCCTGCTAACACAGTACAACAGGAAAAGATGCTAAGAGCAAGGCTGCTTTAGAACACCAAGCCTTGTGTGAGATAAACAACAAACAGAACTGTTTTTGATGCTGTAAAGACGGAGTGCTTGTTGCGAGGACTCACTGAGGGTGTGATTGGGTCTGGCCAAGTGCAGCAGGCTTCTTTACTTTGAGTAGCATTCTTTTATTTCCTCCTCCTCAGCTTTTCTTAGACTCCCTGAGGTGTTGCTGTCACTGAAGAAAGAAAGCCTCTCTCTTCATTCTTATTGGACCAGATATCATCCACCAAAGACAACATCTCTCCCGCTTCATACCTCTGTCCCACCTTGACTCCTCTGTCACAAGAGAATGCTTTGCTGTGTTCTCTTCTGGGAACACAATGCCTGTGGCTTGTTTTGGGTTATGACACAGTTTATCTGTAGCTCCAGGGAACTGTGTCAGTCCAGGTAGATAGCCTATGTCGCTCTACAGTCAGGCTTTTACCCTATGGAATATGTGACCTCAGGGCTTTTTAGGACTTGGCATGGTCCTTAGAGGCCTTGACTCAGGCAGCAGGCAGGGGTAATTCAACCTGCCACCCTTGGGAGCCCCTCCCTGGCAGTTCTGTGACTGTCTTCTTGGTTCCATTTCTCCCTTTAGGCATGGAAATATCTGTCCCATGCCTGCTCCATTATCATGGTGTGGGAGCAGATAACTTGTTTTACAGACTCCTAAATGGAAAGAATTTTTTTCTCTTTTAGCTTCAGGCTCCTTCATGCAGGCATCTGGTCTCTTCACTCCCTCAGTCATGTGAACTGAGATCCAAGGTCAGAAGCATGCTCTGGCCCTTTAGGGCGAGAGACTGAAACCCTCAAAAGTCTACATATAATGTGGCAAGTGCCCTGGAGAAGTCTGTGGTGGTATGGAATGGAGGATAAGAGAGGCCTCTGGAGAGGAAGATTGGATGTTTGAAGAGGAGAGGGAACAAGGGTCTTAAACATCCCATACAGAGAGAGCCTCTGAGAGCAGGAACAGGCTGGTGTTTTTGGCTTGGTTGTTGCTCAGGGCAGGAGCCATGTGTGGCAAGGAGAAAAACTTCTGTGGCTGTGAACTTCCAAGCACAGGGTTGAATTCCTATGACCCCCACAATGACCCCTGCATCTTCTAAATAGTAAAGATGAGGCTCAGCGATGTTAAAGGATTATCAAAGACACAGCTGGTAAAGGAAGAACTGGGCTGCAAATGTGGTCTGACCAGTACATGTTCCATGGGTTTGTGGATGCCCAGGCCTTCATTCATGTCCTGCATGACTGGAAGCTATGAAACATAAAAACTCTAGGGACACAGCCTCCTGGCAGCTACAGGGGTGTTTTGGGTGGTGGTAAGTAGAAGATGGGACAGTGTAGTCATTTTGAAGGCAGTGGTTTGACCAGGGGACCCAGCTCAGGAGGTTGGAGGGATGGTAGAAGGAAGGAATGTTCCGAGACCATGTGATTTACTAGCAGAGGATGAAAGAAGAGAAGACCCAATCACCCACTGTGGGGAGATACAGCCCAGCATGCTGCTGCCAGTGGTCTGAGGAGAGCTTCCCTGCCCCTTAGGGTCTTCTGCTCACAAAAAGCAGACCCTTGTCTAGGCCACAGGAGAGCCAGAGTGAAGCATAGTTTCTATTGTAGAGATAAGAGATAGCACATGCTTTAGACTTACACATAAGTATTTAGAGAGCAGGAGAAATGTGGAACAAAGTATGCACCTCTAAGTCATGGGTCCTGTTCTCACGTGTCTTTACTGTTTGTTTGTTTGTTCGTTCATTCATTCATTCATTCATTCAGTTTTTGGTTTTCAGGAGACAGGGTTTCTCTGTGTAAGCAGCCCTGGAATTCTCTTTCTAGATCAGGCATAGCGGTGCACCATCACCTTCTGGCTGTCTTTAAACTGATTCTATGCCTGATTCTGTGGCTTTCTGAGTTATCTAGTTTAAGGGATGTGCTATACAGTAAGAATTATAGGTTAAGCAAAGTTTAAAAACTAAAAGGATCTGATTTACTTATTTCTCTTTAAAGTTTTTTTTTTGTTTGTTTGTTTGTAAATGAGATTTAAGGTGGTTTCTACCATGGTGTGTTGTTTAACTTCAGGGAAGAGAGGAATGCTAACAGTTAAACACAAGGCCAGTGGGAAGCTTTTAACTTCTGTGTTTGAGATGTCTTTAGTAGGAAGATATGCACTGTCTCTGCAGGCGATTTCGCCTTTCATCAGCCTTGTTCAACTCTCAGACCACAGTTCTAGAATGAGGGATTTTAACCCTTTCATGTTTGTTAAGTTTCTGTCTTTCTATCCTGCCTCAACCTCCTTCCTATGACTTTGTTCCCCTAATCTGAAGGTGTCATTGTGGTTAAAAAAAACAAACAAACAAAAAAACCCCAAAAAACACACACACACACACACTTATTTTCTGAAGGATTCTCTGGCTGAGACAGGGATGTAGAAAGGATTGGAGCTTGTGGATCTAAGAAGTATTATTTGTTCGACATTTAGAAGAAAAGATGCTATTATCCTGAGGTATCAAACTGCATAAACAATAAAGCATTCAGCAGATTGTTATGCCTAATTTTAGTGTTATCACTAAAAATAGAATAACATTTTTTAACAAGGTGTCTGAGAGCCATGAAGTAAAAGAAAAAAGCACATTGATGATTGTATTCTTAGACTGTGTCAAAATATAGCAAGAACAATTTTAAAAAGGCAGAAGGCTGGGGAGAAGCTTAGTGGGTTAAGAATGCTCTCTGTGGAAACCAGAGGACCCACGTACAGATTTGCTGTACTGTTTCGAAGCTAGGCATGGCTATTCATGACTTAACCCCAGAGAACCAGCGAACAGGGATAGACGGATCCTGAGAGCTCAGTGGCGGCTGGAATAGCCCCCCCAAATGGCAAATTTCAGGTTAAGGAAAAGATCATGTCTCAAAAACTAAGGTGGAGAGTGAAAGTGGAAAGCATCTAACATCCTTGAGTCTTTGGAAGTGCGGTTGCGAGGCCTGTTGGTGGCCTTACTTGCATAGACATGTGATAAATCAAGCATAACACACCACCCCAAACCACACATTACCCCCCCCCCCCCCACACATAGACAGAGGAAGAGGAGAAGGGAGAAAAAGGTATTTAGTTGTAGCATAGTTTAAAAGGAAAATAGTAAGTAAGTTGTAATCATTGTCATCAAGAATGGGTGACTACATTTATAGTGTCTAAAGCAGGAGTTCTCAACCTGTGAGTCATGATCCGTTTGGGGATTGAATTATCCACTTTCACAGGGGTTGAATATTAGATTTCCTGCATATCAGACACTTACATTACTATTTGTAAAAGTAGTACATCTACAGTTATAAAGTGGCAGTGAAATAATTTTGTGGTTGGAAGTCAATACATCATGAGGAATTTATTAAAGGGTCGCAGTATTGGGGAGGTTGGGATTAACGGAAACACGAGAGAGAAGCAAAACACAAAATTAGATTAGAAATATGTATAGATTTTTAAAGTGGAATTTATCCTTATAAGTCTTTGGAGGCTGCAGGCTTGAGAGACTTGTCTTCAGGATACTTTGAGTCTATGTGACTCAGAAGGGGCAGGTTTGATTTTAGAGAATAACTTCTTGAAATGTTTTGATTTTTTTTTTTCTCTATCTGAGAAGGTGTCAGCACATATTACAGGAGATGAGTAAAATCCAGTTGCCAGTCTTTTCCTGAAAATATCCCTTTTTTCGACTTGGCTAAGAAGACCATAGGTTAGTCTTACTCCTGGGTTCACACACAGCCGGAGGAGCCAGGCACACCTGACTTCTTGGTCTGTGGACTTTACTTTCTGAAAGGTTCATATTGTCTGCCCACTTTCTCTAGAGAACAGCTGGAGAAATGGGCTATGGGTGAAGTACCCCTTACTTTTCAGGTGAAGACTTCTAATGCCATGCCTTGACTTTCTGTTTCATACAGGGTAAAAGGAGTTTTAAAATAGGCTTGAGGCTGCAAGGCTAATTAGATGGTAGTGCTAATTCTGGAGGTACTACATGGTAGGGGTGGGGGTGGGGAGAGTTTGGGGATGGCAAGGAAGGAGACTTTGCCAGATCTGATGGCCCACCAGACACAGAAGGGAAACCCCAGGGAAGACTCCAGGCTTGGTACCAGTGCTGGCATCTCTGAGCTGGGGAGAGGAACAGTGAGAGTGTGATCTGTTGGTTTCCCCCACCCCCGAGTGTGAAGATACAGGGAAGGAGGTTCATGTTAGCTATGGGCTGGTGGAGCACCAGAACCTACTACCTATCACATTGCCAATGAGTCTGTTTATTTTAATCAGTAGATCTATAAACACTTCTCTGTAGATTACAGAGTTGATACTCCAGAGTCCAGACACAGGTAGGAGGGAAGAGGCTGGGCATACAACAGCTATCATCCCTTTCCTTCATGATGAAAGACAGTAGGAGAAATAAATCATGTTTAGGTGGGCAGGACAGAGCTCAGTTTCCTGAAACTATTGGCTTGAGAGGAAGGTTGGAGTTGAACAAGGAAAGCTCTTGTTATGGTCATAAGAGAAGGACAGAGAGAGAGGGCAGTGGGATGTCAGATGGTCAGGACCATGCCAGTACTAATTTGCTGGGATGGAGCAGAAGGCTGTGAAGGTAATAACAAAAGTTAACCATTCAACCTACTAGGTTGATTCTAAAATATAAAAAGCCATGGATTCCACGTTGTATCTGCTGCTGAGCTCCTGGGAAGTTCCCAGCAGAATCCAGGTCCTTATCTATACTAGGGAAGCTGGGACTCAGCTCAGGAGCTGTTCAAGAGATCCTGATAAACATCAAAGTTTGAGGATCACTGAGGTGGGTGAGTCTTCAGTGCAGGGGGAGTGGTAAGGGCTGCCGGAGGCCACCAGTTGGGCAGCTTTTGTAATCCTCTGGGTGAGGTAATGGAGAGCCAGCCAAGGCTGCAGAAGCAGATGAGCTCACCACGGCCAGTGCCTGGAGAGAAGATGCTGCCTGGCCTCACATAGTAGTGTAGGCACTTGGTTATTCTGTTCTGTCTCCTCAGGTGCCTCTGGAAACATCTGTTTCTCCTCACTTCTCATCTGAAATCTTCCTGGCTGCATCTTCTCTCTGTGTTGCAATGTTCTTGGGTGTCCCAGGTACTCCTCTCTTCTCCTCTGTGCCAGTTCATAAGCCTTTCATTTGATCACTTTAAATACCATCTCTCTGTAGATGACTCTCAAACTGCTGTCAAGACTTCTCCGTCAACCCAAGACTCCAGGTGACCTCTTAGCACACCTTCCTAGAATCCAGGTATCCCGATTGGGTGCCACTTTGCTATTCCTGTTCTCCCGGGGACTTGGGATTGGAACCTCATAGTCAGACTCTGCTTCTCTCTCACTCCCGAGTGCAGTCGGTCAGTAAATTTCACAGGCTTCGCCTTGGACTTTGGTCAGGACATAAGGCATCTCCTACAACCTTTCCTGCCCATACTACCTTCTCTTCTTGTTTATCTTTCCAGTGCTTTCTTTCCCTCTGTGTTTTCTGTGCAGCAGCTCTAGTAAATCCCTTCGCTAAGTCCTATCTTGTCACTGTGTGCTCAGAACCTCTTAACGGGTTCCTGTCTCAGTTGTGGGGAGGAAGAATGTGAATTATTAGGTAGGTCACCTTGTTTGTTTTCTCATCTAATAGAGGGGAAATAGTCCATAACTACCATGTGAGGATTAAATGAGATAAGGTTGGATAACTCCAATTCATGTAGCTAACAAGTTCCTGCATATAAAGGAAGAGAGTATTAAGAAGAGTTGGGGCTCACATCAGTTAAGCTTTGGTCCTGTGCCAGCCACACCACACAGCTTCCTCGTGTGTTTTTATTTTAATTTTTTTTTTGAAACAGGACTCACTATGTGGCTTTGACTATTCTGCAACTCTTTGTAGATCAGAGTGGTCTTTAACTCAGAAATCCACCTGCCTCTGTTTCCCAAGTGTGAAGATTAAAGGTGTTTACTGCTATGCCCTGCCAATTTTTAATTTTCAGTTCTGAAGTTCACACCCAGGGCCATGAGCATGCTAGGCAACTGTTAGGTGGCACCCCAGCACCAAATGTTTTAAATTTGTGTGTGTGTGTGTGTGTGTGTGTGTATGTGTGTATATATGCATGTATATGTGGAGACCAGATGACAGTCTTGTGTTGTTGCCTCCATCCATCTTAAGTTGATACAAGATCTCTCATTGGCCTGGAGCTCATTCATTAGTCTAAGCTGGCTGGACAGAGAGTCCCAGGGATCTTCCTGTCTCCATCACCTCAGTGCAGTGGTTACAGGCATGCACCACTCTTGGCTTCTTTGTTTACATGGGTTTGAGGAATTGGAACTCAGGTGTCCATGCTTGTATGACAACCACTTTCTGTGACTGAGTCATCTCCCCAACTTCCTAATTGTTAAAATTTGTATCACTACCATATAGTCACACAATAGGCACTGATTCATATCTAAAAGCATGTTGTGTTACCTCTCTCATTTACTTGTTTATCATTTTCTTGTGATTTATTGGTTCTATAGAAGCCCCAAGCAGGACAATTCTGCTGTGCTTCCAGCTCTACCCTGTGACCCCCCGCCAGTGCTTTTCCATCTACCCATGTCACCACTGCAGTCTTGGGGTTAGGGAGACCATCGTGTGGGTTTTACCCCAAGGACTGTGATTTCTCTGACTTTTCTTGTTTCTGTGGCATTTCTTTGTTATTTCCTTGTTTCTATACTTTTCTTATCATTGAATTAAGTAAATTCTTCTCCAATTATATAAACCTCCTACAGTGTTCAGATGCCTCTGATGTTCTCGGCTTCAGGTTACTGCGGAATCCTCTCCCAGAGCCTAGGGCTGTCTTTTTCCATGCTTGGTACATCGCTGGTACTCTGGCATTTCCTCTGCGAGTCCCATTACATTCTCTGAGTCCTCGTGGATTATGTAAACTCTTGTGTTGTTTTAGTGGGCAGCTAGATGAGATGTTTGGGTTCAGTTGCCTGTATTTACTTGAGGTCTGCCTTGTTTACTCTGCCCTTTACAGTAAGATTCATTTTATATGGATTTGAAGAAGACACAGTGGAGCCTCAGAGAAGTTAAACAAGTTGTATAAAGACCCACAGCCACAATTTAGTAGAGACCAGGTTTCTCCCTGTGTTTGTCTCTATCTTTCTCTCTCTCTGTGTGTGTGTGTGTGTGTGTGTGTGTGTGTGTGTGAGAGAGAGAGAGAGAGAGAAAGAGAGAGAGAGAGAAGGAGAGGAGAGAGAGAGAGAGGTGCACATAACCGTGAGTGCACCTTGAAACCAGAGATAGATATCTTCCTCAGCAGTCACTTTCTACTTAAATTATATATATGTATTAAATTATATATACATGTGTTAAATTATATATATATGTGTGTGTATTAACTTATATATATTGCATATGTTGTGTGTGTGTGTGTGTTGTTATATAATATATATATATAAATGAATATATATATAATTAATTTTAAGTAGAGTTACTTACTATGTAGCCTTGACTTAACTGGAACATACTATGTAGACCAGGCTGGCCTTGAACTTACAGAGATCCATTTGCCTCTGCCTTCTGATGGCTGAGATTAAAAGTGTCTACCACTATAACTGTCTTCCACTATTTTTAGAGAGAAGCTCTCACTTGGAGTTCATTGATTGGCTAGACTGGCTGGCTAGTGAGCCCCCCTTTTCCTTTTGTTTCCCTTATCCATCTCTTGATTATAGGCCTGAATTGTTGAACCCAGGTTTTCTTTTCTGGTGGGCACTGGGGATCAGAACTCAGGTCCTCATCATTGTACAGCAAACTCTTCACCATCTCGCCTGCCTCAGGGTTTAGGTATTAACTGACGTGTGTAGCCTGTTTGAAAGTCTTTACTGATATGGTTGAGGATTTAGTCACTGCCAGGAATTTCCTTCCATCTCTTTTCCTTGTCCACACATGAACAGCTCCTTGTTCTTCCTTTCCCAAAGAGATGTCTCTTTTAGCCTTTATAGAGGCTGTCTCCCAAGCGCAGAAAGAGCAGGATGCATTTCTTAAAATAGCCATTTACAAACAGTGTGGTTTATGGGAGGCCTGTGTGTTACAGGAAGATTTCAATTATTTGTGATATGATAGAACTCCTCTATCATGTCTTGGCAGTATGGGGAGAGACTGTATATAAGCTGAAGCAATGCATCACGGAAGTTGTATGGCTCTTGGGTAAGGGCTGGTGCAGATCTTGTCTACTATGAATGTTACTGGGTTCAGCTGTTTCCCAGGCTAGAAGAGCAGGGTTTCCAGGGAACTCCAGCCTTCTTTCCAACTTGTTTTGCACCCTGTTCAGCCTCAAGGCATCCACCTGACTCCTTTTGTGTAGCTCGGAGATCATGTTCTCCTCATTACATGTTGCTTTTCTAGAGCATAACAGTTCTTTCCTTGTTGGCTACTTTCATAACTACAAGGCTCATTTTCTTCTCATCTGATCTTGCCTTAGCAGGAGCTGCAGGCTTAGCCATCCTCACAGAGAAGCTGTCATTCATAGAGACCTATGAGTGCAGGGAAAGGCAAATGATGCATGGACCATGGCCTTTCTTGAAAAGAACACCCTGCCTTATCTTTGTGATCAAGGACCTATTTCTTAGTGTCAGATGCGATGTCTACTTATCTGGGCCAAGTGTGAGACCATGTTAAGTTTGAGATGATGTGATTTAACTGTGTCCATTATAACTATGGTCACTGTTTTGGCCATGTTGAGAGCAGTGCCCTTTTGTACTGTTTCTCTTTCCTAAGCTAGAGTCCCCACACCATAATTGATCCCCATTGTCTATTGTATCCAATATGTTGCCATTTTAGAATGGGTAAGCCACTCTACCAAATGATAAAAACCAACAAATCTTTTCCATTGGTAGGGAAAGTGACTTGTTCCCTTTTCTCACTATCTGCTTTCAGGCCACCCAAGTTCCTCTTTGGCCTTGCATTCTGGCTGTCTCTTTCCTGGCCTCTGTCAGTTGGTGTCTCGTTTGGATGCACTGCCAGCTTTTTTCTCTCTCATTCTCTCGGATACTCCTCAGCACATTGCTTCTGGAGCTTTCTATATAGTATCTACATATCTTCAGTGAACCTCACTGTTGAGGGAAATGTTACCTCTTGTTTTCTTACAATTTCTTCCTAGACTTAAACATTCCATCCTGCAGGAAGCTCCTTAAGTAGGAAGATAAACAGCTGAAAATAGTTTCAGGAAGTCCCTGAAACTGACTAGATTTATGAGGGGCCCCCTGCCAAAGTAAGTTGAGCCAAGCTGCAAAGAAGACCCTCAGGAAAGCCTAGCTGCCAATAAGACTCTCAAACTGGGTGAGATGCCAAGAAGACTCTGAGACCACACACAATTTCCTAGAAGATGCAGAAACTAACTAACTGAACAGCCTGGAAGAGGTTTTGGTATGGGCACTCTGAGCTATTGAGCTGCCTGCAGCCTGAGAAATGTGCTTCAGGTTCTCCAATTTTTGTGAGTTGTGCGGGGATGAGTCTTGGTGATGCAACTGTCTTTGAGCCATTTCTGTTTTTGAAGTAACTCCAATAAAAGTTATTGGTTCACCAAGTTGGACTTTGGTGGTATCTGTAGTTTGGTCTATTGTGAGTTGACAATCAGGGTTGAATAGATAGATATGTATATTGTTTTCCCCAGGAAAAGTTTTGCTATACAATGTAATGGGACCCTGTCCAGGGTCCCAAAAGAACTGAAGATGAGTTGGAGAGGAGTGAGTGCATAGTTCTGGTTATGGGAACATCTGTGCAGGAATTTACAGTAGAGTTGTCCTTTCCTGTATGGTGTGTGTCAGTGTGTCTGTGTGCTATGAGAGCAGTTGCATGGTTCTTGCTAGTGAGACCTACGACTAAGGCTGAGCCACCAGGTTTAGGAATGTCTGTGGGAGGCATCCCAGGATGATGGTCTTCATTTATTTAGTATGGAGTGGCATGCCTACTTGATGAATGGGGTCCTCCACATGAATATGGAGGTGCCCTGGAAACAGCTAAAGGTTAGAGGAAATCTTTTAGTCCTTGAGGTTAGTGCATAGGGGTTAAGAGTGTTGGCAAGCAGAGACAGAGGTTACTTGGCCTCTGTACTTTGTAGTTAAAAAGGCATCTGAGGCCAAGATGGAAGTCAATCAGGAAGTTGCTTGTGTAAAGGGGCAATTTCAACAAGAAATGGAGAGGGCTAGCATCCTCTGTGTTAGTCTATGATTTGGCAAGTAAATTACATAAACTTGAAGACCAGATGGTGTTGTTGACTTGCCGCTTAAGGCTTGAGGACTGGAAGGAAAAGAGAGTAGAAATTAGAGAGTAGAAGCTTAAAAGTCCTTCCTGGGTCCAAGAACTTGGAACCCATGGAAAGATTGAGAGAGTGAGGAAGAAGAGACCATAGTAAAAGCAAAAGAAGATACTCTGAGCGTCTGATCTTTAGTAGGAAAAGAAGGAAAACCTGTGATCCAACATAAAAATGGAGGTCTTAACAATGGTCTGGTACAAACTAGAGTAATCAGGAAATACTCAGCACTTGGAACTGCTAGAATCTGGGGAGACTTTTAAACAAGCAACGGAAGAGTCTGCCATTGAGACAGTGGAACATGGGAGTGGATGGGATCAGTCTGACTGCTGTGGAGGCAGAAAATCTGAGTCATGTAACTATCCATCCCTCTTAAGGCAAAGGCTGCATAACCTGAGAGGGTATGAGCTGGACTGCTTGTCAAAGCCGTTGGGAGCACTTGGTTATCAACATCTCAGGTCCTCATAAATGTTAGGAACTGGAGGACCATGGAAGGGCAGATGCTGTTGAGGGAACTAGGAATAGGAGAAGCTGTGTTTGAACCAGATAGAACTATGTTTACAGAGGAGTTAAAGGGACCTTGAGGTGGATATGGAGTTCTAGTGGCTTTGGTGAGCTCTTTGGTGGGGCAAGATCTTTATAAAGTAGGAAAGGCTTTTTGGCAGTTCTCAATGACTTAGACCAGCATGTAGAGACTGTCCATGATGTAAAAGAATAAGCTAGAGGAGATAAGCAAAAGGTAAAACAGAGGAAGAGCTGTGTTTGGGTTCTTCAAAGACAAATTATGGCAAGTTCTAGCTGGAGTTCCTGAAGGGGAAAAAAAAAGGATAGAAAGCAAAACTGCGCTAAGGAGCTTCTTGAAGGCATTAAAGCCTGGGGAATAGTTAATAGAACACACACACATAGAACAATACAAGTGAAGCTGATTAGCTTGTCCCAGGGATGGGTAATTATGCCCCAGACTAAGGAGGGTACATTTCCCTCCATGAAAGGTTATGGTATGGGTGGGGATGGTTTGTCCACTTGGCAACTTCCCTAACAGCTAGGTATGGCAAATGGGGAGGCAACTGCTATGGTGCCAACCCAGGGCTGACCGAAGGTACCAGCAGGTACAGCATGGAGAACAAGACCATGGGTCCCTTTGGCCTTTGGTGGTAGATTGGAGCAGATTAAGTCAGGCCCACTGAGTTTATTAGGATGGAGAAATATAGGGAGGCTTCATGGAAGAGCTCCAGGCTATGGAAACATAATGGCTCAGAGAGAATGGCTGAGGATTACAGGAGCTAAAAGTTAGCACCTCCTATCCGTGCTTTGTACCCAACTGTGATCTGTGGAGGATCAGTTGATACAAATGGATAGAACGTTCCTGTGCTGCGTTAGACCTTGCTTATGCTTGACTTTATTTAGTATCTTCTTAGTTGTGAATTTTGGGGACCACTTGACACTTGCTGAGAACAGGTAACAGCAGACTTTCAGAGTGCTTCAGCAAGGTCATCTTTGTTAGGTGGTGGTTCAGATGTTACCTTGTCCTGCCCATCCTCTGGAAAAGGTTTTGGTATATAGACATAATACTAGCTTTGGAAATAATACTAGATTTGGAAAGCCATTGAAGAAACAAACCAAGGTACTTCCAGCATTGTTTTTTTTTTTTTTTTTTTTTTTGTTTTTTGACAGGTTATCTTGTTACCGGGTTGGCCTGGAACTCACTCTGTAGACCAGGCTGGCCTCGAACTCAGAGATCCGCCTGCCTCTGCCTCCCAAGTGCTGGATTAAAGGCGTGTGCCACCAACGCACGGCTACTTCCAGCATTCTTACATCCTACCAGGGCTGGGTTAATTAAAAGGAAAAATGGGTTTTAAAAACAATAGCTAGAGAGTTAAAATCCAAAAGGCACCCTACATAGGTGGAAAAGGATACTCCCAGAGGCCATAAGAGTACTGAATCAAAACCCCAGTGCCAGGAGTAGGCTACTTTCCCGAGGGCTGTTGGCCAGGAAAGCTCCTGAGGCTCCACAATTCATAAAAGCTAATACTGCTGCTGTTGGTGGTTTGTCAGAACTAAACAGTAAGATCCTATTGCTAAAGGCACCATATGTGCATGCTTTGACTACAGGACGTGGAGAAATTAAGCTGAGCATGAACTGGAAACTCACACCCTTCTGGCTGGCTTTTGTATTGTTAGAGGAGGCCTTGCAGGCTGCTGGTGGAGAACTGTCACCAACATTCCTGCTTGCCCATGGACACTGAGTGCTAAAAAATACCAACATGCTAGCCAGGATGTGCCTGTTTATGCAATAGTGGCTTGGCTGTTGTGGATTAAGCCTGACAGCCTTCCAGTTGGATTTAAGGCCTTTTCCACAAGAGGAAAAGTAAGCAATAAAACAAAACCTGCACTTGGGAGGTTATAGGTCTGAATAGGAAAGCAATGTATATGGCTTTTCTAGATGGATGTGATGTTGCCTGTCACTGTTGCTATCAGGCTCAACTCATAACCACTGGTAAAGCTGAGAACAGTGGCTGCTATTGTGATATGGTGGCCTATTTCTTAGCCATAGGTGGACACCCTCCAAGGCTCAGGGACCATTGTGGAAAGGGAGCAAAAGGAATATAAGAGGTAGTGGAAGGGATGGAGTGTTATATAACAGTTTCCTCTGAGATTAAAAACATTTCATCCTGTAAGAACCTCCTTAAGCAGGAAGGCAAACAACTCAAAAACAGTTTCAGGAATCCCTGAAATTGATCAGATTCACCAGGTTCTTTCCTGTTAGAGTAAGCAGAACCAAGCTGCAAGGAAGGCTCAGAGACAAGTTGAGCTGTAAAGAAGACTGAGACCAGATCAGCTGCCTAGAAGCAGAAACAAGCCAAGCTGCCCGGAAGAGGTTTATACCAGAGTCACTTCAAAAGGACACTCTCTAGTCTGTTGTTTTGCCTGCAAGTTCTGCAGTGTATTCAAGCTTCCCAGCTTTTGTGAGCTGTTACCCATGCTGGGATGGGCTTGGTGATGTAACTGTCTTTGAGTCATTTCTGCTCCTGAAGTAACCCCTCACCCATATTCCTGTAAGTAACCACAGTAAAACTCATTGGTCCATCAAGTTGGCTTTGGTGATATCTGTAGTTTAGTCTGTTGTGGGTTCCTTATCTAGGATGAGTAGATGTGTGTGTGTGTGTGTGTGTGTGTGTGTGTGCGCATGTGTGCATGTGTGTTACATTTCCCCAGAAAAATTTTGTCACACAGCACTTCTCTTCGGGGAGGAACAGACCAGACAAGGAAGACACAGCTTATCACTTGCCTGTTGTGAGCTAACAAACTTTCCTGTTGTGAGCTAACACACTTACCTGTTGTGAGCTAACACACTTGCCTCTGATGTCGTCTGATTAATGATGTATGTGATCATTTTCCCTTGTTCCTAGCACAAGGCTCCAAAAACACTTGAGGCATAGAGTGACTTTTAGATGTATTGCTAAGGCTAGAGGAATGTGTAGACTAGCTTTTGTTATTTATAATAAACCTCTCTCAATCATATTTAAGTTTATGCTGATGATGTGACTCCCAGAGAATGAAGGCTAGTGACCAAGGGAACCAACTAGGAGAGACTGAAGGGTTAAAATAACTTTAAGTGTGTGTGTTTTTCTGTTTGTGTGTATAGATGTTATATTTTGTATGCGTGTGTGTGCGTCTGAGCGCATATGTGTACCATGTGTATTCAGTAGCCTAAACCCGTGTTTCTGGAAGAGTAGTAAGCGCTCTTAACTACTAACCTATCTCTCCAGCCCCATGGGTTAAAAACACTTAACTCTACACCTAACCCTCTGTGAAATATCACGTTTTGTGAGCCAATCTAGCATATTATCAAACCTGGGGAAGGGGTGGTGGACCCCTTGTTTTGTAGCTCATCAGCTCAGAGGCCTGAACTCTTCACTAGCATCTGGGGTGGGGACAGATGTGGGTCTGAGCCTTCAACTTGTGATCTGAGACAAACTGCTGGTATGTAGTGTTAAGATTAAATTGAAACAGAACCCCTTGCAGCTCACAGAAAATTGAAAATTTCACATAGGAAAACCATATACATTTAATGTCATGAGTGCAAAGAAGTGAAGTTTTCTTTTTTTTTAGCCTAAGATTCTTGAAGCAAAGGTTGCCCCATTGTGTATTTTTTGCTAACACAACATTTATCTTAGACGGGGAGAATGGCTGTTAGTAGTCAGAAGGGGAATGGCTGGAGACCTCCCACCTTCCCTGATTTAGTAAGATTCCCTGTGTTCACACAGTGGTAGGAAGCTCCTGTGGGGCACATTGCCTCTCGTTCACCTGACACCATGATGTCTCACAGTGGCCCTGTGACAGCTGGCAGGAACCCATCATTACTCACGTGTCCTGCTGTTACCTCCAATCCAGCAGGTCTAGAAGTGAGCTCATCATCTCTGCCTGGAGCAGCCCCCCACCCCCACCCACCCCTGTGTCACTGTTGCAGCTCCTGGGCTGTGGCGAGGATACACCTTTGACTCATGCTCCTCTTTCTGTGGGTGCCCAGGGTCCACCCGCTTGCTATTTGCCAAGTACCAGCTCATCACTGGGCAGATATTCTAGGCTGTCCTTCTAAAGCCTCTCTGTTGCGAGGCACATATCATAAACTCTTGGGGGTTGCTCCACACCAAGCGACTCCATCAATTTTCACCCTGGTTCGAGCCCTCAGCTTGGCCAACATCAACTCATCGGTTCAGTGGAGCCTGCCTGCCTTCTGAAATATGAACTCTTTCCTTAAAAGTCTGCACTCCGTTTCCATCTGAGACTGTTTGTTATGTTATATGCTGGTATCCAGGGCCGTGAAGTTCCTCTTATTATTCCCAGGTTCCTCTTATTAAATCGCCCAGACCCTGCTTATGGGAGTCTGGAAGGCTTTGACTCATTGAGAGTAGCTGGTTGCTCCTGTATAATCTCATCAACCATTTTGTCCTTAGCCAACTGGTGTCCTGCCCTTACATGCCTCCTGCCTCACGCACCACCCCCTCTGCCTGGAAGAACATTCTCCGCCTTACCTTCTGAGAAAGCTCCTATTCATCTGTCAAGATGCAGTGAGGTGCCTACCCACCTCTATCTGTGCACCTCACAATATGCCATAAGTATTTGCTCATAGTTTTGGGACTGCGTTGCCCTTGGGAGGAGTTATCAATACCTTCCCAGTGCCAAGTATGGCAGAGTTCAGTGGTTGATGGCTACCTGGATTCATTATTTTTCCACAAGTATTTCTTTACAAATAGCTTGCATCCTGCAAGGCACAGAGACAGCAGGAGTAATAAGGGTTGACAGAGTCCCTTCTTTCACTGGGAAAGTGGCAGGACGGGAAGTGAACAAACAGATAGATAAGATACTTAGGAATTGTAGGTATACTTTACATATATATCCTTTACAACACACACACACACACACACACACACACACACACACACACACACACGTATATTTTACAGTGACCAGAGAAGGCTCCTCTGGGAAGGTACTTCGAAGCAGAGACCTAAGGATGAGACTAAAGCAGCCCTGTAGAAAGCTAGGGAGCAAACTCAACAGTGAAGAGGTTGGCAGGTGGCAACTCATAGAGGAGGACATGGTCTTAGAGCCAGGAGCCGATTGAAGGCAGTGCTGCAGAAAGAACAAGTGCCAAGCTGGCCTGGCAGCCCTGTTACCTTAGGTCATGGGAAAGGTTGCAATTATTTTCCTGTCTAGGAGCAGTGGGATGGTTTTGGAGGGAAGTATTTCAAATTTCATGTTCCCTATGGCTGAACAAAGCCCTGCTTCTGCCACCTCCTCTTTCCCTGCTACCTTGTCTGTCCTGGCCCAAGCTTGCTTCCCTCTCAGAGTTCAATAATACCACACTCAATGGGGACAGCCTAGATCACTTTCCCGCTACATGGGAGTTCTCCCTTGTTACATACAGAGCGAATGGCCCCTACTAGGACCTTGAAGTACTAGTTAAGTACTAGTTAGGTCCTCTGATCCCTGCTTTGAGTGACTATTTTTATTCCCTCATGAATAAAGTTTGACTCAAGACAGATCCCCTCCCCAACCCCGAGCTAAGTGCCCTTGCTTCTGAACCTTCCATGGCCCTTGGTGGAATATTGTTTTTCTCTTCCATGTAGAGAATGACCTTCTTACTTTGTCATCTTCTCCTGCAGGAAAACCAGCCTCTGAGTGTAGGTGGGTTCTTCCTCCATGGCCCCCTGCAGTTTAGATTCAAATCTTGTCATGTGAATTGGTCTGGCAAAGATATGTCCAGAGTTATTTCCCCATTTTAAAGGAAAAACAGTAAAACTAGACCTTAACTGTTTGCACGGAGCTCTCAGTGTGACTTTACTGACCCTCTGGTCCTGATACCAACCCTGTAGTTACATGCTGTTGTCCTCAGTTTGCCGTTGAGGAAACTCTAAGGCTCAGTGATCACAATATAGAAAGGTAGAGCTGGGGTTTGGACTCAGCCTAGTTCTTTGTGGTCTTGAATTCCTTGACTATTCCATCTCCGGTGTGTGCCTAATTTCCTCCAGGGGTTTACCATCCCAGGGAAGCAAGGGAGCCCTTCAGAGCCGTCTGTGTCATTGCTGTGGCGTGGGAACCATGCCTGGGTCATTGAAAGGACTGATGCACATTAGGTACATGCGTAGGCTTTGCTGAATGAGCAAACAAACAATGACTCCTGCTCCCAGCTTACAGACATGAGCTCAGTATCTTTTTAAGATGACAAATGCTGTTGTAAGACCTCCTCTGTCATCCAGGAGGCGAGAAGCAGGAAACATGAGAGGAGGCAGCAAGAAGGCAGCTTAGCCTTCGGCCTTTCTAAGAGGCAGAATTGTCCAGAGATAGAAGTAATTGCCATGGATGGTGAGGATGGGAGTAAGGAAGGAAGTCTGCCGTCCTTAGTGATGGGCCCTGAGAGAAGAGATGGAATATTAGGAAGTGACTGAACTATGCATCCTAGGAGGTGTTCTTGACTGGGATTTAGCCTAGATTGCTGTTGGGTAAGCAGGTAAATAGCATCAGTGTTTTTGGGACAGCATTCTTACCTGTCTTTGTAAATGTGACATTTCCTGGGTGGGATGCACCGTCATTTAGAGAAAAGAAAGTAACAGTGGCAGCGTTTCATCCAGGACCACACACATCCAAGGGAAGGACTGTATGTAGGTAAGAGGCACATATGGCTACAAGACGGTAGGGCCTTCCCCAGTGGTTGTTAGAGCTTCTGGGCCGTGACTATCAGCACAGAGAGGTGTATCAACGCACTTGCTGCTACAGGGGATTCTGGGTAAACTGATAGCTCTTTGCTATAAAACTTGAATACTTAAGAGAATTCTTACCAGGAGAGTGAGGCTATGGAGAAAATGGAAACTAAATATACACCTCTAGGATTTTCCCTTCCCCGCCCCCCATCATCATACTTACCATCATTATTATTATTATTTTGTGTGCATGCCACAGCATATGTGTGGAGCTCAGAGGAAACCTTTGGCTCCATTCTCTCCTTCCACCTCTACACTGTTCTGGGGACTGAACTAAGGTTATTTGGCTCATGTAGCAATCTCTTTCCCTGCTAAGCTACCTTGCTGGCCCTGGCCTGGAATTAAAACAAACAAACAAACAAAGGATTTTATTTATTTTTATTTTATATGTATGAGTGTTTTGCCTGCATGTATGTCTGTGCACCACATGCATGCTGTGCCTGCAGAAGCCAACCAAGGGCATTGGATCCTCTGGAACTGAAGTTATAGATAGTTGTAAGCTGCCATGTGGGTGCTGGGAACTAAACCCAGGTCCTGTGGAAAAGCAGGCATTGCTTTTAACTGCTGATCTGTCAGAAGGGCCCTGGCCTGGATTCTTAATGAAGGTATGTTGTATGTGCAATGAACACAGTGTTCTAAGCTTAAGCATTTGTGGGAAAGTAGCTATCTCGTTCATGGTAACTGCACTTAGCGCCAAAAAAATGAATGGAGCTTTTAAAGTTGCTATACTTACTATCATTATGGTAGTCATGGTGTCATGAGGTCTTTGTAGATGTCCAAACTCAGCAGATAGGACACGTTTATGAATTATACTCCAGTAAAGCTACTTTTTTTAAACATTGGGAGATATATGCTGGTGGATCTAAAGCACTTTTATGGTCTTGCATGTATAACGCCTAACTTTGTAATCTCTCCCTTGTTCTGTATTTGAATTTTCAGTAGCAGCAGATAAAAGGAGCCATGACTTCTGATGCTAGTCATATGCTGGAAGCTGCCCTGGAGCAGATGGACGGGATTATTGCAGGTGAGCTGGAGTCCCTAGGACTAATGTCCTATCCCCCATGTCTCAGAACCCATTTCCTTTTGTTGGCAAACAGAAAAGCCCTCTGTTAGATTAACATTTAAGTAGTTTAATGTACATGCTCCCTTCTCTCTTTCTTATGGAACTCTCTTCTCCTGGTATGATAATTGGGCCCGGGTGGGCGTACCAGTGTCTGTGTAGAGCTCTGTGGAGAGTTTGGATCCTGGCTTTGCGGCAGTTGGGGTGCAACGAGATTGATTCTGTTGTAAAATTTTCAGAGCGCATCGTGGCTTATTACTGTGCAACTGAAGCTTGAAATTGAGCCGACTTTGTTCCCTAATCAGTGTTTGCTCATTTCCCTAGCTAGCTGTCATCCACTGTGTCTAGATGGCAGGTGGCTTTGATTCACACCATGATTACAGCATTCTTTTCCTCCTATCATTTTTTTAAAATTCACCTGAAGTGTTTGATTTTAATATTTGCATTAGTGAGCAGGGACTTTCTTTAGAAAGGCTACAATATAAGTTGTGGATGTTTAGGGAGGACTACCAGTGTGCTCTTCTGGCTGATTGACTAATTCATCAGGAAGCTCTACTTGTAACAAGGTTGTTATTTCAAATCTTACAAGAGGGCCCCAGTTCTCTTTCTGTCCTTACCAGACACATCCAGTGCTCCTATCTGCAGACAGAGTGTGCTGCTTCTGGCCTTTGCTCCCCACTGTGTGAACTATATAGTCACAGGAAGAGATGGAGAAAGAAGATACATGGTTGAGTGGGGCTTGACTGTAGGAAGTGCTCAGTACATCTGATACCTCTTCTTTCCTGCCCTTTGCTTCTTCCTATTGTAGAAATACATCTGAGTCACAGAGGGCCTTGGAAGTTGGAGCCTAGGGTGAGGGAGGCTGTATGCTAAGCTTCCTCCTGTTACAGGTTCCACTGAAACTCAACCGAGCTGTCATCTGGCAGGCTCTCGATTTCTCTATCAACAGAGGTGTTCTTGGAAGTCTATGAGCAATGTCCTGTTTTTCCAAGTCTCCATAGTTTGGGATGTCTTGTTCTAAGTTAGGTTCTGTGATAACTTACTGAGAAGACACCATCAAGAGAGTGGGTTTCCTAGCAGTGCACTTAAAAAGCCTGACCTAGAAGTTCTCACTGGTACTAAGAGAAAAGCCACAGGGGAGAAAAAAGTCACAAGGGAGAGAAAAGCTACAAGGCTGGACTGAGGCTGACAGGTCAGTCCATTCGAGCCCTGGCCTGAGGACTGATTCTCTGACAGGATTCATGGACAGTTGTGAGATGATTACTATTTCTCCACTGTGTTGTTGTTGTTTCTTTGTCCAAGATTATTGACTGCAATTATGTAGGTCTAATTTTGAGGTTTTCGTTTGGTTCTTTTACCAGTGTCACAGCATGTTAACTACTGTAGCTCTCTGGCTCTATTTCCTGGGAGGTGGGCCCAGCCTACCCCACTTCCCCTCAGCAGAGCCTAGAGTAAAGGGCCAGGCCTCCTCCCCTATGGGAGAGGTGTTTGAAGGAGGAGCCTCACCTACGCTGGCCTGGCTTCACATTTAAAAAAAAAACAAAAACAAAAAAAAACCTACTGTAGCTCTATAGTAAGCCTTAAAGTCAGATCTTGTGTTAGTATGGCAATGGTTAATTGTATTGGCCAGCCTCAATGTTGAGCTTGGGCTTCTTCCCCAAACTCCAGTCTCTCTCCCCATCAGAATCAGTTTGCCAAACACAGAAGAAAACTTGTTGGGATTATGGTTGGAATTCTGTTGAATTGTCAAAATATTGGAGCTAGAGATATAGCTAAAGAGTAGAGCACTTGTCTAGCATTATAAGGCCCTGCATTCAATCTCCATCTCTGCTCCAAAGAACAAGAACTGATATCTTGATGGTATCAGATCTTAGAGGAATGGATAGGCTGCTTCCTAAAGGAAGTAGCCTTGTATGGACTGAACATGCAGACCAAAGTTCAATCTCCAGATCCATGTAAAATAGCCATGTATGATGGTACTTGCTGATTAACTCCAGCATTGGAGAACCAGAGATAGGAGGACTAAAAGTTGACAAGTCAGGGGAAGGAAGAGAGACAAAGCCCCAGATACAGAAGAGACAAATCATATTATGGCATTGGCTGGTATGCGGAGAACCTCAGCCATTGGTATGCAAGGAGGAATGTGACTTAATTCTCCAGCTTACTCTGATACTCTGTGGGTGAGACAGTCTATAAGGGGGCAACCACAAAAGCAGAGACAATCAGGACTATATGTCAGTCTTATAGAGCCTGCATGAGTCCAGGTATGAGTGCACACACCTTACATAACCGATACCATAAAACCCAGATGAGTGGAATGGAATGTCCATACTGAGAAGCTGACTGTAGCGTGGGAGGATCAGACTCAGCATGGTAAAGGTTTTCTGTCCCTCTTTAATTTACCAGGAGCTTACATTTTAGCTAGATAACCTTTAACCTCAGCATTTGAGAAGCTGAGGCAGGAGTATCATTACAGGTTTCAGGCCAGCCTGAGCTATGTAGTAAGCCCCTGTCTTGACAAACAGAGTTAGTATTTATTTTATAGCACTTACTGTATGCCAAGAACTGGTGTAAACACTTTGCAGAGATACCGCCACCCTCTTTAGGTAGGAGCTGTTCTTAGTCCCATTGAAATATAAGGAAACTGATGCTCAAATCATGGAGACAACTTGTGGAGCCAGGATCCAAATCAAGTATCTGCATACAATTCCTCCTCCCTACCCACCTGCCAAGAAGGGCTTAGGGTTTTCTTCCTACAAAACTGTCATTCTGTTTCCAGACAGAAACTGAGAAAGCCTGTCCAGAAACACCCTTCAAGGATGGAGGGCTGTGGAATAGGATGTCCCGGGAAGCGAGGAACCAAATCTCCCATGTTCTGTACAGGCTATACCTAATCCACTTCCCTCCAGACCTGCCCCAGATTCTCATCTGGAGACACTGAGCTGAGACAGGGCCTTTTGAGGATCCAGTTAAATCTGTCAGTGACAGAGAGGACTGTTGTTTTAGAGATGCCTGTATAGGAAATCAGGAGGCAGGAGGAAGCAAGCACACTATGGACTGAGCTGTCACTCCTGCCTTATTTATATTTCTTTATAGCACACGTGGTCATTGCCTGTTACATTCAAATTGCTCTTTTTATTGAAACAGATTGTCACTTCTAAGAGGACAAAGGTTGTACCACTGCATCTATCAGTCAGCCTCGCACAATAGCTATTTAGTAAAGATCTGTCATATCTATAGTTTATTTGCTTCTCTAAGTTATCTTTTCATTGGGTAGGAGTTAGATACTGGTTTCTGTGTCTTTTCTCTGTGTCATACTGAGTCTCACTCTTATTTTCTCTATTTGCATGTTTGGATGAGTGAGTTTATGTATTTATTTATGTCTGTCTATCTGTCTGTCTGTCTGCATGCATGTACTTACTGTTTTTCGAGACAAGGTTTCTCTTTGTAACCCTGGCTGTCCTGGAATGCATTTTGTAGACCAGATTGACTTTGAACTCAGAGATCCTCTTGTCTCAGCCTCCAGAGTGCTGGGATTAAAGGCATACATCACCACTGCCTGGCTTGGATGAGTTTATTTTTTAAGAATATCACATCACTATTTTTGAAGACAAAGTAGTTGCTAAGTCCTGTGAATAGTCTCTTAGTTGTAATTAGCCAATACCAGCCTTTGATACAACTCATCTTTGAATTTATTACTGTCTGAGGGCATGCGCCTCTGTGATATTCTTAGTGAGGAAAATGATAATTATTGAATGCCTTTGTTCAAGACACCTTTCCTCAAGGTTTCTAATACCAGCCTCATTTTCAAGAAGGTTAAGACTGGTTGGGATGAAGAGGTTAGAACCTGTGTAATTATGACTGTGGTCTGTGGAGCTAAGCTTTGGAGTTTCAATTCCATGTTAGCCAGTTACTTCCTCTGTGCTAGCTTTGACAGCTGTATATTCCTTCCTGTGCTCAGTTTCCTTGTAAATGAAATAGTGGCATCAATGCTGTCTTTCTGTTATTATTGTGAGGAGTAGATTGATGATCAGGTACTTAGTGCCTGGTACTTAGTAAGTACTTAGTTGGTCTATGACATCTCTGCGTTATTCATATTAATGTTATTTTCACTATCAAAAGTCACAGTGCTGTTCAATTAGTGGAAATAATATAATTGCCATTGTTATACGTGATGAAGACAGTAGGGCTGTCATACTAGACAAGTCTGGCCTGCTATCAAGTATGCCACCCACCCCTGCAGAGCCTCAGTGTGATGATCCTCATCTCCAGGTGATCGGTGACTGGGGTGGGAGTGGGGCCCTTGCAAGATGTAAATTGGTTTTGTGAATGCAGAAAGAAATTCCCATAAGCAAAACCAGGAGGGTTAGTCACACAAACATGAGTCCTTGAATCTGAGTGGGTCCACCATAGGTGTGAAGATATTGATTCAAATCCCAGATGTTTGTGGGAGAAAGCTGAGAGCAGGTAACTGTTAAAGACCCTGGGACCTGGGTCAGTAATGATGTGTTTCGAATACAAAGACCATTGTTGGAGCCTGCAGTAGGATGTTAACCTTCCACCCAACCTTCCTTCTCTTTAGTCCCCATGCATTCATCTTCAGATAATACTGTAATTGAATTGTGTTGTTGGCAGTGGAAGTCCAGCCATGTGTTGCCTAATTGCATCCCTGCGGATGGCACGGAGCAGCCGACATGGACGCCGAGTTTACATAGGGCTTTACTGTGTGGATACACAGTTCAGTGGCTGTTGTGTCAGCCCTCTTGGCGTAGGACCAGAGCCCATGGTCAGGACACAGGGGGCCACTTATTCCTCTTTGCTTTGGCAGAAAGTCACCCATGCGACTATCTCTAAGCTGTACTTATTGATAAGAGATAAAGACTGCTTTAGAATAGCTAAGAAAGTGGTTACCCATCTTCTGGGCCTTCTGCCAGCCCTGATTAGTGTCTGGCTTTGAATGAAGGAAGAAATAAAGATTTCATGGGGGTGGAAAAGTTCTGGCCAAGACTAAGATGGTTCCTTTGGCTCTTGACTATCAGCCATGGGGGGGTCATAGCTAAGGATGTGGCTGTCATCCCAGTATTCATTAGCTGGTCTGGTCAGCTCATCTGCAGGGCATCGGTGTAGCCGGTTATCAGTAACAGCAGGCTGCCTCCACTGCCTCCTTCCCATCCAGGATTTAGGGTGAGAGCCCTGTAACAGCTTTATTCAGAAGAAATGTAATCTGGGTATATGGCAGCCCATGTCTAACCCTAGTACACGAGAGGCTGAGGCAGGAGGATTGTGACTTTGAGGTCAGACATAAGAAGATAATGTTTCTAAGTAAAGTAAATATATACATGCATTCATACATACCCCTAAAATTTTAAAATTATTTGTGTATGTGTGTACACAGATATATGCATGTTTACATTTATATAAAGAACAGTATGACACCAGTGTCTTCTATTGATCTCAAGCTTAATTTCTGAGACAGGGTCTCTCGCTAAGCCTGGAACTGACTGGACTAGCTGGGACAAGTTTCTAGGTTCTTCTTGTCCCCTCTAAATGCTGGGATTACAGGTGTGACCACCGTGTCTGTCTCATTCTGTGGTTTCTGGGGATCCAAATTCAGGCTCTCATTCTCGCATGGCCAGCATTTTATCAATTGAGCCATGTCCTTAGCCCCCATCTTGTTTTTTGAGATGAGGCCTTGGGCTTGCTCATTGGCAGGGCTGGCTGGCCAACAAGCCCCAGGGCTCCTGCTGCCTGTGCCTCCCTGCTGCATGATACCACACATAGCTGTTAAGTGTGTGCTGAGGCTGGGATTCATTGCCTTCCTTACGCTTGCATAGCAAGCACTTGACTGACTGAGCATCTCTCCAGGCTCTGTTTGTATTCATTGTATAATCTGTGCCTTCTTGACATTTGGATCAGTCTTGCTGGAGATGATCTTTTTGTTACTACTCTGAACTAGCTGCTTTGGGTTTTATTAGTCAGTTACCGTGTGTGTGTGTGTGTGTGTGTGTGTGTGTGTGTGTGTGTGTGCTTGGTTGTGTGTACTTTTCTGTGAATAGTTACTTATGTATGCATGTACTGGTATCTCTGCACCACATACCTATACTTTTTTATCTGGATTTAATTTCTTTGATACCTGGTCATTTTCTTAATTTCTTAGATGTATCTCTTCTCTTTCAGAATCTCACCTTAAAACAGAAATGATGGAATATTCTAAATTGATTCTACCTTGCATTTGGTTGCAATAACCCATGGCACTTACTCTAATGACTGGTGGCACTTACTACTGATACTGCTTGATGGGTGGCCTAGACCATTGCTACCATTCACTAATGTTCTGTGTCAGTTCACAGGCACACATGTTTTGCTAGTTGTCACATGCAGGGATTTCTATTTTCCTGTTACATTATCTTATAAGTGTAATGCATTTATTTGGATTTTCTCTGTCCTTGGTGATTACTTTTGTCCTCTGGATCTTAGCAACACCAAGATGGTTGCCTTTTTATTCATCTATTTTTGTGTGGTGCTAGGGATTGAAGCCATGGCCTCATGTGTAGGAAGAGCTAAGGTGGGAGGGGTTAGGAGAGGAAGAGGAAAAGGAAGAGGAGGATCTAAGAGAGAGAGACGGAAGATGGAGGCGGGTGTTCACGTGTCTGTAGCAGTCAAAGGTAGTTGGTATATCTAGGTTGGGTGTTGGGTTACACTTCTGATTGTATGGTTATCTTGTTACTGATCATTACCAAATATATAAGCTTTTGGATAATTTAAGCATTAGAGTCTCATCTTTCTACTGGGCCCGAGTGGATGGTGGGATGGTCTGGGCAATGCCCAGCTTTGCAGAGACAACATGGAAGACTGGCAGAGCCATCTCCCACGCTGGCGTCTCGTAGGTGGCAGGGCTGGTGTTTCTGGCTGGTTGTTTCTAGCTGCGGTGTGCACATGGCCTCTGGCAGAGAAACATGGCGGCTGGGCTAGGCAGAGCCGCCACCGCAACTTAGTAGTCGACTTGACCAGCGGCCAATTTTTAAATAATTACTACAACACTCGTGTATGCTGGTCAAGCACTCTACAAATGAGCTACTCTCCCCTGGAGTTATAGGCATCTTACATAAATACTGAGCTGTTTGTGTGTTAAGGGTTAGGGTTCCAAACTCAAGTTTTAAAATTGACTTTAAAATTGATTGGCTGAGGTTGTTTACCATTGCATCCTGGCTTTATACAGAGATCTATTCATTTTCACCTTTGCTCAGTCATGTCTAAAGGTTATGTCTCTTTCCTTCAAGTGGCCCACTGAAGGTCAGACTGTAGGGAGGCTAAGCTGAGGCTCAGCTGTGAGAGTGCACTGCCTCACAGTAGACCTCATTTTAGTTCCCAGCACCCAAGGTACACTAACATAGCAGCTTCTTAGGTAGCTACTGCCCTCTTCTGGTTGCTGCAGGCACTGCATTCACATACACAAATCCTCACATACTCATACCTACATACATATCATTAAATTTACACATTAAAGTTGTAAAGCAAAAAAAGTTCAGACTATAGCCCACAGAGAATTTGGCTGTGACTTGTAGGCCAAACACTAGCTCAGTTGCTTTTACCACAGAGGTTCTGAGCTTCAAAGTTTCCCTTCAGTTCCATGGCTTTGGAAGGTACATGAACTTTTATATCTATGGGTATCTTAGGAGGGTTTTTTTTTTTTTTCCCTGTGTAACTGCTTCATATGTCTGCTCAATGGCTGTCGGAGTTCTGTGCGTTCCTTAGCGCATGGCCTTTTCTCCTTCTTTAGACCAAGGAACGGCTAATCACAACATTAAGCATCTTTTGGGTTACCTGAACTGCACCTGTAAGGTTCTTGATCCATGCCAGGTGACACACTGACAGGTGTGAGGAACTAGAATGTAGACATAGTGTCGGGTGGAGTGAACAGCTCATACAGATGAGATGACAACGTTAGTTCTGCTATATTACTGACTTGACAAGTTGGCTAGACCTGAAGCCATGATTAAGATCATAAACATTGTCCATCATGCACCCTCTCCCCGAAACACAAATTGAACTGGCTGTAGACTTCACTCTGCAGAGGTAGACTGGTCTCAGTTTTCCCCAAGGTTAGTACCAGCATCCAGAAGATGGCTGACTGTGGAAGAAACAGTGAATTCTTTTAGCTAGTAAGAAGAAACATTCTTTTTTGGGGATGGGGGTGGGGGTGGGTGGTTTTTGGTGAGGAGGTGTCAACTGAAAGAAGGGGGCAGAGAGACCATAGATGTGTGGCACTAGTGAAATCTACCTTTTTCCCCGTGGAAGTACTGAAATAGGAATGTTTTAGTCCATCTTGTGCTACTGCAACAGAGTACTTGAGATTGGGTGACGTATAAAGAAATGAAATTTCTCACTGTTCTAAATACAGTCAGGAAATTCCAGTATCAAGGATGTAACACAGCAGGCTTTCAGCCTGTGGGTTGTGACCTATTTTGGGGCCAAATGACCCTTCCACATGGTTGCCCAAGATTATCAGGGAACACAGATATTTATGTTATAATTCATAACTAGCAAAATTACAGTTATAAAGAAAAAATGAAAGTAATTTTATGATGGGGAACTCTGCTGAAGGGTCGCAGTATTAGGGAGGTTGAGAACCACTGCTGTAGTTTCTGATAAGGGACAGCATCTCAGTCTTCCAATGGTAGAAGGCAAAAGACTAGAACTTCCCTGAGAGAGGGAAATGAGTGAGGGCAGAGCTCATGCTTTTATTAGGAACCCCCCCCCCCCATCACTGGCTCATTTTCCTGGAAGCCCTCATGAAGGCGGAATCCTCACACTTAATAACCTTTTCCTTCTCCTGTTCCCCCTTTCCCTTTGACATTTCGTCTTTCCTTCTTTTTATTTCCTTTTTATTCTTTCCCCTCCTCCTTTGTTCTTTTAAGGTTCTCTTCTCTCTGGCACCTCCCTTTTTTTCTTCCCTTCCTCCTTACCTTTTCTGGAGACAAGGTCTCACTTTATCAGGCTGTCTTGATCATGTCTTTATCATGATTGTCTTGGCACAGCTCCCAAAGTATGACATCCAGGCATATGACACCACACCTGGCTCCTAATTATCTCTTCAAGATCTCACATTTCAATATTTGCGTGTTAGGATTAGGTTTTCATGTTTGCTTAATTTGTAGATAGTGATATATCTCCCAGGTTGACTTTGAATTCTAACTGTGGTTGAGGATACTCTTGCCTCTGCATCTCTAGTGCTAGAATCACAGGCGTGGGCTACCGTAACCAGTTTATTGCTGGGGATCAAATCTAGGGCCAGATAGCACCCGACCAACTGAGCCCAAGGATGAACGTTTGGGATACCTGCGAACCATATGATCTCAGTCTGAGTTCCTGGTTTTCAGTTGGGACCTCCCATATAGCTTGTTATACAGTAGGTTTGGGAAAGCGTTCTGTATGTACATGCTTAAAAAACGTTCTCTAGTGAAAGGAGGCATTGATCTCCACATTCTTTATCAACTGATCTGTTTCACTTTCTGTCTGACTGTGTCTGCTTGGTTTATCATTTCCTGAGGGAGATGAGCTTGATTCTTATCTTTACATAATATGTGATTGGATTTTCATATTTTTTTTTGCATAGGATTTATATATCTGAGCTGATGAGTAAGACAGACTGTAATTTTCTTTTGTACTAATCAGTGGATTGCATGGTTCTGGGATGTGTGAAAGGCACCATTCACCATTTTCTCTAAAACTTGTCCTGGTACTCTGTCCTTACAAAGTGAGTTCCTCTTTTCTAGGTTAAAATAAATAGTCTGTTAGACTAGTTTGTTAGACTATTTAGTTTGGAATTGTTTGATCGAATTAACTTGTGAAAGCATTTGGCCTGCTTTTTTTTTTCTGTCAAAAAAATTAGAACAGAAATGAAGTTTTTTTTTTATAGGATTATTGATGATCATTGGTTTGTTACAGGATTTTGGGGTTCTTATAGGATTATTGCTAATTTTTTCTTTCTTTCTTTCTTTGGTTGTTTTTTTTTTTAGAAGTTTGATCAAAGTACCTGTTCTGATGTATAGTACACAATGTCATGACATTCATTATTGTTTATAGTTAATATATACTAATAAAAATTTGTCATTAAGCGCTATTAACAAAATCTGTACTTCTGTTTTGTCTTATCCTCAACAATTATTTGAACAATGAATAAATTAAACAACATTATTATATATTAAGTTCAGGTTTTACTTCTTAAAATAAAACTTCTTGGTTAGCCTCTGTACGCATCAGAAACCAGCATTGGTTGAGTGACTTCTAATGCAATAGCCTCCATTCTGGCTTCATCTTAGAATGCCTGAAAACCTTTTCATTACCCTAGATCACATCTGAGATCAATTGAATTCAATTCCCTGAAGTAGGACCTATGCATCTGTAGTTGGGAAAACTCCCCCTGTGATTTTTGTAAGCATTGAAAGTTACAAACCTTTGTGCTGACTTATATTCCCTAAACAGTGCTTAGTTACTTGAGATAATGTAATAATGTGTTCCCAGAGAGAGAAACTTGTAGCACTTGAGTATAAGTTGAATCACCTTTTTCTGAGAAATAATATAATGGGGAGAAGATCCCTTGCTATATACACAGGCACATGCATTGCTAATCTATTGTCTTGTTCTGTTAACCCAGGATTAAGGCACACATTCTCTTATGTGTTGTACGTAGGTTTTGATTTTGATTTGTGGTTGTAATTTTGTGTAGAAGGTGGTCATCTGGAGGGAACTTGTGTCACGGGGAGCTGAGTCCTCTGGCAGACTCTGCCTGTGTAATGTTTAGCCATAGCTGTTGTCCACTCTGGACCATTGTGTGTGCTGTGTACTGATTTCTGTTTGGGTTTTTTTTTTTTTTTTTAGGAAAGAATGCAAAATAGGCATTTGATCTGCACTTGTCATATGCAGAGACCAGTGGTTTGCCATTTTTACAGTGTGTGGGTATGCATGGCTTTACAGACATGCCTGGGGCCCTGCAAGTTTCTCTCCTGTGGGGAAATATTCTCAGAGCCTACGAATGAATCTGTGCCTGAGCTGCTCTAGAATTAGTGTGAACTTATTTCACCATTTACTTTGGTTTTGTTTCCAGTCCCCGGGGTTTTAATTCTCCTTCACGCATGTCTCGAGTTGGGGCCTGTTTTCAGCTTTTCTGTTTGTTCACTGTGGGTGTAGGGGACTCCTGGTGGTCTGGTCTGCCAGCTAGCCAGGAGATTCCCCTCAGGCTTTGCATGCTTTCCAACAGATTGTGTGACCCGGACAGAGATTTCTGAGATTGTTTGAAAATATACCAATTCTTCACTTGTCACTTACTGTGTGAATTAGGCTCCCAGGGCTCAGGGAGAGAATGTTTCTGTTCATTCACTACTTGACTATTTGAAGAAGGGCCAGAGGGCTGAGGAGAAGACTCAGCGAGTGAGTACATGCCAGGTAAGAGTGAAGACTTGAGTTCAGATCTCCAGCACCCATGTAGAAGCCAGCCAAGCATGGTGGTGCATGCATCTGTAACCGCGGTGCTGGGGTCAGGGAGGAGCAACAGTTGGATGCCAGAACTCACTGGCTGGTGAGTCAGGCTGAAGCCATGAGCCAAAAGAATGATGTGAACAACAACTGAGGAAGATAACAGCACACTCGAACACACGCATGCATACACGAATAACACACACCACACACACACACACCACACACACACACACACACACGAAATCTCTTATGCTGACATTGCCTAATATCCAGTATGGATTTACAAAATATGTTTAAACCTGGAGTACCTGTGCAAACTAAGCCAAGTTGCAAGCTCTCACTTCTGAAAGTGATTGCCAATATTAAGAAAGTTATTTTTTCTCTCTCTCCCTCTCTCTCTCCCTCTCTCTCTCTCTCTCTCTCTCTCTCTCTCTCTCTCTATATATATATATATATATATATATATATATATATATACATATGCATATATATAATATGTATACACATATATAACACAAAACACATATATGTTTAAACACCCAGATGTGTTACAGTGTATTGCCTGCTTGTATGGCTGTGTACCACGTGTATGCTGTGCTCATGGAGGCCAAGAGAGGGCATCAGATCCTTTGGGACCGGATTTAATAGATGGTTAGTGTGAGTGTTGGGAATTGAACTGTGTCCTCTGGGAGAGTCGCCAGTGCCATCTCTTCACCCCCTTAATAAATATTTTACAAATAGGTATATGGCCCCATGTTTCTGATTCTTTGGACAGTAATTTCTTTTATATATATACCTATATGAATTATAGTTTTGAATATTCTAGAAGTAATTTAAATACTCACTTGGTGGTTTGTACCCTCACTTTTTCAGAATTAGCACACCCACAGAGATCATTATTATGTAGGTATCTTTGAAGTACATCGGATTATAGTTTCTTAGATTAGATTTGTAAAAGTGGTAGTTAAAAGGGTATGAATACTTTTACAGTATCTTGCCAAATTGCTTATTACAAAGACTTGGGCTAATTTTTGTGTCTCTGAATAGGTTCTGAGTGTTCACATTATCTGGTTGTCAACAATGACCATTGCATTTTCAACATTGTTAGTTTTATTAGTGAAAACTGAATTCCCATTTTTAAATGTTCCATGAACTATCCGGAAAACATTTTATTTCTATATTCTAATTTTCTACTTGTGTTTTCGTAGACATCCCAGAATTATCTATGTAAAACTGTATGCCTGTTTTGTGTGGGAGAAGTGAATTCAACTTTTTAAAAACTGATTTATAAGGTGTCTCCTTTTAAAGATCTATTTCTGTTATATATATATAATTGTTATTTCATTTATGTGTGTGGTATAAAATACCAAGGCCACACCTATCACATAAAGTTAATAAAACCTCTGTATTTCAGTCTCTCTCAGCCCAACTCATATAGTTCACCTATATGAAACTCTTTGCAGTTAGAATGTATGGCCTACAGGATAGATCAGTAGGGAAAACACTTGCTGTTCAAGTGCACTGTCCTGAGCTGAATCCCCGGGACCCACAGTGGAAGGAAAAACACCAGCATCCCCCAAATTACCCGACTGTTGCGCTCGTACCATGGCATGAACATGTCCACACTGACCTGTGCACACTAGTGAACACACACATGAGCGCACATGCACACACATACATACACACACACATACTCTTTAAAAACAGAAAGGGTTTTTTTTTTCTTTTTTTGGTTTTTCGAGACAGGGTTTCTCTGTATAGCCCTGGCTGTCCTGGAACTCACTCGGTAGACCAGGCTGGCCTTGAACTCAGAAATCCGCCTGCCTCTGCCTCATAAGTGCTGGGATTAAAGGTGTGCTCCACCACCGCCCAGCCAGAAAGGGTTTATACTGCAGGGGATTGATTGCTGAGCAATTGTGTGGAGATTGGAGGGCTTGCTGAGTTTCTAACCATTTTCTCCTCTGAGGTTTGGCTTGTGGAATTCCCAGTCAGCTCAAAAATGGGTCTGTAGGAAAGTGCTGAGCACATACCAGGGCATGGATACTTGCTCTGTCTCCTAGCTTCCCAGAGCCTGACTTGTTTGTGGATTGTGACCCATGATTCCCTGTCAGACATTTTCAGAAGGCAAACTGGCAATCCAATTCTGTGGTAATTGTTTCCTTCTGCATGGATTTTTCCTCCCCAAACTGCTTGGCAAGGATGATGTTGGCTTCTAAAAGTATAAAGGGACCAAAAATTAGATGCCAAACACATGGGCATAGTGGCCCACCAGCGTCCATTTTCCAGGGTAGGCCTAACTTTAGGTGTTTTTGGTTTTTATAATCCAAATGCCTTAAAACAGGATCCTTTAAACTACATTTTACAAATTATCTCTAATTGCTGAAAGCACAGACATCCTTTGTCAGACTCTGTGAGGTAAGTTTGGTCTTTTCTGTAGTTGAATGATAGGGTGTAGCAAGACAAAAACCAGTCCTATTTTAGACATACTAAATTAGAAGGGACTGACCCCACATCCCAGATCTCGGAGGAAATCTGGGCGCTTCTTTCTTTCTCTGAAGCTATTCCCTTGAGTATGTGTGTAGTCATTTGAACGGATTGCTGGGTGCTGGGAACTCAGCTTTGCCTGGCGTAGACTCTGATTTCAGAGTCTGTGCAGCCCACCATGAGGAGGTGGGCTGTGGATATGCATAGAACTTCTACAGTTTTAATTTAGCAATCTCTCAATTGGAGCATCCAGAATGATCCTGCTTTGCTATAATCCATCACCAGAATGAGTATAGTAATCTTTTTTTTTTTTTTTTAATAGTATAGTTGTCCATTTCTGTGTCCAACTAACTCAACTAATGCAGGTCAACCTTTGCCATTTTTTTCTTTATAATTCTATGATTGTGGTAATGTTCCATAGGGATGGCTACTTTGGATTTGGAGGACCTAGGATGGCTTCGCTCATAAGTTTGTCACTGCAATGACATGGCCAGTGGCACTTGGGGCTGTCTCTCCTGCAGGGTAGCTGGCCTTTGTTACAAGGTGATTTGGCCCTGGAGAGGAAGAGAAGAGCAGGAGCTGTCAGTCCTCTTAAGCCCCAGACCCAGCATTGGCATAGTCACTTCCATGGTGTTCTAGGGCTAGCAGCAACCAAGCCAGCCCAGGGAGAGGAGCAGAATCCCATAAGTGAATGGGAGGAGTTTGGAGTAGCCATCTGTGCACTGTAACACTGACGCAAAAGGAAACAAGTACATTTGAAAAGGTGAACAAGTGGGTCTCATTGGCTTTTGTCACTGTGTTTTATCAGTTGTATTCATGTGTGAATTTGTATGTCAGGCTTAATGGGCTGTATTCAGCTTTGATGGGCTTCTCTTCCTACCATTGCAGGTCAGTATAAAGATGCTGCTGCCATGTTTCCATGGTGAGGTAGGAGTAAGTCTCCAGTTGAGAAGTTCACTGTCTGTGACATCTACTCTTCTTATCACCTCTCTTCTGTTCCAGGCACTAAAACAGCTGCAGATTTTAGTGATGGTACCTGTGAGCCTGGACTGTCTCCTCCATCCTCCTGCTTAAACTCTATGCCTGTGCTCCATCTCATTGAGGACTTGAGACTGGCCTTGGAGATGTTGGCACTTCCTCAGGAAAGAGAAGCCCTCCTGAGCCAGATCCCTGGCCCAACGGCTGCCTACATAAAGGAGTGGTTTGAGGACAGCTTGGTGAGTTGGGCCATGGCCTGATAAGGGAATTGTGGGACACATGATTATGTGGCAATGGAATGCCACCAATGGCCAGAGCCAAGGACTTCTCCCTGCATCTCTCAGCACTATTTACTTCCCGTATAGCTTCGGGTGCATCACTACTGGGTGGTCTTCAGCAGGAGTAGAAAGTCTAGTCAAGCTATTTAAGTTACTCATTCTGCCTTCTTGTAGTCTTCAATAGCTCTCTTCTGAGGTGAGAAATCCAGAATCAGATAGACACCCCTAGAATTGTATGTGTGACTTGCTGAACTCCCTTAGTAGGGTTTTAAACCACAACCTAAAGCCTGTTTGCTTCATTAGTCTCTTTCTGCCCACAACCCTTGCCTTATAACTACTTTTTGTGCACTAAGTGCAATTGAGATTTATTTGTTTGCCTATTTATTTATTTATTTATTATTTATTTATTTTATGATTTTTCTTGGTTAGGCCTGGGGACTAGCTGGGCTGTGAGGGAAGGGAATAAGGGATTAACCTGCAAACTTGCTATAGCTTTAGTTTATCCAACTGCTTTCCCAAAAAGATGGTCAGGTCAACAGTGGAGAATTCATGTTACCTAGGAATGGGTAAGGTGAGGAGCTAAACTGAGATGTGGCCACTGGAGGGCTAGAGAGAAAGAAAGGATGCTAAGAAGAGAGAAAGGATGAGGAGGAATGAAAGAGGGGTGCACGAGTGTGGCCACCTAGGCTCACATTGAGGTTGAAGGCTGGAGTACAGTTTTCTAATACAGCCTGCAAACCTATTCAGAATTAGGCACACAGGTAGGAGGCAGGAACAAGGACAGGGACATCAAATTGGGAGGGAGAGGTTGATGTTGGAAGTTGAGACATCCTTATCCATAAATCATGTCATTTATGATTAAACAACCTCCATCCCAGATGTCCTAGCCTCCTTTCTGTTCTAGAGAGGTATGTCAGTGTATCTCATCTCATGCCTCCTCAACAATCAACAGTTCCTCATTATCTTCATTACATGGGTTATTCAATATTTTCATTATATAGGCTGCCTGCCTGGTGCCTTTGTTATGTGCCTGTGTCAGGGTACATGTCAGGCAGTATAACGGTCTCCCAAAAATGCCTTGGTAGCAATGGCCAGAACCTGTGAATATGTTTATGACCTTAAACATGAAGGGGAAGTAAGAAGATAGAAAACAGTTTCAAATGAACTGATCTTAAAATAGGGCATGTAGCTTGGACTGTTGAAGCAGCCCCAGGAATCACAAGAACCCTTGTAAACACATCCTTTCTGTTCTCTGAGTTCTTTCATGTGTCTCCAGAGCCGTATTTTTGCTGGCTCCCTTACAGTTCCGTCCAGAACCTTACACACATAGCCAGGAGAGTCACTGACAGTTCATGATGAGCGAAGTCCTGTCTGCCCATAGCTCAGCAGCTTCCTGTCTGTCTTCTTCACTGTACAGTTTGCAGTGAACATGTGTCCCTTGGTCATATTATATGACTGTGCCTCTGTTTATGTGACAGTCTTTCTGACAGTGACATTTAGATTATTTTAAGTCTCACCATATGTGGCACTGCTGTAGTGACTACCGTTTTCTGGCTCTAGGATTTTCTAGAAGTGTAATTGCAGAGATCAACTAGGGTCATCATTTAAAATCTACAATGTCTGGTTAAATTTGATTTTTAGATAAGTAGTGAATAAAGATGAACAGGTATATCCTAAGCAGTTGGCTAAACCAGGCAACCATAATCCAAAAATGTTAATATGTTTAAGCCTTTGACACATTTTTCCAAATCTCTCTTCAGAAGTATTTCTTTGTCTTTATTTTCATTGGCTGAGTTTGAAGGGAGTCTCTACCGTGTTATCCTGAGATCAGAAATAATCACCAAGATTAAAAATTAGCTTTAGCAGTTTCATAAGGGGAAAGGTTCACTGCTGTTTTGGTACATTTCTTTCTTTAGTGAGAAGGCTAAGCTTTTAAAAAATTAGCTTATTAGTATTCTCTGTCGTTTCTATGCTTTAAATTTCATACCTTGCATGAAAAACTTTCCACATATACACACACGGTCACATATGAATTATTTTATTAATATAGCTAATTATGAAGGTAAGGTGTTCTAACAGAGGATTTGAAAGGATAAGTTCAAACTAGTCTTCTTCCCCCATACCTTGATGCCACCTTAACCCTTGGGCAGGTCTGTTCTGCCCTCTGTTCAAATGTTATGCTCATTTTTCTTTGGTGTTTTGGTGTTGCCCTATTGAACTGACCTTTTATTTTATTCGAGTGTATATTTTCCTAAGTGCTATGCTGTCCAAGCCATGGGGTTTTAGAAACTTGTAGTTAATGCTATCCCTAACTATTTGGGTCTCTTCCCTGTAGCCTACAAAGGCCTGACTTAACTCACATCAGATAAGTAGGTGCCTGTTTCTCCATCTAGTAGGTTTGACTGCTATGATACGGTTCACGCAAATTCATCAATATTTTTAATGTGTAGCATGAAAAAAATTCATCTAACTTTTAAAGTATTTTTGGTTCAAATTCAGTTGATGTGGTACTCGGGGAAACAGCCTGTGTTCAGGTTTGCACAGTTTTTAGGAGCAGATTATTTACAGTGATTGCAGGAATCCACTGCTTAAGATAGATTTCCCTAAAAGCTATTGCGTTCATAAATCTTTTAGAGTAATTATTCCCGTCAACCACCTATGAATGGTGTCCTTTTCAGGGTCAGAAGTTCACATAAACATTTCATGAAGCCAGAGCTGCATGTTAGGGGTTTGATTCTGAGCAGAAAAGGCCTGTCTGCTTTTCAGGTCTGACTGACCTAAAGTCAGTTTACATTCTGGTTCTACACACATTCCACACTGGGTCTTCCCTGTTCAGCCACTAAATTCAGAGCAGTGAACAGGTCACTAGATGCTTTAGAGTGGACCTTTTGGTGAAAGACTTGCCATACAAATTTTGGTCTATTTGGCTAGGAGCTCGTGAAAAATAAAGAGATTTCAGATCAGACATTAAACTATGTTGAAGTGATTCGTTAACGTTTAGAAAGCTTTTACTTTAATCATTGAGACTCCACTTGATTTTATTTTACAATTCCTTTTTGTTTTAGACAGGGTCTATGTTTCCCTAGCTAGCCTGGAACTCTCTATGTAGACCAGGCTAGTCTTGAACTCATAGAAGTCTTCCTGCCTCTGCCTCCTGAAAGCTGGGACTAAAGGCATGTGTCATCACACCTTTTTTTTTTAAGGACTCTGAGGTGGATTAGGATTATTGTTGGAATGAGAGAAGCAGTTTGAGGGACAAGCCAGGATGGACCTGTGCTTCCTGCTCAACACAGACTGTGCGTTGTATGTGTGTTTGTTCCATTCTCTCCTGCAGACAGACTGGCTCTGCCACATACCGCAAAGTTCTTGTTTTGTTGGAACCTTAGCCTGACACTATCCAGCTCTGCCACATAGCATCACTAGCTGTTGGGGTACTTTCTCCAACAAAGCAGTGTCAACAGCAGGGTTCAGTCACGAGAAACCTGTAGAGAGGTTGGGCATGCCATCCGTTAGGAGGGTAGAGAGTTTTATATACTCTAATAAAATAAAAGGTCATTTCAATATAGCAACACCAAAATATGTGAAAACACTGGCTCTAGGTGATATCAAAGGCTCTAGCTCCTCCCATCCTTCTGTCTCACCATCTCCTGGGGCTGGATTTCCTCAGCTGTGTGCTTTAATGGCTGACAAAGCTCAGGTACTATCCTTTCATTCAGGCACGGCTGTACAGCTCTTGACCAGAGTTGATCAGTATGTTCGTTTTTATTTGTTTTTAATTAAGGGGAGAGATGTTTTTCTGAAATATTCCAGCATACTTCCCATTGGTCTAGTGGCCAAGATGCTACTAAAGCATCAGAGGAAGGCTGGGAAAGAATAATAGGGCATTAGACCATGAACAAGTTGAGTAACCCCTTATCAAGACATCCAACAATTTCAGGTTTGGAGAATTTTGAATCTCAGAGTTTTTCAATTTCTTGATTAGGTATGCTTAGCCAGTAGATTCTATGTAAATGATAATATCTTAAAAAAAAAAAAACAAAACCCAAAACAACTAAAATATTGCCGGTCCGAAACATTTCAGACAAGCAAAGCTTACTCAACATTGACTTCAGTCAAAGGTGAGCTGGGGCCAAGTTTGCATAAGATGGCTGTTGTCAGCAAAGAAAGGAGTAGATGGAAAGAACGGCCTAGGAAGACATCCCAAAATGTCTATGGCAAATATGTCTGTGTGTATGTGTCTATGTGTATGTACATGAGTACACGCTGTGTGCACAGACCACACAGCTGTTTTAAGCAGTCCTTTCTATGTTTGTGGTGATACTCCAGGAATTCCCAGCCATATCTAACAGGTTCTACTGTTTCTCCGTGCCACCCATCTCACTGCAGACATGCTGTGATACAGATGCATCTTACATCTGGCTTTACATGGTTCGGTGATCTGAACCAGTTCATCATCTTAGGACACACAGAAATGCTCCTTATATCATGAGCTATCTCCTGTCAAAATAACTTCTCAAAGAGCCATGGATTAGTTACCTGTGTTCAGGATCTGCTAAGAAACTAACTGAGTGTGTGGCCAGAGAGAAGGATTGTGTCATGAGAAGTTTGGTCTCTGTGTGGTTTCTTCAGTGATGTGAAGACCGACACCATAGGGTCCCTAGATGAAGGGGCTTGGTAAGTACTGTTTGGATGTGGGCATGGCTGCTGATTAGAAGAGCTCAAATTGACTATGTATGGGCTTGCTTTCTTTTTATGATCTTATGAAAGAGAGGGCACTCCTGGTCCATGGGCCGCATCAGAGTTGATTTTTTGGGTGTGTTTGAGCACAGGGCTTGTTCCTGCAGGGCTGAGACACTGCTGTAGCAACATACCAGCAAGAATCTTGTTGGTCATCTTCTGCCAGGATTACCTCAAAGAGCAACAGACCTGCCCATGATTAATCACTGCTGAGCCATACGAGTTCTGTGGCCTAGACCCTTGCCCTGCCCCTTGGCAATGCACGGGATGAGAAGTGGGCTTCAGGCTTGGAAGGTCATATGTAGGGCTCTCTGATCCAAGGTCATTGAAACAAGGAGCAAGAGATTGGGATTTGCTTGGTGTCTATGACTGAATTTCTGGGTCTACTCATGTAGAGTAGACTGACAAGGCTTATTTGTACAACTTCTTGGAGTCCAAGGCATGCTGAGGCTGCCTGCAAAGGGGATTCAGTAAGGTGTTTCAGTCCTGTCCTGTATTTCATCTTTTGTGTTTGGTGGACAGCGTGAAGCTGGGGTAGGCGCTCACAGAGGATGCAGCCAGGAGTCCCGGGAGTCTGGGGCAATCTGTCTTGTGATTGAAATTGAGTTGATTTCCAGATAGGGGAGCTTCCTTTTCTTTGTGCTGTGGTGAGGTGTATGTTGATGCTGTCAGCAGGGTAGAGATATATGAACTCCTGAACCTCACCAGGCAGTTCTGAAGCCAAGAAAGAAGAGAGATGTTTCTTAGAGGACTGACAGGTAACACAGGCAAGAAAGTCTTAGTGCCACTAGGTATGCTTCTGAGACTTCTGGCTACACCTCAAGAGGGCTTTCATGTGGTCTGCAAGGGGCGTGTCTACTTTTTCATACCTGCTTAGCTGGCTGGGTAGTTTTCTTGATGTGGTCAGCTTGACTGTGTGTGGAGCCTTCTAAAGAGATTAGCCATCCAGAGTGGAATGTTCAACTAGGGGAGGAGACACGTTTGCTTGTGTAGAGCTGATGTGAACCCCAGAGCCAGCAGACTCCCGCTGGAGCACTAACATTCTGGCACATACACTCCTCTTCTGCCAGCAGTTGGTATAGCCTGCTGTCTGATACTATGGATATGGGCCAAGGAGATCCTTGGTGAAAGTTCAAGATGAAGTCAGAGAAGGGGCAGGGGAGCCCAACAACAGCAAATGGAGGGCAAGTCAAGGCAGGATTGTAGGATGTGAGCCAGTGGTTGGCAGAGAGGCTTGCTCCACGTGGCTGCTGTTCTCTTTGGAACTAAAGCACATGCACACCCCCAAGCCCCACCCCAGGAGCACAAGTTTTCCCTTGTAATGCATCAAGTGCAACCTAGGCACATGAAAGCAAGCTGAACCAAGGCAAGGTGGGGTTAGGAGGTAGGAGTTTAAAAGGCCAGTGCTTGGTCCTCTTCTGTTCTCTGAGACTCAGTTTCCTACTGGAAATATCAGCTTAGTTTTGTTATCTACAAGATTTGGTCTAGCTAGCTTAGCTCTCCCTCTCTCCCCCTTGCTCTCTCTTCCTTCCTTCCCTTCCCTTCCCTTCCCTTCCCTTCCCTTCCCTTCCCTTCCCTTCCTTCCCTTCCCTTCCCTTCCCTTCCCTTCCCTTCCCTTCCCTTCCCTTCCCTTCCCTTCCCTTCCCTTCCCTTCCCTTCCCTTCCCTTTCCCTTCCCTTCCCTTCTGAAGCTCCCTTCCCTTCCATTTCCTATATGCATACATACATACATGTATGTATGTATGTATGTATGTATTATGGAAAAGGGTTTCATGTCCAGGCTAGACCTTCACCTCACTGCACAGCTGCAAATTCACTTGAAGTTTTGATCTTCACGCTTCTACCTCTCTAGTGCTAGGGCTATAGGTCCATGTTACCATTCCAGGGTTACGTGCTGTGGGGATGCCAGGTTTGCTGAGCTGTATATTCAGTCCTGTGAATAAGCATTTTGTCCAGTGTTTTACTATGGGGACTGGAGCAACAGGCCACCCTTAAAATAACAGCCTTGGTCTTAATCCACACTTCTTAGCTTTCAAACTGAAGACAGTTTAGGGAGCCTTGACTGAGGCCTGCATCTTAAGAACTGTGCAAAGACCTCAGCTGTGCATTCTGGGAGGCCCCATGTAGGGTATGTGTGCACCTCTGAAGTCTTACACTTGTCAGTGCAGGCCCCCTCACATAGCTTTTGAGCTTGTCCTTGATTGAGATGCCTTTCAGTGGCTTATAGCTTCATAATAGTGTGCATGCTTAGAATTCACGAAGTCTTGGCCTTGATTGTGTACACACACACACACACACACACACACACACACACACACTGGTTGGAGGATACTTAGTTTTGTAGAACAAAAAAGGTGCAGCATATGTGAGCCAGTTTCCGGTATGTGTCTCATATCCTCCAATGGCAGGTGTAGTGTTTGGTTGAGTGAGCTCTCAGAAATAAGTAGGGAGAGTCTCCTCCCACCCCAGTCTCTGTGCAGGCCCTAGTGGACTGTGTGCAGTGGTGGTACTTTACCCATCTGCAGTACTTCAAGAAGCCAGTAGGTGTCAGGCAGGGACAAAAGCTAGAATGTCTAAAGGCCAAGGACTAGGCATCAGGTAGTAGTAGGTTTTATAAGAGAAAATAGTTTGAATTTTTTTTTCTTTTCTCCTTCCCGGAGGCTGCTTAGCAGTGCATCTGGATCCATCAAAAACAAGAGTCGTTTCTCATTTTCTTTAGGAAACAGTGGACAAATAGCTGGCGGGGAAGGGTCCATTGTGGAGCTGGGAGGGAGAGCTGGGCTCCTGAGGCCTGAGCCTAGGAGCTTAGGTTGGACCTTTCCTTTGTTAGTGGCAGGAAACCACTCCAGGTGCCTTGACCTTTTTGCCGTGGCCCAGGAGGATGGTTCTTTACATTCCAGGAGGCTTTTCCTGGGCCACATGGTATCTGTCAGCCCTGCCCTTGAAACACTCCTCATGCCTTGGGGGCTTATGAACACAGTTTTCCTGGCATAGCAGCTAACATTTGAGGGACTTTCAGTTACTGCAGATTTAACAGTATTACTTTTTTCCCCTTGAGTTTTTATTGCTTCCCCCGCCTCCCCTAACTAAGCAAGTAAATTCTGGCAATCTGGATCCTTTCAGGACCTGACCAAAGAGACTGTTCCAGCCCCCGGGAACCAGTGTTTATAAATGACCAAGAATGTACAAACACTGGTGAAATGGCAAATAAATCTTTCCCTCTGAATTTCCTGCTTCAGGCCCAGGGGACGTGGTAGGGGGTGTTGCCAGATTAACGTGACTTGAGGTCTAAGCATGTAGACACCCACTTACCCTCAACCCGCAAAGAAGGCCTGTGAGATCGGCTGCCCAGAGCTTTCTGCTCCTTCAGCACCGCTGTGGCCAGCCACAGGATGCATTCTCCCAGTTCTAACTTCTTTGAGGAACTTCTGGAAGTGAGTTTCTTATTTTGTACTACTTCAGGTGTGGTCCTGGGACCAGCCATGTAAGTATCTCCCTGGAAGCTTCTTAGCAAAGGGCAATTAAACCCAGGCTCCATTGCTACCCCACTGGTCCAACCTGGTGTTTTCACTACAAGCCCCAACCCAAGCAACTCATTATAGATGGGGAAGCTTAGAACTATCCCAAAGGCTTGTGAACTTTGGCCTGTATTTGGCCTATTGCCTGTTTATTATGCCCTTGGATCAGCTAAGAATGATTTTCACATTTTAATAACTGATTAAAAAATCACAAGAATATGTTATGATGTAGAAATGTTTTTTTTATCATTTTTTTAAAAAAATTTTAATCAATTTTCTGCATTTATAAATGAGGTTTTACCAAAGCTCAGCCACAGGTTAGTTTAGCGTTGGCTGTAACTACTTTCATGCTACAGATAGCAGTCAAGTATGATAGAATTTGTCTCTTGTCCTGACACCTCCTGCATCCCCCCGAAAGGAAACATGAATGCACCCCCCACCTCACTGAAATATCAAGGGCAACCGTTCCCAAGCTCAGGCCAGATGAAGCCAGGCTGCTCCCCTTATGTTGTGTGTGTGTGTGTGTGTGTGTGTGTGTGTGTATCTGTCTTGTCTGTCTGTCATGGACTGTTTTGATACTATGATTAAAACCAGCTTTAGACTCAAAGCCATAGAGAGTTGATACTTTGTGTGTTTGTGTGTGTGTGTATGAAATGAATATTATGAATGCATTTATGGGCTTATCTGATTTATTGAAATCTGTGGACAACCCAAAAGGTGCCCTGACCAGGATGGCCTTAGGAGTGGATGTGGTGTAATGGGGTTCACCTGCTGTACTGCGGGGGAGCTCTGGCTGTGCACCTGGGGGGTTCCTGGAGATGCAGGTACCTAAAGTTCCTGTGTTCAACTATTTCATGTATTCCCAACCCTGTCCTTCTGGCCAGCCATGTGTGCATGCTCTGCTTCAGATCCTTTGGAGTATGATTTTTGTGGATTCGGTGGTTGAAGTGCAATAAGTAAAACATGCTTTGGTGTTTTTAATGAAAAAGTTAGATTCTGGCAAGAGCTGCTGTTTTCGGACATAATTAAAGTACCAAGAGTTTAGCTGAGCTCCTCTGCTTTTCTCCCTCTCTTTTCGTCTCCACTTGCCCCTCATCCATCAGACGCCAGTTGAGTTACTAGGCAAAGAGGCCTATTTTTTTTTTCTTAGTAGAATATTAATTTTTGCTAGCCTCTCTGTTTTGAGCCTTGTTCTTTCATTCTGTGAATGCTTAGATCCATTCTGTGTAACAAGAATTGTACTTGGCATGAAAGTTCAAAGAAATGAGTCAGAAATGGAGATGCACTTTGCACAGTCTGGTGTAGTGGAGCCTTGTGCACCGTCAGCTGTGGTTTGCCATGGGCTGGAAGTTCTTCAGGTCTGGAGAGGAAGACACTAGCCAGCAATGGGAGGGTTGCGATATATAGGAAGGAGCTGAGGAAGAGTAGTCAGAGGATGCTATTTGTCCTGCTGCATCTGAGCCACCTCTCCCAGGAGGGAAGTTAGTGGTTAATGAGAAGTGACTTCTTACAGCTTCATTTCCGACTCTTTTTTCTCCTAGCAAAAGTAAAGGCAGACACTAAGCCCCTCTGAGAAAAAGCACATGTTTCCCTTATCCTCAGGGAGAGGGAATCACTCTAGATCAGATCCCCAGCCTCTCCACACACCTTTAGTACATACTGTGAAAAATAATTCTTTATCTACTCTGGGCAGGAAGCTGAGCAAGTGTTTGCTTACCTAATGCATTTCTTCATTTGATTTTCCCAGGTTCCTAGACACAAACATTCTCTCTTTCTCTCTCTCTCTCTCTCTCTCTCTCTCTCTCTCTCTCTCTCTCTCTCTCTCTGTATATATATATATGTATTATATTATATTATATTATATTATATTATATTATATTATATTATATTATATTTCCTCCCTATCCCTGTATTCTTCACACATTGTACTGAGGTCTAGTTGGGGAAACAACATTGGGTGGCTCTTAGACCACACTGGAATTAGGCCAGGGTAAGGGGAGGGATCCAGAGATCATGGCAGGGCAGTGAGCCTGCTTTTTCCTTCTGCCCTCTGATCTGGGTGTGTCTGCAGGAATTTACTCCTCCCTTCATGCCAGCTGCCTGCTAGAGCCCTCCTCCCCTGGCCTGTGATCTGTGGCTTTCTTGCTAGCTTATTTGTGCCCTGTTTTTCTGGCTTGGCTTGTGGGCGGTAGTGAACATGATGTCGTGTTGAGGGGGCTGTTGACACCCAGTGGAGTCTTCGCTTTATGCTGGGATTTCCAGGAAAGACACAGGAAGACCTCAGCAGTCACATGATATGGGTCTGCAAGTCATTCACAACAGACAGCTGAGTGCAGAGCCTTTGCATGTAACCACCATTCCCACTGCACCCACATCAAAGATCACTTTCATAATCAGTCATAGCCAAAGGCCACATATTAAGGGTTGGGCAAGGGAGAAAAGCTGTGTTAGGGGGAGCTCTCAAAGAAGATGTCAAAGTATGAGGAGAGGAGGTGTGGCATCTGTGAAGTCTTAAAGGGACACCCTGGAGAGCCAGCATGTGACCCACTCCAAGCTTTCCAGGACTCCTTCTTACCTGGAGCCACTCCCAAGTCTCAGGGAAAGTCACCCTTTCTGTCTCCCTGCTCTGTGAAGCAGGTCCTACAGAAGTAAAGATAGCCAGGAGGCAGTCCGGGGACGTTACTGAAGCAGTAATCCCTGGTGTGGTATGTGACCTGGAGGACCCTGGCAGTGGTGGCTCACAGCCCAGAGCAGCACACCCTGAGGGAGCCAGTAGTAAAGGTCTTGATGTTGTAGCAGTTGGTCTCTGGTGGATAGTGCCAGCAGTGCAAAGGACAGCAGTCACCCTGCCTAGGCCTGGCACATCTCTGAGCCCTGAACTAGGACAAGAGCTGGTTTTAAATCTGTCCATTTTGGAAACCCAGGCTTTCATTGGGGCACGACCTATGGCCCATCTGTAAGAAGGGTAGGTGTGGGCTTCAAGGAGGGGATCTCTCTCCCTCTCTCTGTCTCTGTCTGTCTCTCTCTGTATGTGTCTGTGTGTCTGTGTGTGTCTGCCTGTCTGTGTGTGGGAACCAGCAAGCTCCTCGGGGAGTGGTGCTTATTTTTAGTTGTCTCCCAAGTCCCAAATAAACTGAGAGCAGCTGGGAGCCTGTGGGTAAATTCAGAGTGAAGCAGAGACAGGAAATCGGGGGCTCTCCGTAATGAGTTCCAGCCACTCCAGAAAGGGGAAGCCAGACAAGGCATTTTCTTCCGGACTGTTTCCCTCTGGCAGGCTCTGGTATTATCACTGAGAAGGTTCCCATTGCCCATGTGTGAGTGAGTGTATGCGTTCAAGTGTATGTGTGTTTACAACTTCTGCCTCCCCCTTTTGATGAGGTTTTATTGCTCTGAAGGATTGAAGTCGGTCCTGGTCTGTGTGTGTGTCCATGTGTCTGTGTGCCTGCCTGCCTGCCTGCCTGCCTGCCTGCCTGTGGGGGCGGTGGGGGAGGACCCTGGAGCAGCACCATCAAGTCTGAGTCTTGTGTATCTGAGCCTGTTTAGGGAAAGAAAGGCTACAGGACACAGGCCAGAGAAGTGGGGAAACTGGAACACAGCTTGCTGTTCCTGCGGGGGAGGGGGCAGAGGCAGGGAGGAGGAGAGGGCTTGAGCTCCAGCCAGAAAAGAGGGCTTTTTCTTAACCAAGGACTCTAACTGCTGACATGGGTACCCAGCATGGATGGGGACATTGATGTTTACAAGCATTTCTCGTGGCTGAAGAGGGTAAGTGGCTGCTTTGTCTGGGTCTTTCTAGAGATGAGTAAGGGGAGAGACATTGTGGGGTGTTTTAACTCTGTGTGTGTGTGTGTGTGTGTGTGTGTGTGTGTGTGTGTGTGTGTGTGTAATTGGGGGAGGTATTTGTCCAGCGAACTCTATTGTGGCCAAGTTCTTCATGAGAATCTAATTATAGACAGCAAGGGAGAAAACAGGCAGCCGCCTTTGTTTCTGCCCTGACAGCCTAGTGAATGGGCTTCTGTACTGGAAGGCTAGAACAGAGTGAGCAAAGTTAGGTTATTTTAACTTTGGCTCTTAAGCACGCAGGATCTCCGTATGTGCTGTGACCAGAAAATTCTGTCCACTGCCTTTGGGTTCCAGGACATAGAGAGGAAGCTGCTGCTGTCTTAAATGCCTGAGTTCGGAAGTTATTTAACTCACTCCCAGCCCTGATGTTATCCGGAGCAGAGGCTTTATTTGTTGCCAGCCCGGTGAGCCCCTGTGTTTCTGGAGTTCTCTCTGCAGTGTTCTAAAGTCTAGGATTTTGTTTGCAAGTTGTTGGTGCCAGTTCTTTGGGGACATAGGCATTTGTGTGACGTGTGCTTGAGGGATGAATGGACCCTGAGGGCTGGATGTCACTGTCTTCAGAGCTCCAGTGTCCTTTTCTTTTAAGATGGGTTCACATTCATTTCACACTGAGGGATTCTAGGCTGAATATGTTTGTTTGAGAGGGAGGAAGGGCAAGAGCACCTGACAGATAAGAAGCTTGACATTGTAACTGTAGAAGGAAGGACAGGAACTATCGTGCTTGGAAGGGACATACAGATCTTCACTGTCCAGCTCCCAGGCACTGGGCTAGCTGGCTGGCTTTTTGTATGTATTCTTTGCAGCTGCAGTGTTTCCTTAGCAAATACTGAGCTCCTGGTACTATGTGTTCAGCAGTGAGCAATGTTGAATGAATCTCCTCCACCTTAGTGGGAAATGGAGGTCACACAGACCCAGGAAATAAGCATTGAGGGTGCAGTAAGGAACGCTCAGGAGGACTGTTGGTGATTAAAGAAGAGAGTCAGTAGCCCTCTTTGAGGAAATGACACCTTACAGAAACCCAAAAGAGCAATAGTATCGAGTCAGGTGGAAAATGGCATGAGAAACATTCCCGGCCAAAGCAAAAGTGGGTGTCGTATGTGCAAAGGTCCCAAGGCAAGCGAGTCTGGAGGGTTTCAACACAGAGAAAACCATTGTTGCTGGACTCAGTCATGGTGGGTAGAGGCAGGCAGATGCCAGATTACACAGAATAGTGATGGCCATGTAGGGGCCATGAGTGACAGCGGTTTGTAATGATAGGGTTTGTAGTGAGGAGGCAACATGGGATCCAGCGTGAGGTCTAACTTGTATTTTGAGAAGATCGTTGTAACTGTGATGTGGTGTATGGTAAGTTGTGCTGGGAAAGCGAGGCAGCTGAGACATGATTAGAGAGTTGGATGGCTGATAGGAGTCAGCTAGTGACAGCCTTCATTTAGCTAAGCCCAAGGAAGGCCAAGGGCATGGTGATTGCTGGTATCTGTTAGTGGTTTGGCAGCCTGGTCTTGAACCATTTTCTGTCTCTTAGTCCTGTTCCTTTATCAGTTCTGCCAAAAATGCAAAGCATGATTGGTTCAAAATGCAACAGAAATCCTGTCTGTGCTCAACCTCTGCAGGGAGTAGGGCATCCCAGCCACCAGGGAACATGCCGAGACAACCAGACGTTTTGGCAAACATTGACACCGTCCTAAGCTTTTAAAAAGCCATGCTCCTGGAGAAAGCTAGGAAGCATATTTATGATTTAGTCTTTGTTTCATCATTTCCAAAATGAAGCCTTTAATTGAGATAGTCTGCAATTCACTGTGTGCCTGGGAAAGTAGGAGCCACTCTGTACCCCTATATGGATGCTGTGACTAGTCCTTTGTCACAAGGTGGAATGAGATGGTTCTGTCTGCTCCAAGACACAGGATATGAGTCCTGGTGCCCGTAAAGTTTCCTGGTGAACTCTGACCCAGGTGACAGCTCCCTCACAGGACCCATAGCAAATATATTTCTTTTACTTTTAGGATTCGAAGAGTCATTAACAGCAGGAAGTCAAGCACTGAGTATTGGATGTATTCTGTGGTAGATTGGTTCCTTTCTTTACCCCAAATCTTTGTGCCAGACTTTTTAATCTCCCCAAACCAGAAGATGCTCTTACTGTGTGCGAACTTGGCCGCGAGCCTCTGGGACTCCCCTTCAGTCTGGAGAAGGAAATGCAGCCTCTTGAGTGTCTCTGTTCTTTAGGCTTTCGACCCAGTCCATTTTCAACCTACTCTTTTCATTTCATGCTTTAGTCACCCCCGAGTATATATTTTGTTTTCATTTTTTATAGTTTTCCTTTTTGTTCTTGAAGCTTTCTCTCAGCTGTCTTCCTCTGTAATCCCCACTTTCTTTATCTGATTCCATTCGGCCCTTTGTTGGCAACCTTTCCTTTACTGACCACTTAGTCCCTCGAGGGACCCTCCAGACCAGGTGCCCCACTCTCAGCACCTTTTCGTGTGCTTGTGCAGGGAACAGCTTTCTCTGACCTTACGATTTTGAATTCTTTCTCTTGGATTCTTCCGTGCATAAGAGGTAGGTTCCAGAGGAAGAGATACCTGTTTGAACTATGAACTAGTGTACATTGTAGGAGCCTTGCCCTTTGACCTCAGGCAGGAGGGTAATGGCTTATAAGGGTCAGCTAGTACCAGTCTTTCATTTACCAAGCCCAAGAGAAATCAGAACGAAGTTAAAACACACTGTGTTGAGATGCTGTTAGCAGGAAGGAAAAAGTGAAAAAGGAGCAGGTGAGAATGGTGGTTGCTAAGTAGAAGCTACTGGGAGCTTACTCTCCAGTTCATTCTTTGAGCAGACAAAGCTAAGCACTAGGTAATTCCTGCTACAAGTACCCAGAGGCCCTCATCCCCCTCAGCTGTCTGCTCTGTGACTCATCAGCAGTTCCTATGTGTCCTACACTGAGATGGGTACATCCAGCCCACATAACTATGAAGGAGTCTCTGAAGATTGCTCCCAGCAGTGTCTGTGGTACTAGCCCACTGCCCTCTGAACCAGGAGTTCATTTTCCCAGGAACTCTTTAACAGTGATGTGAGCTTTCCCACTGCTGCCTGACTTCAACACCTGGAGTGTGTAGGAAAATCACTCTACAGTCAGTCACGAAACAGAATCACCTGAGTGTGCCATGCAGTTTACCTTAGTTCTATTAAAATGTGAACACATTTTAAGCCATAAACATGAAACTTTGTTCTGTGCCATTGCAAACTCAAATGGTTGATCCAGTAGTGTGGTCACTTGGCAAGAGTTGCAAAGGCAGACAGACAACTGACTTACCTTTCATTCATTTAGACTGTAGTTGTCCTTAAAGATATAGCCAGCACCTCCTGTGATAGGCCACATCTATTGGTTAACATCACTGAGCATGGATTCAGACTTGCTGTATTCATATCTCACCTTTGGGGACATTGGACAATGTATATGTATAACTTCCCCAGAACTCTTCTTCCCTGACTGTAAAATAGAAATGAATAATTAAGCTCATGTAAAGTACTTAGAATGCATGTCACAGATGCTAGATATGGGATGATCAGTGTCATCATTTTACAACCTCTGGTTACTGCACAGCCACTTTCCCATCCTTGATTCTGAGTAGGTTTTTCAAACCCGTGCAGCAGACAATAATATGTAGTTTCTTAGGGGCTCCTGCTGTTTACAGTCCTTTACAGGTACCAACAGTTTGTAGCTAACATACTCAATAAGCCTGCCTACCAAGCTCCCCATTGTAGTTTAGGAGGTAGAATTTGGCCATCTCTGACTATCTGTACCCATGACGTCTGTCTGCTTGTTCCTTATTGAGAGACACTGACCACTCTACCTAGTGAAATCATGTGAAGTGGCATCTTGCCAGGGTCTTTGGTTGAGTGCCTAGTAGGTCCCAGATAGCAGCATAGGGATTGGTAGTTTGATGGGCTGGCAGCCCTGCTTAGGCATCCCGTGACAGCTTTGTACTCCTGTCCATTTTCTGTGGTAGCTCCTTTGTGTCTGTTCTTAACTGATGCCATTACTGACTTCATGGGACAGTGGGAGGGGCAAATTGAGATGAATCTTGCATCTTCCTTCCCTTCTCAAAGTGTAACCATGCTCAACTGCTATTACATCTGAACTTCCTTCTTCCTTCTGTTTCTGGGTCTGGGGTCTTCTCTCTTAGCCAAGGCTATCTCAGTGTTTATTGGATCTTGCTCTGCTCCAGATCTTTCTAGTCTTTTGTTTCTTTTCTCAATGGTTCCCTGCTTGCTCCATTGCTCTTTAAGGATACAGTTTTTCTTTTCTTTCTTTTTTTCTTTTCTTTTCTCTTCCATTTTTTTTTTTTTTTTTTTGAGTCATGGTTTCTCTGTGTAGTCCTGGCTGTCCTGGAACTCACTCTGTAGACTAGGCTGGCCTTATCTCTATTCCTCCTTGCCTCTACTTGTGAGCACACTGCCCTTGACCCTACTGTCACCTTTAAAATTCCCCTGTACAATGCTTCTGCTGTTTGTACTTTTAAAGCAACCTTTTCTGTTCATTTCCTCCTGAGTTTATTGTTATCTTTAAAGTCTCACGTAGTGCAACCTGGTCTCAAGCTGACCACTGATTGATGACTTTGAACTTCTGATCCTTCTGCCTCCACTTCCCACGTGCTGAGGTAACAGGCATGTGCCGCCACACCCTCTTTATACAGTCCTGGGATCGAGCCCAGAGCTTACTGTGTGCATGCTGGGTGAGCATACTACTGACTAAACTATCACTCCAGTCCCTACCTTCACCCGCTTGAGGACTGCTGTCCTTTCTATAAAAGTTTAGCTGTCTAAGAGGCACCAGACAGTTAACTTTGCCTTCAGATAGCTAAAAGACAGTGTTTATTCCAGCACTTAGTGATGCTGCCCTGTCTCTGATGGTGTTTTCAATAATGAGTCACCTTGTGTACTGGGACTAGCAAGATGAAGAAAGCTTTCAGTTTCCTCTCCTCCTCCTTCTGGGTTTAGCATCAGCCTTTCATATGGTATTGGCACACATGTACAAATGCCACTTCTCCAGCTCCATGCTTTGAGTTCCTTATGTATCCAGCTACCTATATGTTCAGCAGTAGCCAGAGCTCAGCCAGCCATGTTTGTACTTTTGGGAAGAGATCTTGGCAAATCACATGTGTTTCTCTCCAAATGCATGTCACCTGGAAGATGAGCTTGGAGCCTCATTCCATCCTTGGCTTGGAAAGCTTGGGAATTCATAATGCCTGAAGGATAGTGATTATCATGACCTCAAAGAAAGCCAGTTTGTCTTGGGAAGGCTGTTTCCAAGTGTGCTGCTGTTCTCCCAGAAGTCTTTTATTGCCTCAGACTTAATCCTGTAAGTGGGGCCTCCTCTACAAAGTCTATTCTGCCTTTTGAAGGTAGAAATTTATTCATCTCTTGCCTGTGTCCTTGCTGTTGCTGTACACACACAACTTTCTCTGATAGTATTTATTATACCTGTTAAGATGCTCAGTAATACCTTAGTCGTTGAATAAGTACATGAGTGAAGGATGATGACCCAAATGTTGGCTAACCAAGAAGCTGTTTAATTTATTGCTTGTGGATCTACTGGATTTCCTAAAGGTGGTTATTTACATCACTGGATGATGAGAATCCCAACCAAATAGAGGAGGGCAGAAGGGTCAAAGTTAGGTTAGGATCATCTTTGCTGGACTGATGGTAGCCAGAGTTGGCTTCTGTTCTATGTTCCAATTGCAGTTTACCTCTGTACCAAAGATAAGATAGTAGATAGTAGAGAAAGTAGTTTTCTTGGGTGTAAATGAGGTTTATGACCTCAGGAAGCCAAGAAATGTGGGGGACGTTTTCCTATGTGCAGGGATGTACCCATATTGTTTGGTTACCTTGGTAATATAGGGGTTGTATTGTAAATATATTAACTGGGGATGGGCACCTCATGGTCAGTTGTTCTTTGCTTTTTGAACAGTTGTGGTTGCTGTGCAAAGAAGCTTCTTTGATAAAGTCTGAGAGCTAGTCTCTATCTGTGGATAAAAGGATAGGTGTTTAGGATGTTGGGAATTGTAATAGTTTAGGAAACTGACAATAGTAGGTGTTCCTTCCAGTTCCATGCCTCTCCAGCGACAGGGAGTTGGCCAGGTTTACGGTACCAGCAGGAATTCCCTAAGGTCTGTGCTGGCTGTTTTTAAAGGCTTTCGTGGAATGGTTGTGTTTGGTACCTTTCTTTATTATATGAGAAACAATTTAAGGATTTGAGGATTTCTGTTGGCTCACAGTTTGCAGGTGCTGTCCACTTTGTCGGGGCAGATATGTCAATAGGAGAGGTAGCTGGTCACATTGCATCCAAAGTCAGAAAGCAGAGAGAGACAAATACAGTTTATAACGATTATAATTAGAATTTCAATAGCTTTCAATGACTAGTCATGAAAGCCTGAATTTGGGGGGCTGGGGAGATGGCTCAGGAGGAAATCAGGCTTTCAGTGAAAACTCAAGGACCTGAGTTCAAGTTCCAAGAACTTAGAAAAAACCACTTTCTCCTTTCTATTCATTCTTGGAGCCCAGCCCAAGGAATAGTGCTGTCCACAGTTAGGGTGGGTTTTCCTCCCTCAGTTAACACAAGCTAGAAACTCCCTCACAGACATGCTAGAAATCTGTCTCCAAAGTGATTCTAGACCCTGTCAAATTGATGGTATTAACCATTACAGTATAGCTTTTGAGATTCTGCTATAGTTTTAGTGGCTCTGACATTTCTGTTGAAGTCCTGAAACACTGTGACTCATTGATGCTTGACCTTTAGAACTTGGCATGCTCTTCTGTCTAGGCAGCCTGGAAGCAATAACTTGTTTCTTTTACTTTCACATTCATCTTTACGCACATGTTATCTAAGTGGCTAAGAAAGAATCGGGCATAGTAGTACCTGCTTCTAATTTCAGCACTTAGGATGATGAGGCAGGAAGATCATAATAAGTTCAAGGCCAGCTTAGGACTATACAGTAAGACCCTGTCACAATAAAATTCTTTTCAAGAAACTACCCAGTGTGATATACTCAAAATTTCAGTATATTTACAGGTAAAGTGCTTTGATATAAGTAAACATAGTCTGACCATTTGGAGAAGTATGTGCTTTCTGACAGGGATCTTGGAACTGCAATCCAGGGTTTATAGGAAGTGCTGAAGGAAATGGAGCTCCGGCTTGCTAAGTCTAAAGATCTTGATACTTGATATCAAGACAGGAGGACAGATATACTCTGACAACTTTAAAGAAGTAGCTTTGGAAAGCCACTCTTGGCTCTGAAAGTGACACGATGAGCAGAGCTATTGTTGAGGGTCTGTCTTAGGGTTTTCCCACACTCCTTAGTGTTTTCCTACATACCAATGACACCTCCTATGGATCTGCCTTGCTCCATTTAATCTGTCATTAAACTCAGTCAAGTACAGCACTGGTGGGAGTCTCTTGGATGTGCCAATCAATGAATGATGTTCTTACTCAGCATCCCTAAGGATGTACCAGAGTATGTATTAAATGAAGGCTGTGCTCTCCCAGTAGATACTGGGCAGGCTATCACAGTCATGTCTTTGGGATTCACCCCAGCCATGAATGGCATCAAACACTCAAATGCCATCCAAAACCCCATAAAGAACTGTGCATAGTTAGCTGGATCCCTTGGTCAGAAGACAGGTTAGGGACAAGCAAACACCGATAACCCACTATAGTTAGTGATGGCTTTGAAGAGACTCCTGGGTGGGGGTTGGGGGGAGAGTGGTGGTGGTGGCATGATTTAGTTGGCCTAAAGTTTAGATTGGAACAGAAGTAAAACTCTGATTTTTTTTTTTTTTTTTGAAGTGTGTATGTCTGTGCACCTAGAGGCCAGGAGATGATATTGTTAGATGCCATGCTGTCTCTCAGTTCTCCACCTTATTCCTTTGAGGTAACATTCCTCACTGAACCTGGAGCTCATGGGATTTTGGCTAGGCTGGTAGCCAGCAAGGTCCAACAATTCTCCCGTCTTCACTTTACTTCTGTTTCCCAGACTGTGGGCTATAGGCATGTGCTCAGCCGTGTCTGACCTTTTAGATGAGTCCTGGGGATTCGAACCGTGGTTATCATGCTTTCATGGAAAGCTCAGTTTACCTACCGAGTCATACCCTAGCCCCCCACATTTCAGCTACGATGACTACTGACATTCTTACTGTAGTATAAACATGTATGTCGCTCAGAGTACTTAGAGTGCACAGCAAAATGTTTGTAAAGAGGAAAAAATTGTGGCCATGAAGATCTGACTCAAACCACAGGCACTTTCTCGGGGCAGTGGAAAAGTGAATGTGTCTTCAGCGGTGTGTGCCAGGGGCATGGCTCCAGTCCTTGGCCAGCAGTGCATTCTGTGTGGCTATTCGGGCCTTTCCTATTTTCCTTTCCAGCCTGAAAACATTTGGTTATTGTTCCTGTGGGTTGTTTGTACGGATCTTTATAGATACTTCTTAGATGTCCTGATCAGAAATACTGCCTCTTGTTCTCTTGAACAAAATGGGGGAGTTAATTAAAACTCTCAGGAGTGGGAATTAACAGCCTCTAACTGAACCTTGGTCTCTGGTTAGACAAAGCCGTTTAAATGGTTTCCATACTCTTCTGAGCATTCAAAGGCTGTTTGTAATGCTGAGGAATTAGGAAAGCCTCCTGCTTTAAAAAGCATCCTGTGCTTTTATTCCCACACGTTTTTATGTATGCTGACCACCTAGCTGGCCCTCACTGCTCTGTGTGTGGGCAATCACGTTCTTACTGAATGAACTGGGTATCTGAAATGAGGTGACTTGCTTGAGATGGCAGCCTGCCTCCTAAAAACGTCCTGGTCTGTCCTCTGACAGCTGAGGAGGGGCAGTAGGAACTCTGAGAATGAACGTGGAAGCCCCCGCAACATATTAGGGTTCAGTTGGACAGTGGATGGGTGGGGTCCAGAGAACCTGCATCTTTGAGTCTCAGAGCTCCCAGACCTGCCCATGTGTTCAGCTGTGCAGGATTTGCATGCTCTTTCATCATACCTTTTGATAGGTAGGCTTATATTCTTATTTACCTATCATTGTACATCTCTCATTTCACCTTTCTCTTTTGGACTTTAGTTTCTGTTTATTTCTTGTTCTCTTCTCCCACCCCACCCTAATACATGCCTCTGGGTCAGTTTATTCTTGTATTCATCTCTGTCTTCACCTTCCTGGAGGCAGACAGGTGGTGGATGGAAAGCCAGCCTTTCTACACACAAAGGAGATTCACTTCCCCTTTAATCCCAGTAGATCCCACATAGACATGCCCAGAGCCACATATTAGCCCTTGATATGCTAATCCTGGTTTTAACTACAGTGGTTTTAGAACTGATTGCCTGGTTTTAAAAATTACCAGCCCAAGCAAATCTAGCAAGAGAAATCAGAATTACTTTGTAATTCAGTATTATATGCAAATTGCAGGAATTCTTTCCTATAAATCTCTCTCTAGAGGAGTAAACTTCAGTGATCATGCTGAGACAGATGCATTAGCAAGGCTTTTGGTTACAAATAACAGAAACTTAGTTTGAACTAGTGCAGAGACTAACAGGAAGGGTCAGGACATGTCTCTGTTTTTAGACGTAGAACACCGTCCTGGTTGTTTGGATGATTCATATTCTCTCTCTCTCTCTCTCTCTCTCTCTCTCTCTCTCTTTCTCTCTCTCTTTCTTTCTCTCCCTCCTCCCTCTCCATCCTTCCCTCCCCTCCCTTCTTTTCTCTTCCCCCTCTCCCTCTTTTCTCTCTTTCTTTCCATTGTTTATTTTTTCTTTCCTAGTTTGCGTGCTTCTCCCTTTCTTCTCTGTTATGCATGTTCCTTTATAATCCAATGACTCTTGGCTGCAATAGAGGTGATGCTCTTGGCCCACATTGGACAAGTGATGATTCCATTAAAGCAGAGTTGAGAAGGATCCTTGGCCAAGAGTAATTAATCCAAGCTTTCTTCATTTCTTTTTCTTAGCAAGACAACAAGGGGAAGTTGCATAGTTTGCTGTTCTCACAAATACGGAAGGTTTCTTTTTGGAGACCTAAGTTCCCCTGATAGACTCATTGCTAGCCAAAAATGTAGTGTCCTATAAGATGTAAAAGACCATTTTATTTCTTGAGTTTGCCTTCAACTTCAAGCTTTCTGTGCAGGAGAAACTTATTCAGAGCAAACACTTGGGAGCTGGAGAGGTGGCTCAGTGGTTAAGAACACTTGCTCTTGCAGAAGATCTGGGTTCGATTTTCAGAAACTGTATAGCAGCTCATTACTGTCTGTAACTGTAGTTCCTGGGATTGTGACACCTTCTTCTAACTTGTAAGGACACCAGACACACATGTGGTGCATAGACATATGTGCAGAAAGAACATTCATACACATAAAAAGTTAAACAATTCTTTTTTTTTTTTAAAGAAAACAAGAGTAAACATCTTAGATCCCCAGGGACAGATGTGAGGGGTTTAACAGTAGCCTGTTTGGTCACTGATTTTGTTTAGACCCAACTTCTCTTCATGCAGATACTACTCCTGCTGGAATCTTGATAACCAATTAAGTCCCTCTTGAACACACATAAGCTTTGCTCCATCCCTTGACTGTTCTAAGAGCTGAGCCTGAGCAACTATCAGGATACAGATCAAGCTCCCCAGCCAAAAAACACACATCTTCATGGAACCTGTCATACTGGTGTTTAGAAACAGCCCACCCTTAGGCTATTACTCAAAGTATGTGTTTGTTAGCCCTGTCCAGCCCCAGTGGTAGTAGCCAATCCTATAGAGAATGAGATGACCTTTAAGAGAAGAAGCATATTGTTTCTGTTCCTGAGGATTTTGGAACATGACTCCTAAGGCTTAGGGAAGGTGTTGAAAGGCTGGCTCTCCTTTTTGTCTTATAATTTGCCTCTAAGAGATTTGAGGTTTCTCTCTCTCTTTTCTCTCTCTCTCTCTCTCTCTCTCTCTCTCTCTCTCTCTAAAGATTTTAAATATTTTGTTTTATGTGTATGTATGTTTTATGTGTCTGTACCTAAGCTTGTGTACCACATGAGTGAAGGTGCCCATGGAGGCCAGAAGGGGGCACCAGATTTCCTGGATCTGCAGTTACAACAGGTAAGCTTTTTAATATTGGTGTAGGGAAATGAACCTGGACCCTCTGCAAACAGCAAGTGCTCTTAACCACTGATCCATTGCTCCAGCCTCTGAGACTTGAGTTTTAAGGGATGGAGTTCCTGAGTCCCAGTCTTTACCCTGTCTTTGAAAAGGACAGATGTAGTTTGTCTTTAAAGATGATAGTGAAACTTTACAAGTTACAAGAACTAACAATCATACAAGAAATCTTTAGAGACCTTTCACTCTTTGTTCTAATTTAATTCAGTGATGTGGGGGTGTGGGGCACGTTTTACTGTGTGCAATTTACTTAGTTAAAATGCAAGGGATTTAGGAATGCTATTCCACAGTCTAAGGTTCGTACAGATGCTCCCCCTGCCCCCAGTATTTTTAGGTAATTACCTCAAACTTACAGTATTAAAATACTTTTTGTTTTTACCATTTATATCTATCAATCTGTCTGTCTATCATCTATGTATCTGTCTGTCTGTCTGTCTGTCTGTCTATATCTATCTATTATCTATCTATCTATCTATCTATCTATCATACAACATGGTGTATATATAGATAGCAAAGGACAACTTTCAAGAGTCAGGGTTTTTGCCTTTTACCATGTGGATCTTAGCAAACTCAGGTCATCAGGCCTGGCAGCAAGTACTTTTACCCACCGAGCAACTTTGTCAGTCTAAGAAGAAGTATTTTTAAGAAACTCACACTATGGCTGAAGTCTCATCAGCTTTTATCTCATCCATGCCCTTCTGTAGCTTCATCACTTCCCCAAAAGAAAATACTGCTGAAAAGCTGTGAGGTAGCCTGGAAGCTTTCTGTTTTCCCTTCCACATGACAATAGCTGTGGAGTCGTGCTGCATTTCATCATCATGCCACGGGGACACTTTTGTATTTCGCTTTGTTCATTACCCATCCTGTATTTCTATGCTAGGCATAAATATGAGCCTCATGTTTTGAATGCTGCAAGTTGGTCATATTATGGACGAGATATCTTTTGTTTAACTACTTCCCTAGAGACATTTTCCAATTGTGAGAGTAGTCACACAGTCAATAAAACAATACCCAAACCAAATTTTATAGTTGAGCTATCCAACAATTAAGCTCCATACAACAGAATGCATGCTACTTTACTACATAGTAATTTGAGTATATGATCTACTTGCTTCATAGTTCTTTATCTGTTAAATGGGTATAAACCTAATGTTCATTTCATGAGTTCATAGGAAGAAATACACGAATGATTGTGTGTGAAGTACTGTGAGCAATGCCTGGCTTCTGCTATGCAAAGGCCTGCTGTGTACTGAGGGTTCTGTGCTTGGACAATAAATACTGTGTTGATCTCCCAGAGCTGCTGTGACCTTTGCTGTGTGTATTATCCTTACATCTATTTTGTAAGCATCCCAGGAAAGCAATGAGTTTTATGACTGAGCTCTGTTTACAGTATCGTCCAAGACATTGTTTATCCCATTACACAAAGTCAGTCTGTGAAAACCCGAGCAGTTCCTTTCTTGCCCAGGACTAGGTGGACCTCCCCTAGGTGGTCAGTTTGATTTCCAGATAGTGAGATGTCACTATGAAGCCTAGGCTGGCCTCATATGATCCTCCTCACTCAGTCTACCAGCTTCCTGTATGTGCAGCTTTTAACACATTGTGTTCCTTCTGCTTCTACTGGCTGATAGACTGACTTGTACCTGTAGTGATTCCTACTGTGTGCTGCAAACTTTATGGCAGACATTTTCTGTGCTAACTGAACTTATGACTCTAACTTATTTTCTTCCCCATAACTTTTGGGTTGGTTAGTACAAATGGCTGCTGCAGCAGGTGCCTGTACAGGTAGACCTTGTATTATAATGAGCTTTGAATGACTTTTGTTATTAACTCAGCTGGTAGGCACTGTTCCCAGAAACCACCAGAGGCCCAGACAAGAACCACCTGAGTTCTATGAGTGCCACCTGCCTGGGTTTCCTAGGTCACTCACTGTTGGGGGTCAGAATTCAGGCATGGTGTCAGTGGTACACACTGTGAGAGAGTAAGAGCCTTAACTATTTATGGACATGGGGATGTGTGGCATACACAGGGGAATCACAGAAAGACCCAAGAACGCGCAGAGAATGAGGTAGGCTCTGGGCATCATGCAAACTGGTTTCCCATGGGAAGCCTTAATTGGTGGGTTTAAAGGGAGCAGATGTAAGATCCAGCCAAAGAGATAGCAAGTGTCTAAATAGTGCCTCTGCAAGAAGTGGTGGGAAGAGCTTTTTCGGAGTTATCACTGGTCTCCCAGTCAGCCATTCTGGTTTCGTAGAGTCCTCAAGCTGTCAGTGGTGACTGAACCTTACTGATGGTATGGGAAAGTTAGGCTTAGATTTAAAAAATAGATGCTAACAGTTGGGCCTCGTGGTACATGCCTGTGATCCCAGGACTCAGGAGGCTAAGGAAGGATTGCAGTGAGTTCAGGACCAGCTTGGCCTACATGGTGAGGTAAAGGTCAGACTGAGATATATGGTGAAATCCTGTCTCACACAAAACAAAACAAAAATGGTGTCTTTCTTTGGGGGTAGAGGGAGGTCAGTTCTAGATCAAACTGATCACCTAGGAGAGGTCTACCTAGTCTTGGGCAAGAAACAAAGGGAACATAACATTGTAGCATTTACTATGGGGCAGACTATAAATGACTGAATACAGCACAGTGGCCATGGGGATTTGCTAGAATTTCCTTTAGCCCTTGGTCTTCTCTTATCTACTTCCTGTTGGACAAGTTGTGACTCTCCGGATGAACAGTGTCATTTATAAATGTGGTTTTGACCTTGGAATCAAACACGCATTGTCATTTGGGTGACTAGCAACTTTCCCCTCCGTCTTCTGAAAAGTCCCCTTATGAGCCTTTTAGCAAGAGAATGTGTCCTGCTAAGAGTTGTCTTCTTATCCAGTTCAGAAAAAAGAAAACAGTACTGACTGTGACTCATCTCTGGATGCTGGGGAGAGTCTGCATGTGGGAGTACCTAGAGTATCGGCCACTCCAGCATCAGTGAACTGCCATTCACAAAGAAACCATTGTGACAATGAAGGCCCTTTGTCTATGGCATGAAAGAAATTCTATAACAGTGGATGAGATGGTGCAGGTTTCAGCTGGACTGGAAGGAAGGAGAGTGGTGTCACCAGGTGCCATGTGCCATCTTAACTGTGCTTGGCACACCTGTCTGGGATGTGTCCCAGGCTCAGGCCACTACTGTTCCTTTGACAGAAACCCTCTCTCTCTAGTGAGGCTCTACTTTGCAAAATGCTTAGTCCCCATGCTGTTCTAGGTTGGGAGTGGTTCTTTCACTTGTCCATCACCTGGAATGAAGTTCAGCTGGGGAGGTGCTCTTCCTCACAGAGCAAGGTTGGAGAGCCCATTCTCCAAGTTGAAATGTAGGGAGAGATAAACTTCATGATAAGGTGGGCCAACCCTAGGCCTCTCTGACCTGCCCTTTTGCACAATTGTGCTTTTTTCTGGTGATAAACACCTCCCTCAGGAATTGATCCCCAACACTAGACCAGCCCAGATTATCAGGATAACAGCTTTCCTACTGAGCAAGGAGATCTACTTTTTCAGACAGGCAACCCTGTGCACATCTGGTTGTGGACCTTTGGTTTCAGCCTTTTATTCAGCATGGAGGCAGTAAGCCGGCTCCTGCATCTGGCTGAGAACAGTTTGTAGGAGCCTCTCCTCCTCTATCACTTTGTCCACTCTCCCTTTCCTTTTCTTTCTAGTTTCTGGTTGCTTCATGTTTTTTTCCTTTTGCTTCACGTTCAGTCTTTGAGATCCGCTGGGTGTTATTTAGATTGCTCTCAAAAAAGTGTGTCATTGCAGCTTTTTGATGTCAGCTTAAGTACTGCTGAGACATGCTATGGCAATGCTCTTATCATGGCTTCGTCTGTAGGGACCTTGGCTTCCTTGGTTCTCTATATGACTGATGTTTAGGGTGTAGAGAATCTGCAGAACCCTGGCAAGAAAAGTTGAGGAGCCCAAGATCGTTGCCCCACTTTCCCCCACATACCTCCTTGGCAAGTGGTGCCGACTCTAGCCTCCACCCAGAGCAGACCCTTCACAGGCTGTGCTTCTGGCTGAACCAGACCCAGCATGCCCCACCCCATCAGGTGAAGCCCTGCTCGTTGGTTAGAAGCTCTCAAGAGTCCCTTGCAGCCAAGGGTGAGGTCATCAGAGGGTGGTTTCACCATCTTCTAGGACACACCTTTCAGTGGCATGTGGTCTGGTCCTCTGAGCTGTCTTGAAATCAGGTTTCCTGTTCTGGGATTGGTTTTGCACACACCATCACAGAAACTGTCCTTATAAATTGCACACATTGTGTACTACATTTGGAAGTGGGCATTGTTTTTCTAGCCCTTTAATTGTGGTATTTTCCCCTTCTTTAGTCCCAGGTAAATCACCACAGTACTGCTAGTAATGAAACATACCAGGAACGCCTGGCACGGCTAGAAGGAGATAAAGAGTCCCTCATACTACAGGTGAGTCCTCTTCTTCCATAGCTTCCCCAGGAAAGGGATGCATAGTGGGAGTCCTCTGTTGGAAAGTGTTGTGAATCCAATTATTTATCTTGTGCTGCCGGAGCATCTATCTCTGCACACTTCAAGCCCTGTGGGCAGGCTGAAACTAGGTGCCAGCAATGAGCAAAATGGGCCCAGTCATCCAGGAGCCTGTAAGTCTGCTAAAGGAGATGAGTACATCCTGTGTCACCAATAAGACTGAGCCTTGAGTGCCCCAGGCCCCAGGGAGCAGGCTGATGGCATCAGGCCAATCAGGAGTCTGAAGCTGGATCCAGACACATCACTTGGATGCAGATCCCCTGCTCTGCTCTGGTAGCATGAGCTAGGCCTTTGCTGGCTCTCTTGCCTCCATAAGAGGGGCAGAGCTTTAAAACTTCTTGTAGAGAGAGAGAGGGTACCAAAACAGCCTCTGGCTTTCAAAAGCCCATGTTCCTTGGTAGGATATAACACTGGGTGTTCTTCCAGAGAGCTCATACTGCAGCAGAAACTCATTGTTATGTTATCCCTCAAGTGCACAAAAACATTTAGCAAGTGGGTATTAAGGTGGGCTCTGCATCGCATATGAATAGACAGTTTGGGGAATTAGAGATTAATGTCCTAATTTCAGCTTCTTAAAAAGCTTGAAGGATGATGAATAAGTCTGGTGGTGGAGGCTGGGGATGCAGTTGGTAGAGTACTTGCCTGATATGCATGCATCCCCTGGATTCTATCCCCAGTGCTCTGGGATGCTGCATACCTGTGCTCCTAGCATTTGGGACATAGAAGCAGGAGGTCCAGAAATTCAGGGTCATCCTAAGCTACATAGAAGGTTTGAGGCCAGGGATATGAAGACCCCCTCATCCCACACACACATACCCAACACAAATGATTTGTGGTGAAATGGAGGAAGGGGCAGCTGGGGTCTGGTGTTGGCCCCAGGGTGTGACCCTTAGTTTGGAGCACTAGGGACAGTGAGTGTGATGGCTGTATGCTTATTTCTTTCTCATTTTATGTTTTCATTTTATTTTATAAACATAAGATTAATTAGTTCTTTTAGAAACTGGAAATTCTGAGGATATCAAGCAGATTAGGTTAACATCTGTCCTTTGGTTGGGCCCCTCTCACCTCCTTTAAAATGATTATGTTCATACCAAGTATATACTTTTGTAGCCTAATTTTATTCTTTTATTTGCTTCATTGACTTTTAAATAATTAAATCATTATAAAGTATTTGAAAATCTGAATTTGTCAGACACTGGTTTAGGATCCTGTGGGTATATCAGTGAATAAAATGGTGTGTGTATGTGTCAGAGAGAGAGAGAGAGAGAGAGAGAGAGAGAGAGAGAGAGAGAACACAAACCTGAGCCAGTCCCTAAATATTTCAGGTAGTGATAAGTACCATGGAGAAAAATAAACTGAGATAAGCAATGTGCAGTCAGAAGCTCTCTGGCAGGAGGAAGCTAGGGAGGGAATCACAGATACCTGGAGGAGTGCATTCCAGGCAAAGGAGCTGGTCAGCCCAGCCCACCCACAGAGGTGGAGTGTCTTTGGTGTGTAGACAGAACAGCAAGGGGCTACTGTGGCTGGAGTCCCTAAAAAGAAGGGGTGGGAACCCCCTTGGGGGTGGCAGAGGCCTGCTTTTATAGCTCAGGTTCCTTGAGGTATATACAATTTGAAACTTCATCTCCAAGACATGATTCAGGAAAGACCGTTCAGTTTAAAATTATATAGTGAGTACGAAATTTCAAACTTTTGAACTAGGACTCTCTGTGATTGAAACAACACATTGCTATTTAGGGGGGATTGCAATTAATGAAGAAGTCTCATGTAATAATGCTCCCTTTCACAGCTGTTTCTTTTCTCACCAAATCCTTGACTATCCCTGTTTAAATCTGAACACAGTTGAGGAGCTGTTGACTACTAAAGGTGAAAGTTGAAGCTATGGTTTCTGTTCTGCCAGGAGCTGTGGGCAGACCATTAGCTTCTCTTCCATTCTCACTTCTGCACTGTTCAGTCATGGCCTGTGGAGCTGGTTTGGGGATTCTCAGCAGGGCACAGCCTCTTGCATAATCCACATTATGGATTATAGTTGGGTCAAATGAATGAGCTGGAGGAGCCCTTGGCCCAGAATAAATTTTCCTAGGTTATTTGTAGAAGAACAGGATTTGTATCTGTCCCCTCCCAGTACCCAAAATTATGTTTATTTTAGGGCTCAAAAGTATTTATTCTCATAGAGTGACGATAAAATTCTAAAATCTTTAGTGCCAGTTTCTATATTTCCCGACTCAACAATAGAGTTGATCTGAGGCTCAGAAGACCCCCTGCAGTCATGTGTCTTTGGTCTTCTGTAAAGCTGACCTGTGTGGCCTGTATTATTCCACAGCCCTATACCAGCTGGTCCTTAAGTGTGGTACTGCTTTATTAATGTTAATCCTTGTAGTAGGACCAACCTTCCCAAACAGGAAGCACAATCATTTCCCAGTATCCCACTCTTTTGAAAAGGTGTTACTAGTAGAAAAGACCAGTCCTGCTGATGGTATTCAGCAACAAGGACCAAAACCAAACCAAACAACACAACTAGAGACATGGCTCAGCAGTTAGGAACACCGATGGTTCTTCCAGAGGACCTAGGTTCCATTCCCAGCACCCTCAACAGCCCCAATTCCAGGGTATCTGATGCCCTCTTCTGTTCTTGAAGATATTGTACACACATACATGCAGGTATATATGCAGACAGAACAATCATATACATAAAACTAAGAAATATAAACAGTAAAACAAAACTATACACCAGTGTCTTATTTAAATAGGCCTGGTTGATGGAAGGAGCCCATCTTTGGATTATTGGAATGGCAGCACACCCTGCATCAGATACAAAGGTTTCAGTCATTCACTCATTATTTGGGTCTAGAAGTACAGTGTATGAAGTTGGCAGGCTTTTCTGTATCTTCCAGAATGGGAACCTTCTAATTCATAAAATTTATTTAAACACTTATAAATGAACTTAGATGAACTTCTTCATGCTTCATTAATCATTACAGAATGGGAAGTTAACCAGAATAACCTATATATAAAGGAGCATGTCTTCAACCAAGAAGATCTTGATTTACTATTCATTGATTTCTTCCTTTCCGGAAGGTCACCCATGATCTTTCATCTTCCTGTATGGAGCTGTCTCATAATAAATAAAACATAGAAAGGATCCTAGGGGTCAGTTGGTTAATAGCAAAGGTTACTAAAAACAGTTACAGGATGTATATAGGGCATAATCAGAATGCCTTTGTGTAAATGTAGTTTTTTTAGTATTTCCATAGACAGTCTTAGGGTTCCTCAGAACCTTACTTCTTTCTGCCACATGTGTGCAGTGTGGCTGTGGTGTTTGTATGACTTAGAGTCATGTTTTGACCTGTAAAACACAGAAACCTTTCTGGAGCCAAGTTTTGTGTGCTAATACATGCCCTTTACGTCCTACATTCCTTAATTGCTTCCAAACACTGGCTTGATAGGTGAGCAGTCCCCACACCCGCGTGAGAGAGGTAAGGTCATTGGTTGGTTTCCATAAAGGTTTGAATGGCTCTTCCCCATGAGGTGGCAGAGCCCTGCCAAGAGCTGAGACATGCCTTGAAGTCAGGCTGCCTTATTAGAGGAATAAGGAGCAGGAGTCCAGCCCAGAGGCAGCTCTCTTGGGTAGCTGCTTTCCTCTCCGAGTCTGTCAAGAGCAGGAAATGTGACCACGGTATTTTGGGCAGTGGCTAAGATTCCCTGGTAAGGTGAAATTCTAACTGCAGTTGCCTTCCTCTGGGACACTTCCTCAACCCCATTCACCTAAAAGAGCGGCCTTCTGTCAGGTGAGTTTAAGTAGGTTGCTTTCACTGCTTACCCACCCAACAGTGACGACTTCCCTGCCCCCGCCCCCAGTCCAGATCTTCCAGTATTGTTTATGTTCTATAACAGGTGAGTGTCCTCACAGATCAAGTAGAAGCCCAAGGAGAGAAGATCCGGGACCTTGAAGTGTGTCTGGAAGGTCACCAGGTGAAACTCAATGCTGCAGAAGAGATGCTTCAGCAGGTAAGGGCCGGTGGAGTGGAGGGCTTGGGGCCTGAAACGGCTCCGGTGTTAAATGCCCCTTTATGGGTTCCTTCTTACTCTCTCATGCTGCCTGGAGGCGGGGAATCGCTGTGCACCGTGCAAAGTTTAGACAGCAGGTGAAACCAACCTGAACACTAAGGGCGGGACAAGGTGGGGTGGGGTGGGGCGGGGCAGCCCAGTGGGGAGATAACTTGTTGAGCTGGTTAGACAGAGTCTCAGGAGCACTTACTGTGGGCCATGTCACCTCATCTTATAGAAGCTGCCATCTGCTAGAGTGGCATCTGGGGTTGTAGAAAGTCAACTTGTCAGCGTATTTTTTTATACCCCCCCTCACTCTATCCCTCCCTCTGTAGTTTCCTCCAATTAAAAACTATCACACAAATACCATCTTACTGTAATTTAGTAGACATCAAAAAGGAAAGCAGTAGTTAGCTGCTGCTTCCATACTTTGTAAATAGAGTCCTCTTATGTCCTTTTGTTGGTTCCAGTGTATGTACACATGATTACAAAGCTGTAGTCCTATGGAGGGACAGCCTAGTCCTTAGGCTAAAATTAAATATGTCATGACAACTGTTTTCCATTTGAAAACTGTAGCTGTGTAGCTATCTATCTCTACTACCACTTACAGTTATTTTAAGTAGGGATATCAAAATTGACCTAACCATTCTTTATCCCTCAAATGTTATATCATTGTAAAAAGAGGGCTGGGGCTATTACAGAGGGGTGCTGAGTTGTCATGGAAAGTCCTTAAAATCTGCTGAGCACATCACTAGACTTTTGATTCAGTCTGTTTATTTGTAGGTTCCCTTTGCTTCAGTCATCCTTGCATTCTTGGCTATTTTGAAAATGACAGCACACTGGAAGTTTACGTGTGTGTGCTTTGTGGCTGTTGGTAAGATTCCTGACATAGGGAAGAGTCTCACCTTCTATTCAAAGAAGAAAAACCATTCCCTGAAAATGATCAGATTCACTTAGATGACTGATCATAATCCTTTCCTCAGAGCTCCACTGTCAGGATCAGCCTATGAGCACAGGCTTTGCATTCTACTGCTGGTCTCAGCATAAGTGTCATAGTTTCTGGGTATGTTAGTTTTGTTTGGGTTCATTTTTGAAGAATTTAGGTGGGGGGGGGGCAGGTAAATGAGTATCTCAATGGACATGTTTTTATAAAATTTAGTTGCAGCAGCTTGGAGGTTGTTATTAATTTGCTGTCTTTTCACTCCTGATTAATAAATTACACTGTTCTGTCTCAGTTTGATTTTGTTTAGATTACATACCATTTTTCTTACTTAGTTTTTTTTCTGAGAAATTATGATTAGTAACAGAAGGTCTTTTATGGAAGAACAATACAAATCTTGCCTTTGGAGTACTTAGAAAAGAAAGTAGTCTGACTGGGAAACAGTCTTGCATGAATCACATGTAGATCTAGTTTTCAGGTCTGCCTAAGGTGTGTGGCTCTGATGGGGGAGGTAAGGAAGATGGCAGTCTATTGTAAACAGTTCAGAAAGAGACCATGAACGTTGACTATGTGAGAAAAAAATCAGAGGGCTGACGTTTCAGGAAGGTGATACCTGGCGAGAAGCCAAGCTCGGAGGCTGGAGAATAGCTGCATTGTAGTCCTGGAGTTATGTCTCACTGTGCCGACTCTTTCTGGACTGCTCTACTTCCCGCTGTGGCAGTGCTCCTGGCTGTCACGGAGCTTAATGGAGGGAGGTGGCCAGCACCCCTGGGCAGAGTCTGGCTTACCTCTCAGCAGTGTCACACAGAAAGCAATTGGGCTTTTTGAAAGCCTTAGGTCGATTAGCTTTTGTATCCTAGTTATTCTAATTCCATTGCTCTTCCCATGTGCTATGAATAAAGTATCAGGCATTGGCTTGCTACCCAATATTGTCATTCATCATCTGCTATAATTTGGAGAAAGGGTAACTCAGCATTTGTCCCTTCTAGAACTTGACTAAGTTCTGTGTCTGTGACTTTCAGTATAGCCTCTCAATAAGAGTAGCATTTCATAAAGGTTACACATTCAAATTGTGGGATGCATTTGAGCCTCAGCTCGCACTAAGTGTTTGTTGGACTTGGTTCCAACACTGGATCTCAAGTTCGGTGCTACTGCTGTCCTGGAATCTGCTTGACACTGTTTGTGAAGACCCTTGGATCTTGCACCACAGTGCTGGTGCAGTGTTATTTACAACCTGGAGTACATATATGTCTTGTGAGCTGGGGGCAGGTACAGACTTGCTCTGTCTGGGTGAGATATCCTTGGCTGCAGGGCTCTTGGCTTCTGGTGGTTGGAACAAGAATGACTCATGACCTAGAGGCAGAGAATGGACACAATTGCTTCTTTCTACCTGTCCTGCCAAACCTGGCCCACTGCTCTGAAGGAGGTCTTTCCCTGTCTCCAGTAGGGCCTTCTGTTTGCCTGGAACCCAGTACTTCCCCTGGCTGTGTGCACACTAATGCATCCTGTCTAAAGGTAACAACTGTTTTCAGTGCTAGTTCAGTGCCTTTGTGAATCCAGTAACACAAGATAGTCTAGCTTTGTTATTTTACACAGGGGTAAACAGTAAAGATTTAAAGATATCCTAAAGATTTTTCAACTCATTACAATTTTGAAATGTCCTGTGTGAACCTCAAGAGTAAGTAACTGTAGGTTGTGCCTGGCCAGGAGACCTCTAGTCTACAATGTATGCTCTAGACTTCCTTTCCCAGTGCTACAATAGTACTGGGAGACTATCTTAGTTACTTTTCTGTGGCTGTGATAAGACAGCATGACCAAAGACATTTATAAAAGAGTTTATTGGAGTTCATATTTCCAGAGGGTTAGAGTCTAAGACCATCATGGCTGGGAACATGGCAGCAGGCAGGCAGGCAGGCAGGCAGGCAGGCAGGCAGGCAGGTAGGCAGGCATAGTACTGGAGCAGTAGCCTGAGCGCTTACGTCCTGATCCACAGGTTTTAGGCAGAGAGAGATAACTAGGAATGGTATGGGATTTTGAAACCTCAAAACCAACTCTCAAGTGGCACGCCTCCTCCAGCAAGATCACACCTAATTCTTTGGAGACAGTTCAGATATCTGGGGACCAAGCATTCAAACATATGTGCCCATGGGGAGTGGGGGAGTCATTCTTTTAAAGCACCAAAGGGAATTAAGAAAGCCTTGATGCAATATGCATAGTCCAAACCCTGTGTGTTGTTCAGCTCCAGCAGTTCCACTGAGCTGCCCTTTCCTGAAGCTGGTGTTCCAATGTCAGACTCCTTCCAGGATCCCAGGAGGAAAAGGTTATCTACTCACCCAACTCATGGGCAAGCCTCCTCCGATTTCCTGAGACTGGCCGCTGCTCACTGCGGCCGCCCACCTGCCAGGTGGCATCTCTAAACATGAACTCATCCAGTTTCCAGGAGAAAACACAAAGACCTCTCTTGGTATTAGATAAACCAGAAGTAGATAGAACTGACTCAGGGCCAGATCCACCTAGACTGCAAGTGTGCTTGAAGACACTTGGAAAGGAAAGAAGGATGCAAATTGTTCTGACTTTGTGAAGCCATCACCCTGCTCTGAGGAATAGGGGACAACATCCATGTGTTTCAAGCCTGTCTTAGAGCCCCAGGGCTTATGTGAAGCTGACTGAGGTGTGGAGTGACTGGGAGTCAGTGAGTCTAGATGTTGATCTGGGAAGGTCAATAATATGTTTTAATTTCTTTTGATTTATTATTATTATTGTTATTATTAGTGATGCTAGCCTCATGCATGCTGGGCAAACACTACTGCCACTGAGCACTGGCTCTCTGCTTTCCTTTCTTGCTGAGAATAGAGGTGAAATCTGGATTCTAAATTGTACATCTCTGCTATTTCCTCATAGGAGAACAACCTGATGGTGAGGGTTATTGCTGATCAGCACACATAATTGCAGGTTCTACCCTCAGCAAGCACAGAGCTCCCTGGAAACTTCTTCCAAGGCAGCTCATGCTGATGGACGTGATGGAGAGGGCTGTGCCAGTGAAAAGAAGTCCTTCTGAATTAGAAAGTTCTAGAGAGAAACAGGAAGTCCCCAGACCTCAAGACAAAGCCAAAGGCTGCCCATGGAGGTGCCTTAGCAGTTACAAAGTTATGTACAAGTATTCCAGTTTTGTTAAAAACAGATTGTCATACAAATGGCCAATGATGTACCTGAAGACACTGGGCAAGAGTTTTAAGGCCTGGGAATAGGCCCAGTAATATGCTAAATATGAAGGTGTTATTGTTGTTGTTTTTAATCAAAAAGAATACTAAACAGGGCTCCACATAATGATCTGGCAGGAACAAATATCTGTCTGAGGAAGTGAGACAAGGCAACAAGTCATGAGTGAGAAAAGTGTTCATTAATTCTCTAAAACCCCTCTAAGAGATTTTAAGACACGAATACCTAGTTTCTTCAGGTTTATCTTACTTGATATTGTATGTCTAGACATCAGTACAGATGGTACCTCAACCACGTCACAGGTGAGGCTGTGGTTTCCAAGAGACTCAGTAGGAAATGAGGCTCAAATGGCCGGAGTAGGTTGGGGGACCGTTTTTTTTTTTTCAGTGCTCCTCATGAGCCCGGCTCCCTGGCAAGGCCAGAGCCTTTGACTTCGAAGGGCAAAGGGACAGGGTTTTTCTTTCTTGTCTCTCTGCAGCCCTTTCTTTCCTTCTGGTTTCAGGTTGCCAGGGGGGTTGCAATTCCCTGTCATTGGTCAGTAATTCCCTGGGTCATGTTCCACTCTTAAAGATGGAGGTAATTGCTTCAAGATGTGGCCCTTTACGGGGAGAGAATGAGTTGAAAGGCCGATCTCTTTTTTATCAGCTCCAGTCAGGACCTGAGCCTTGGAAAAAAGGAAATGGCTGATTGCTCCGAGATGTAAACTCTCTTTCATCTCTGAGAGGGGAAGCCTATGTGCTGCTGGAAGAAGTTAGTGGTGGCAGGGAGAAGAGAGGGGCAAGTGGTAATTTTGTTCTTTCTTTTATTTTTCTAAAGCATCCTTACTCAGTTTCACAGTCCTCACAGTAAGTGAAATAAACCGTCCACACCCCTCCCTCCTCCTCCTGGCCTTCCTTCCTTTAGATTGCAGGCAACCTTGAAACAGTCCGGAGCAGGAAGCACAGTGCTGCTTGGGAAATTTGCTCCCCTTACCCTTAGCTGCTGCCTCTCCCCATCCATCATGGTAGCTGCAGGACAATAAGCAGTGCCCAGTGGGGTCCCACCCTGTAGGTTGGGAAGTCTGGGCACATTTGTTGCTCCAGACAGCGGGTTGCATCCAGAACTGGACACCAGTGCTGGAATGACAAGCTAGCAGGGACACAATGACATTTTCATTAAAGTACACAGAATAAAGGTAAAGGCAGCAAAGGAGATGGGAGAGCAAAATGAATGGTCAGGGACACCTGGTACAGGGAAGATGAAGTGGCAGACAGCCACTTCTGCTGAATTGATGCTGTGGAATCTATAAAACACCAAAACTATAAGCTATGGCTAAAGTTTAGACATCAAATGCCAGAAGTAAAACTGTTTTTGCTCCCTACATAGGTGAAGACAGAAGGTAGGCTTCAGGCAGACAGATATTTTGCTGAGGAGTGAAAGGAAGAGGAAGCATGGGAGAAGGGTAGGAGAGACGGATCTTTCTTTCTCTTTCCGTCATACATGCAGGCACACATGCATGAATGTACACACACACACACAAACAAGAGAGAGAAAGAGAGAGCATATATTTAATTATGCAGAGACAGGGCATTGGTAGTGGTAACTTTAAGGGCAGGGAGTCCAGAGGCCTCTTGAGAATGTCAGAAATTTGGTCATGTTTATAGCCCAAGGAATGAGAGCTGATGGTGAGGACAAGATTAAATGCCGGTCAGAGTGCATGATTGATGGTCCTATCCCAGACTAGCACGGAGCGAAGCGTGGTGGGAACTCCTTCCGACGCAGCACAAAGGTGAGGGAGTGGTTAGGTCCCAGTGAATGGGAGTCTCTCTGAGTTCCGAGCAAGAGGAAGATCAGGGGATACCACCAAAGACTACTGGTTACCTGCCAAGGTAACTGATATTCACCAAGTTGTGTCAGGATGGGCAGAGGTGGGAAGGTCAATCAAAATGGTACATTTCAGAAACAGAATTCTAGAAGCATCATGTTCTTGTTCTCTCTCCCTCTCTCCTTTCTCTTTCTTCCTCTTTCCCTCCTCTCTCCTTTCTCCTTTCTCTCTCTACTCTCTTTCTCCTCTCTCTCTCTCCCTCCTCTCTAATTTCTCCCCTCTCTCTCCCTCTCCCTTTCCCTTCCTGTCTCCCTCTCTCCCTCCCTCTCTCTCTGTTTCTTTCTCTGTCTTTCTGTCTGTCTTGCATGGGGAGGGAGAGGGGAGGGCCGCAGGGTCAGTATAGCTCAATCTGGCTTCTCCCTCACTCAGACTCTGAGTGATAGGGTTACAGATGTGTGTCAATACACTTAGCTTTCTGGGATAGAAAATAGATCATGAAAATGAGACAACTTGACAGAGACAATGACAGCATGCAGTCTATCAGACTAGCTTTAGAATGAAGTATGTGTGTGTGCACAGTAAGATTTAAGAAAGATGAATGAGATAACAGTGGAAAATTCTGAGATAAATGTAAGTTTAGTGAATGGTGATAGGATTTTATTGTGTTGGTAGATAGGAAGAGAGGTTATTTGACAAGAGCACATTGTGGGGTCTAAGGCTTAGAGGCATAGGAGAGATTTGAAACTGAGAAGAACTAGTCAGGAATGAATAGAAGTTTTACCAGACAGTATTGGCAGATAAACTGTAATCAGATATGGTGAGTTTGTATTGAAACTGATGGGTACGATTAAATGACTTTCAGTAGCAATGCTCAGGTCATCCGGAGTGGAAACAAATAAAGACTGAGATTTGGCTCCACCTGGGCCCTGGTAAACAAAGGCCATCAGGTCTGGGGCCTGGGGGAATTGGGGGAAGGATTGTTCTGGTGTAGATATGAATACAAATGAAATGACAAACCTCAAAGTACAGAGTGGCCAGGGAGATAAATATTGCTAAAGAAAGTTGATAGACCAGGAAACCAGGGAGTTACTAAGTAACCAGTGGACACAGAAGAAGAAATTCTAGGTTGAAGGAGTAAGAGGGATAGTTGAAAAGGTCAGCCGAGAGAACTTAAGGGCTAAAGAGTCTGGAGACAAAGCAAACACATTTTGGGCGCATATGTGGACCTAGCTGTGACCCTGACGCTGAGAAGCAAAGCCTCCAGGAGCTGAGGTCGGTGTGAAGCTGAACAGAAGTCTGCAAGCAGATACAGGACGGAACATCGGCCATTCACAAGGATGCTGAAGCTCCTGAGGAGACACAGATCGCCTAATGTAGGTAGAAAAGCCATTCCTAAAAGACAAATGCCTGTGGGGAGTGGAAACTGCCTTGCTTCTGGATATTTGGGAGAATGTGCTAGACCTGAGCAGCGCTCCCTGAGGATACATGTGAATAGATCTTGAGGCACGCATGATATGGGAGACAGGCATTCTCTGTGAGCTGGGTTGGAGGCAGTGCCAAGATGGAGAGATGGGTGTTCTGTAAGTTGTGTTCGTGGGCACAGAGTGGCTTCATCTGAGATGACTGAGGAGAGGGGAACACACCATGTCAAATCCTCATGTTGGAGGCAGGAGGCAGCACTGATGCTGCAGTTTGTGTACTTTGGAGGATCTGATTCCTAAGTGGCCTTGCTGGATCTGGAGATAGAGCACTGAGCTGGGTTGGCTTACACTTGTTGAAGGCTGAATTTTTTTTCCCCCAGCAACAACAATCAGCTTTAGAATTCTATTTTCAAATTTTTTTGGTCTTTTTAGTAGTCTATATTAATTGTATGTAATGGGTCTCATTATGACATCTACACACACATACACACATAATATAAAATATAATATATAATATAATATAATATAATATAATATAATAATATAATATAATCTTATTCTCCCATTAGCCTCTCCTGTCCCACTTTTGATCCTTTTCCTACTAACTTGCACTTTAATGTTTCTCTTTTTATGATCCAATAAGTGTTTCAAAAACTTTTCATACTGTAGTCCAGTGGCTCTCTCCATACCCGGTATGCTCCTTTTCCTTCTCCCTGCCCCTCCTGTAAATTCCCCCTTCCCTCCACACAGCTTTAGCTTGCTTTACAACATGTACACTCATGACTTTATGCAGCTATATACAATCTAGGTCCCAAAACTGAGAGACAAAATGTATGTTTCTGAGACTGATCTAATTGTTTAATATGATTATTTTCAGTTCTTATGAGTGACATAACTTTGTTCTTCTTTATGGATGAAAAAAATTCCATTTTGTATATGTACACATTTCTTTTTTTCTTTTAAATCCGTTTGTCAGTCAGTAGACACCCATATTGGTTCTGAGACATAGCTGTTGTGAACAGTGCTGCCGTGAACTTGGTGGTACAATGGATCTCTGTGATGTGTGGACACAAAGCCTGGCTTTTCGAGTTCATGGGCTAGAACAGTAATTGTTCATGACGGGGATAAGGCACGGATATCAACAAAAGGCTTGAAAGAGGTAAAGACACCAGGAAGCCTGTAAAAGCTTTATTATCAGTGAACTGGCATCAATTAAACAACCTCAGATTTCCAATTAAAACTTGAGCATATCCAACACGAATGTCCACTCAGAATGTGAGCATGACCAATTCAAACACGGGCGCGACTAATTAGAATGGCTATTGGAACTAATTACAGCAGTGTCCTCATCAGCTGTGACATTGGTGTGACTAATTACAACCTTGGAGTTTAAATGACTGGAGGGTTTCTGACTGTGCTGAGAGCAGAGGAGACTTAGATACATGGTAAGGCTTTTTAAAAGTTCACCAAAACTGTATCTGGAATGCTGATCCCTGGACAGAGTGCATGGATATCACCTTAAGATCATTCAGCAGCCCACAGGGATTGTGCTTTCAGTTGTCACGTTCCTAAGTGTTGGCTTCTGGTAGGTGTTTCAAATACATCAATAGAAGTTCTTTTTTTTTTTTTTTTTTTTTTTTTTTGAGACAGGGTTTCTCTGTGTAGCCCTGGCTGTCCTGGAACTCACTCGTAGACCAGGCTGGCCTCGAACTCAGAAATCCGCCTGCCTCTGCCTCCCAAGTGCTGGGACTAAAGGCGTGCGCCACCACTGCCCAGCAATCAATAGAAGTCTTACAGAAGACTTTTTTCCCCCCTTAGATCTCAGCACACCAAAGTAATTGTCCATATGGATTTCATCTTGTGGGACTGTCCATTTGTCCCTGTGCATAGACAGCTTGTGGTTCATCCCTAGTTGTTTGAAGTAATTTATTAGTTTCCTACTAATGATAACTCTGACTTCAATGTCTCCTCTTACCTGCTTTAACTTTTATGATTTCTTTTGTGTATATGGTGTGTGTGTACACACCACACGCACACACCATGACATGTATGTGGAAGTCTTAGAAGAGCCTAAGGTGTTATTTATTGCCTTCCACCTTGTTTGAGACAGGTCTTATAGCCTTGTGTATATAAGGCTAGATACTATGCCTGCATTCATGTACTCTTCTGTATCTGCATTCATTTTGCTGTAGTAGCATCAGGATTATAGACATTTGCTATATGCCCAGCGACCTACTACATAGGTTCTAGGGATCTGAATTCACATCCCCTCACTTGCATGGCAAGCCCTTTAACCCTGAGCCATTTCCCTAGCCTTTGAGAGATTTTTAACTAGAAAACATTCATTTTGTAAACTGCCTTAAATTAGTTTTAGAACAAGGCATGTAGATGCAAGGATGGACTCAGAGAACCAGGTGCAGAAAAAGAGGGATGCTGGAAGAGGGAAGAGGGTGTAGGAGAGAATAAATAAGCAGGGAAGATTATTTACATCTTATAAACTTCACAGACTCAAGGCCAAGAGAACTTAACACTTGGTGTGCCTTCCCACTTGGGGAAGAACTGCTTAAGGTACTTTCCAACTGCTCAGCCTCAGCCTCAGCAGCAGAGTTCTCTAGATCGTATGTGTTCAGTGAAGCCCTGGCAACTAAGTGGATATTTCCTGGGCTTAGTAAATATTTGTTGACTACCTTTTTCAGCATTTTGTAATTTCTCTTTAAATTTTATTCACAACACGCCTCTCCTACTCCAGCTTGAAAAACAGGATGATATGTCCACCAGAAATGAATTCTGAGGTCAAATAAGTGGTAGTTGGCAGACTAATTCTGCTTATGACTGCATTATATTCTCGGCCAGCAGATTTCCTTACTCTCCCTGGGTCTGTTTTCTCATCTCTAGAGTTGGGATACCAATGTTTGCTGCCAAATCCCTGGGGAGGTGTGTGAAGAGCACGTGTATGAAACCAACCAGCAATCTCTGCTGCAAAAAAAGGCACTCAACAGAGTCGAGTTTGCCATTACCTTGGGACATCTCATCTGACTGATTCCTTGTGGCCGAGCAGCCCATGATTCTAGTGCTGTAGTGTTGCTGATTTTGCCCTGTTATCCAGCCTCATATCTAGCTGAACAGGAAGAACCTGTTTCCATGGCCCAAGGCTCAGGAGGACTTCTAGATACCCAGTTAGTTAGTTAGTTTGTAGCTTAGAGTCATCAGGGACTGGTGGCCTTTAGGGTTAGCTTAGTGAAGCATCTGTCAAACTGCCTTTTCCTCTATGGTTTGATTCATGATGGCTGGACAGTTTGAGATCTGTGAGATCAGAGATCATCATTCTGTGTGCCAGGGTTGGGTTACCTGAGAGGAAACATGATGTTCAGATGATGCAGGAGGTTGTTTCTTTTTTAGTTACTCTTCTGGTTACGTGTATGTCGTCAGTGCTAGGACCTTCATGGACAAGGGTCTAACATGCTTGTGGATCTTAGCCATCAGGAGATCACTATTTGCAGATGGAAAATGTACTGCAATCTGGAAATACTTCTGGTTCTTTATAATGCCTCAACAGCTGTCTTGCCTATATCCTTTGTGGTTTCCTCTTGTTTATGTTTAATAAGTGTATGTGTTAATGGCAGGCTTGGTGTCCAGGAGCTGGGGTATTTGGTTGTCAGCCACTGTTCTAGTGACTGCAGGAATAGAAATAATGACCTTGATCTTTCCACAATAAGCAGAGAATAACCTTATCTCATAGTAGCCCAGTTGTAATTATAGTTCAAGAAAGAGCCATCTCACAAGACCATTCATTAGGAGTCTACTTTATACTCTGATTTCTCTCTGGATTTATTGTAAATGATGTCTTATGTTGAGATTTGAAGAAGACTAGACGATGCTTAATTGCACCCAGGAGCTGGTCTAGAAATTTCTACTTTCAAAAACTGTGTTGTCGCGGGCGGTGGTGGCGCACGCTTTAATCCAGCACTTGGAGAGAGGCAGGCGGATCTCTGAGATTCGAGGCCAGCCTGGTAACAGGTGAGTTCAGGACAGCAGAGCTACACAGAAAACCCTGTCTCGAAAACAAAAAAAAAAAAAAAAAAACTGTGTTTCAATATGATGAATATCGTTTTTCGATTGAAGGATTGCCTCTTGCTCAAAAACAGGGATGGGAATGTTCATTCTTTGAAAGTACCATTCATTTTCTCTGAAGATAATTAATAATGGTTACTATGGAGAAATATGTTTTTGAGAAGAATGTCTTTCAAAGCATGCTGTGTGATGTCAGGGGTTGTGCTGCCTTAAGTAAGCTAGGGCCAGTCAACTTCTCCATAGCAGACCCATGGCTGCTATGCAGTAGTCTCCACCCTAGGCTGTAGAAGACACTATGGATATTGCCTTATGTGCTATGGATGGAACAGCTGCTGGTCTTGTTGCCATGGGGGCTTATGATGCTGAGATGCATTTGTGATTACAGGAGCTGCTAAGTCGCACATCTCTGGAGACCCAGAAGTTGGATCTGATGACTGAGGTGTCTGAGCTGAAGCTCAAGCTGGTTGGTATGGAGAAAGAACAGAAAGAACAAGAGGAAAAACAGCGAAAAGCAGAGGTAAGTGTAATGCACCATGTGGGGTGGGGGTTGGGGTGGGGCCTGGGGTTGTATGTGCTAGGCTCCTAGGCCATCTAGCCAACTGCAGTTGCAGCAGCCACTGGGTACCAAGGAATATTCATGCACTAAAGGCACAATGATCTGTTTAATACCAAGTTATCAGGTTTTGCTGTTGCTGCACATTTCAGCAATGCTCAAACCACTCAGTTTTGGCTTTAGTGCTCTATCCTCAAACTGCTGACAGGGATGGAAAGGGAAGCAGTTGAGAGGAAGGATCAGACACATGTGGAGGGACACAAGATGTCTTTGTGAAAACTAAGGTAATGACAACAACAGAAAGGAAGCCAGCCTCCAGCAGGCCTGGACTGTTTTAGATACAGGTTTCATTGCCTCCCCCCAACCCCCCAAGTTTGTGTGCTTTTTCTTCTCTTTCCTTTGGATGGGCTGTGTGGGTGAGCCCACATTCAGGCCATCTTTGAAAGAATGTTTGCTTCTATTGTTTTTTCAGACTCCAGATAGCATTGACTAGAACATGCCAGAGTCTACTGGATAGAGTTTAGAGAATTTTAGGCCCAGAACACCTTGTTTCCAAGGAGTAGCAAGTTTTCACTTAGGTCATCGTCTTCCTGTTCTGTTCACACCTGGCATTGAGACACATGGAAGAAGCTAGGTTTACATCTCAGGAACCTTGGGCTTGTTTACTGACTGATCTACCCAATAGCTCTCTGGACTTAAACAAGTTACATAATTTGTATGAACATCAATTTGTTTATCTATGAAAATAGTTAATGTGTTAAAGACAATTAAATCACAGATGTTAAGTGTTATAGTATCTAATATTTTGTAAACACTTGGTTTACATTTAGTTCTCTATATTGCTCTCAAAAATCAGAAGATGGAAAGTGGTCCTTTCTGATAAGTGCTAACATTATTTACACTGACATGTGCCATTTTTTCTGAGTTTTATAATAGAGCTTGGACTACTAATATGCCAGAGGATGGTCTTTGCATTGATTTTTGAGAACATGTTTCAAAGTAGTGGTCACAGGAAGAGAGCTGTTAGTAAGCTGTGTGCAGGAGCTCCTATTAAGAGTACAGGTTCTTGGATTTCATATCTGGCTTTGAGTCATGCTCAGATAATCCCTAGCTTTGAGCTCCTGGTTGTAATTTAACTCCCAAAGCTCTAGTTTTGTTTTTTGCTTATTTATTTCTATAAGATGGTAGAAATGCTTGCTATTTCCCTAGTCATTCTGAGGACTGCTGGAGAACTTGTGTATGTAGCCCTTAGCTTAGTGTGGATTATGTAGCAGTAGCTAGCTTTATTGATTACTTACTGACAGTGTTGTTCACACTGACAGTGCAGAGGTAGATTGTGACACATTATGCACATGCGCAGAGTTCACCCAGACTGTGTGAACTTCATTGTTTGTAGGGAAACAGTCAGATCTCCAAGATTAGGCATTTTATCAGAGCTCTAGGGTAGTATAATACGTGCAGGCGGGCATACATTAGAGGCTAAGAGGCAGAATTCAGTGAGCTCTGTGCAGGGTGTAAATTGTCAGAGACTCAGTTTAATGCCATAAGGGGAGAAGAGGGGTCGGTGGGGTAAGGGAGAGAGGGGAGTTGATAAGGAGATGGAAGTCTAGGGTTAAAGTACAGCATGATTAGAGCCAGACACTCTCACTGTGCCTCCAAAAGCCCGTTTTAGGGCCATCCTTGGTTTTCTGTGCCTTATTCTTAGGAAGGCTGAGCCCTTCATGACAAAGATGGTCATCTGTAGCTTTAGAATGACATCTACAGAGATTTTTTTTTTCTTAAAGTTTTCACCAAAAGCTGAAGGGTCATGGTGGGTCTCATGCCGGACTGCGCTGGCTCTCTGGGATGACAATACTTTGGAGTGTGTGCACTCCATCTGTGAGGAAAAGGCAGAAAAATTGTGTGGAGCTGAGTAACTCATTCCTTTTTGGGGAGTCAGGAAGGAGGTGAACTCCCCCATTTGTGATACACACAGGAGAGCGTCACTTCCCTGATGGCTTGCATTCTTCTCTGCAGGATTGTTTTCAAATCCTACAGAGTTTGGGGTCGGTTTCTCAGGCTGTTCATGGGAGGCAGCACAGCTCCCGAGCTCCATCCTACCAGATCACTGCCCTGCCCAGTTGCCAGAACAAATATTAGGTTTCCGTGTAGAGGAATTTTGTAGGCTGTTCAAACCTGTGAGAGGCAGCGAGCAGCCACGTGACCTGGAACACATTCCTCCTCCTTGTAATTGAGCATACTCTGCTGGCCTGCGTGGGACCTCAGCCTCCGTTGGTCGCTATCTGGAGCACCAGTGGCTGACACCACAAGCGTTGCCTAAGCCTCACTGCTGTCGTGTGATGGGAGTGAGGACATTTGCTAGCTCAGGTCACTCGTGGTTGGAATTGCATGAGTATAAGGAAATTCTCTTCTGCTCCTCTACTGCACTGTTTTCACCAGTGAATGTTTGTGCCTAAGGCTGGATGTGGTTAGAAAAGGCAAGACTTTGTTTTCTGTATTGAGATAGCCAGATGGAAATACTTTTGAGAGTTAGTTAGCTTTTTTGTCACTGTGTTAGACATTTTTCTTGTTGCTGTGACAAAATCCTCAATAGAAGGAAAACGGGAAGAAAAATTGTTTATCATCATCATCATTATTATCATCATCGTCGTTTGTTTTTTGAGGCAGTGTTTCTCTGTATAGCCCTGGCCGTTCTGGAACTTACTCTGTAGACCAGGCTAGCCTAGAACTCAGAAATCTACCTGTTTCTGCCTCCCCAGAGCTGGGATTAAAAGTGTGCACCACTCCACCTGGCTTATTACTTATCTTTGTATTTAGCAATACAGTGTGTCATGGGAAGGAAAGCATAGTGACTGGGACTTCACCCACAGTAGTAGGGGCTCAAGGCATGGCTTGTTACATATCATTAGATCAAGAAATAGAGAGAGCTCTGATTAGAACCAAAGCGGGCTCAGTTCTAAGTGACCTGCTTCCTCCAGCTAGACTTCTCCTGAATGTTCCAGAGCTCCCCAAAACAGTGCCACCAGAAAGACAGCAGGTATTTAAACCCATGAGTCTAGGAGGGAACTTTCACATGCAGATTCTAGCAGTCACCATGGCAAAATAAGCATGCAAATGAATTTGGAGAAGACTGATTTGTTAGCTCAGTGTTTCAGGAGTTCCAGGCTGGCTTCACTGCGATGATGCAGAGCACTGTGACAGTTGGGACATGTGACAAAGAAGGCCATTCAAGCCAAGGCAGCTAAGAAGTAGGGAGAAACAGGAAGGGATTGGAGTATGATACACCTCTAAAGTCATTGATACACTTTGTCTAACCTGGCTCTACCTCCTATGATGTCCCAATCTTACCATAAAATTATGAACCTATCAATGCGTTAATCCATTAATGAAATCATAGCCCTCATGATCAAGTCACTTCTCCCAAAATCCTATCAATAAACCTTTAACACATGAGCCTTCCTTTGGCATTTTAAATTGAAGCTGCAATACTACTTCTGTGAAGCTCAGCCATTGCCGCAGATTTCAGTTTGTTTCAATGAAAACAGAGTCTGGATAGAGGAGAGCAGGGAACCAGACGGTGGATTCCCGGATGTGGGGTTATCTCAGTTAATCGAGAACTAGAAATAATTTTCAGGACTTTCTTGTAGAACACACAGTGCTTACAACACACTTTTCTTCCTGTGTTCCATACCTGGGAAGGGGGAATCTGGTTTCTGAACTAGAGCAGCTTGGACCATAGAGAACGTACATGGAAGCGTGCATTTGCTCAGAGCTGAACTTGCCTGCTGAGAAGAGGTTGGATATTTTGGTTTTGTTTTACTAATTTACCTTTTCATATATATGAACAAAACTTAAAAAAAATTGAACGTTCATAAAGATATTTAACAAAAGATCTCATACACGTGTCCTCTAGCCAACAGGACCCAGTGCTGTTTGTTGTATTCTTCCATAGTTATACTATGCAAGGACAAGCTAATTCATGTGGACAGATTGACACAGAGACACACAACCAAATTCCAGGCACACGAGTGCATGCATACAGACATACCATATGCACATATTTCACGCACATGAACCCAAAGACACCATACATACACACACCACATGCACACACACATACCATGCACACACATACCACATGTACATATACCACACACATAGACACCACACACACCCCATGCACACACGCTACATGTGTGCATGCATACAGACACATCCTATGCACACATACCCCATGCACACACACCACATGCATACACACTCCATGCACACACACACCAACACCACATGCACACTCACCACAAGCACGAACACAGACACGCTTGCTTCCTTTATTTTCATACTTTTCTTTTTAAAAAGAGAATAATCCTGTGCTTCTTTCTGTGGCAAGAATAGTAAACAACAAACCATTCCTCATTTATATTTGTCTGCCTATTTTCTAATATCTCTCTATGCCCTCATGAAGTTAACAAAGTTCTTTTTTGATCAACATTTAAATTGTTTCCAGGCTTTTGCTGTACGATGCGGTAGTAAGTAATCTTATACATGTGTGAGGCTCCCACAATGGAACAGATGAGTCAGGACCATCTGTACTTGAAATTCTGAAATATTTCCAATTCTCCCTCTATAGACTATCGAGGTTAGACACCCATCAGCATTGCATTCTAGGAGAGAGCCAGGCCATTGTTAAGCTGAATGTGAAGGAAGGGAGGGAGACAGAACTGAGGATAATTGTGAACAGGTTTAGCAGGGAAGAAGAGGTGGGACAGGCTATGATTGCAGGAGGTGCTGGAGAGCTGCACAGACAACCCTGAGAAGGGGAGTGGATATTTGGAAAGCACTGTAAATATACAAAGTTGGCCAAAATTACAATACACGGCAGCAATTACGAACTCATAAATGTCACCTGTTCTTCATGATTGGTAGCCCAAGGAGGCAGCAGTGCTGCCAAAGTCTCTGACCTGTAGGAGAGAAAAAGACCTGGGACTAGAGGAGATGGCCAGCCTTGGAGTTGGAGTGTTAAATTTCAGGTCTGAGGACTGAGACACACAAACGACAGACAACAGGAGATTAGGGAAGTGGCCCAGCAGACCTGTGGTTTATCACATGGTCCTGCTGAGGCAGAGCGAGGAAAACAGGTGTGTACCTAACCTATGACCTACATCTCTGAACTCCCTGATACAGGCAAGAACGGAAGTGGAGGGACAGAGCAGCAGCTGTCTGGATCTTAAAGGTCCTCAGCCGATGCTGTGATGAATCAAATATGTTTGATTTTTTTTTCTCACTTTTCTTGCTCAGACCCTAGGGAACAAAAACTGGGGAAACTGCAACTTGGTTTTAGTTTTGAAGCAAAGGGAAGACTAATGCAGTGATGTGGTGGGAGTATGAGGGTCAGTTACCCACAAACTCGTGAAACTGATCAGGGACAAAGCTAGTCATAGGCAGGGTACTCTGAAAAGTTGAGCGATTAAAAAAATTTTTTTAAAAAGGCTGGGAACTCTACAGTGAAGACAACTCAGTCATCCTGAGCTGCTGAGAAGTAAGGTAGCTCTGACTGAACAATTTCCCATGCAGTATCAGCAAGAAGGAAGGGCTTAGTGTAGCCCGCCCTGAGGGAAACTGGATTTCCTAGGGACCAGCACAGAGGATGGAAAGGGCATTTACTAAGGACCCAAGGGCACCTGTGTGAGCCATAGGCGGAAGGGCAATCCCCACACAGAAGGTGGTGCTGAGAACAATAGCCTTTTAAAAGAAAGGCAAGTTTTTAGTTAAAGAAAAAGTGGACTTGATGCCTGCCATGCCTCTCACAGGTGCAAAGAATTGGGACAACAGGCTGCACGCTCTGTACTGCCAGGAAGGCTTTTCTGTTGCTTATTTTGTTTCTTCTGTCTTCAGTGCTAGTGCTAACCCTGGACCTTGTGCATGCTAGGAAAGTGCTGTTATCAGGGAGTGTCAGCCCTGTCACACGTATGTAAAACAGAGCCAAGCATCTGAGGGGTCCGAGAGGCTGGAAAACAAAGTAGGGAGTCAAGGCCAGTGAGGTACATCAGTGGATAAAGGTGCTCGCTACAAGCATGACCTTTGAACCCTGGAACCCAGCCACAAGGTGGAAGGAGAGAACCATTGCCTGCCAGCTTTGATACAAGGTTTTTTTGTTTTTGTTTTGTTTTTTAAATTTTAAAAAAAGATTCAGTCATATCTGGGGCTGGGGAAATAGCTCCTTCTGGAGGGCCTGAGTTTGATTCTCAGAAATTACAAACAAAACAATCTGGGTGTGGTGGCATGTTGGTGTAATTCCAGGGGGAGACAGATAGAAGGTTCCTTCCCTGGAGCTCACTGGCCAGCCAGCATCGCCTAATTAGTGAGCTCTAGACCAGTGAGAAACCAAGCCTCAAAAAATAGTGGACAATGACAACCAAGGTTGTCCTTTGGCCTCGACACATACTCTTTCTCTCTCTCATACATGCACACATACTCACAAAAACTCAGGCACTACATAGATTAAGGTAGAAGATTCACCAGACTTAGCTCATTGGTTCACCTGGAAATGGGTCTGTTCTGATAGACCGGAAACACTCACATTTGAGTGGGTGCTACAAAATCATTGCTTGGGACATATTTTGACAAGGAATATAGGCTGGATGTTAATTTATTTTAACATGCTATTAGTACCTGAATGGGATTAGAGTTGGGGGTGCACTATCATGGATAAGGATGGTATGTGTTGTAGAGCTCACCTGTAAGCCATGTTGACATGTTTAGATGTGTGGGTGGGTATTGGCAAGTGTAGCATGGATTTAGGTGGGAGGGAGGGAGGGAGTGTGTATCTGTGTGTGTGTGTGTGTGTGTTGTGTGTGTGTGTCTACTGCTGCTGCTGCTTCTGCGTAGATGCCAGGATCTACTCGATCTGTACCTCAGCAGTTGACTTAGAAGTGTGGAACAAAGTAGATGTCAAACTTCAAGACAGGTCCTAGAATGGAGCAGGCCTTAGGGCAAAACAAGGCATGTACTTTTGTTCTGTCAAAGAGAGACCTGGCCATGGACTGGGGGCCACCGTCCCCTTCCCAGTCATGCTCACCCTCTGTGTACTTGCCTTCCTTCACAGCTGATGTCCAAGGTGGTCTGCATCTGCTGGTGACTGACGTTGGGTGCTTTTCTCTGCTTTCTCTTCCTTTCCACAGTCAGTTCTGAATGTGATCAGTGAGCTGCAGGAACAGATGTGTAGGCTGCAGCTGGACATCCACAGGCAGATTCAAGAGCGCCTGTTACTTGCTAGGAACCACCCTGAGGAGGTGGTGGTCGGTGACCATGAGGCCAAGCCCCAGCCCTGCAGCCAGGACTGTGCCCCTTGGGAAGGGTCACCTGTAGGAACTGCACTTAAGTATATCAGCGCATGTGTGTGATGTCTCAGTGGTAGAAGGCTGGGGTTTCTCCTAACCAGAACTGTGTGCAGTGGCTTCGCATGGATCTACTGTTACCTCAGGGCAGAACTTGGTCTCATACAGGCCTCTGTTGATGTGAGGTGGGCTCTGGGACCCTCATCAAGCAGGGTTTGAGCAGGTGAGAATAGTCCTCAGAAGGCCACGTTCTCCATCTTTAGGAATAGGACCAAAGGGTGTCACAGTGGTGGGGGATTTGGGCCAAAGGAAGACACAGGATTCTCTTTTCCCAGTGTATGATCCAGACACTTATCCTTCCCCATGGACTGGATGTTTAAGTGAAGCCTTATTGTCTGATTCTCTTTAAGGGGGAAAAAAAACCAGCATCATGGGGAAAAAATCCTTTCAAATTCAAAGTTTAGCCCCAACCCCCACCCCAGGGAGTAAACACAACATCAGGGATTTTGCTTGTTATAAATAATTAAGTCATCACCTGAATTTCCAGGAAAACAATACCCACATAATAATCACATTATAGTGAATTTATGACCCTTTGGGCCATATGCCAAAGAAGTCACAAGAACCAGACAGCAGTAGCCTGTGCTTTCTTGATTCTGCTCCCAGTTGGCATGGTGCCCTCTCAGAGCAAACTGAGCAGCACCCCCCTCCCCAAGACAGGAACAAAACAGACAGAGTTTCCCTACCTGCTGGGCATTGGAATGGCTCAGACAGGGCCAGCAGTATTACTAGAAAAGGATTCTGAATCTCTGGTAAGTCCAAATAGGCAACCAAAAGTCTTGAAGCCCAGTGATGAAGATCAAGAACACAGTCACCTTAGCTTAGGGGACCTTTTTTCAATAAGGATCAAGAAATACTTACGTCAGCTGTAAGTCATTTTTGATAAATTATCGTATAAGACTCATGTGAAAGCAGTGTTACTTCATGGTAGATTATCTCAGAATGCAAAGACACCTAAGCCAGTTAAATAATGACTTGAGTATCAAGTAATTAGTTCATCAACTGCTATGTGCTAGGACCTGCTGGGTAAGAGGTTCAAAAAGACTTCCTCCCAGACTTCACAGAAGGAAACAGAACTACCCATTAGCAATCCTACAGATAAACCTTACAGGAGATCTGTGGGAAACACCTGAAGAGTCCCACAGAGGGTTCTAATGTGATGGGGAGGGTCTTTGCTTGGGTAGGCTGAAGGATAGGCAGGAGTTAACATGGTGGGCAGTTAGAACGAGAATGGTGTATATATAGAGGCGTAAGCTGGGAAGCAGAGTTGAAAATTCTCCACTGTGACATATTAGAGCTTAGCTAGGGCAGGGTAGGCCAGGCTGGTCATGAGTTAATGTTTAGAAGCTTTGAGAAGCAAGGGAGTGCCATGATCAGATGGGTGTGCTAATGACATTCATTGCTCCTCTGGAAGTTTAGCAATCAGGTTTTCCATAGGGCCAAGGTCACAAAGGATCAACCATTCGAAGCTACTCAGGCCACCAACATTCACTGCACTCATGGTGGTACTTTTGGAGAAAATGAGACATAACATTCTTGGACATGACATAGATAAAGCTTGGACCCAACTAGAATTAACGACCTTAATGGCAGTTTTTCTGTTAGGAAGTAGTTGTTACCTGAACCGAAGTGAAGTTTGGTTCAAGACAACAATGTTGACAGATCACATTGATAGTACGTGTTGTAATCCTCAGTGTTTGGAAGGGAAAAGCAGGTTTGAAAGCTTGAGGCCAATTTGTGCTGCATAGTGAGTTTACAGGTCAGCCTAGCCTTTAAGATTCTTCTGCCTCAGAAGAACAAAACAAACCAACAAAGATAACATTGCTGAGTGTGTTGCCCCCTTTATTGTGGGAGTTTTCAACCAGGGGTCCCAGAGTCAGAAGTTGTGAGCTTAAATTCCGGCTCCGCTTACCACCTGTACAAATGTGTATGTGGAAGTGGTTTAAACACTCCCTTCCCCAGTTGGGAAGCGTCGTTGACTTCCCATCCACAGTGTCACAATGAACACTCTCATCTGTAGAGCTTCTCAGCCCCCAACTCCCAGTCTCATCTCCAGTGCATGGGACATCTACTCTCAGCTCCACTTCAATGGGCAGTCTCACATTCTGCCTCCAGCTTGATTCCTCTCTGCATGCCTTCCCCGTTTCTCTTGCTTAACTTCCTCTGAGCAGGACACTGGCATCTGCGGTTGGCACTTAGCATTTGTTCTCTGACTCTTACTGCTTGTGAAGGCTCAGAGGCTTGCCACTTCCTTCTCTGGGTTCCCCACCTTCATCACAGAAAGAAGGATCTTCCTTGCTTCCTGCTCCTCCCTGTGCACTCCACTTCAGCATCTCTGTACCTCCGACTCCCAAGCTTGAGCCGTCTGCTTGTGACACCTGTGCATGACCTGGGCATGTGTCACAGAGGTTCAGATGTCAGAGGAAAGGGATGCCAGAATATAAGAACAAGAGGATGCTATTGAGTTTGTTTAGCTTGCTTGGTAAAATGATGAGCATGAGAACCTGAGTTTGTTTCATCTCCATAACAAATGTTTAAAACAAACAAAACCAGCAACCAAACAACTCCCCTCACCCCCTAGACAGTCCACATGTGGTCCTAGCCATGTGAGGTAGAGGCAGGTAGATGCTTGGGGCTTGCAGCAAGAGATCTGTTTTAGAGGAAAAAGATAAATAAAAAACACTGAGTAAGGAATATACCCAAGGTGGTCCTCTGACCTACACGTGCACATGCAAATGCACACATATGTACACTGCTGTTTTTTCTCTCTCATGCCTGGAACTCCCTGGCTTTCGTTTTTAAATGGGCACTCAGCCTTTTTTGGATCACGGATCGTGTTTAAAGCTCAAAGCTGCAGACATGAAGCCGGCTGGCTCCAGACAGCTGTAGACAGTTGCTGCTGCCCCCAGCCCTCTCTGCATGAGCTTTATCCAGTTTGGAGACTCTGTGCTTGCTCTTTATCTACCACAGCTCTAACATTCACCCTCTTCTGTCCAGGAGTTACTGCAAGAGCTCAAGCACCTCAAAATCAAAGTGGAGGAGCTGGAGAATGAACGGAACCAGTATGAGTGGGAGCTGAAGGCCACTAAGGTAACCGGCAGTTTGAGGCGCTGGAGGAGGGGGCGGAGTTAGGAGTTCTGCTGGGAGGGGCTTCACTCTCTGGCTTCCCTACAACAGAAGTGTGAAAATGCAAACCAGCCCCACATCGTGGTGCCTAGACTCTAGCCGGCAGCTCTGCTGTAAAAAGGTTCCTCATGAGAGCCTGGGAAACTGAAGTGAGAGCTGCTGAGGTTCCCCAGCCCTGCTTCCTTCCCCTGGCAGCATCCTATTGTCCCTGTTGACTTACACCAAGGAGGTTCTTGGGAGAGTGGGTGAGTGGGCTGGCAGATGAGTGACAGAAACACAAGAGGGTGGAGGGTGAGTGTCACTGGTTTGCTGGGGACACGGACTTAAACTCAGTAGTTCCTGTCATTGTCGATTTTCTAGAAATAATAATCATGCATTTTTTTAGACGATAAAGCCTGCTTTATTTTTTTCAACCAAATAAATTTTACTGTATTGGGGAGCTTGCTGTATATGAGACACCGATAAGAAATTCTTTAGTGAGATAGTCTTTTCTTCTCTCTTGTAAGTTTCTCCTCATTGAACTGCAGGGGTTAAAAGTAGTGGGTTAAGTGGGTAGGAATTGTGGGGTACTTGTCATCCCAACATACCTACAGGATATTGAGTCAGGAGGGTCACTTGGAGTTGGAGGCTATCTTACAGACTACATAGTAGGTTCCAGGCCAGCCTGAGCTAAATAGTGTGCTTCTGTCTCAGAAAACAATAGCACAGCAAAACAAACACAAATAGCAAAAAAAAAAAAAAAATTGATTTAAATATTTTTATCTCCCATGTTATGCCTTAAAAATGTTAAATTAGTTGTCAGCTGAATATCAAACATCGCACTAAAATATAGTTATTTTATTTTTAGTGTGTATGTGGATGGGGTGGGTGAAGCAAGGGTGTTTGGGTATGCATGTGCTCTGGCTACCTGTGGAGGTCAGGGTGACGTAGGGAGTGGGTTCTCTTGGGTTGTCAAGTTTGGGTGGCTGGAACTTTTACCTGTCAAGCCATCTTGCCAGCTCAGGAGTCTGTTGTTTGAAAAATATATAATAAATTTCAAAGTGAATAAAAGATCACAGAATCTCCCAATACAGAGAAGAGACTGTTGGAGCAGAAGAAAGTTCTGGTCAGTCTGACCTGCTCACTGCACGTTGTGTGGCTCTGTCACATTATCATCGTGCTGTGCCTTCTGGCAGGGACAGATGGTAGAATTCAATAACAAAGGACCTTAGAAGGAGGAAGGAAACTCTTCAACAACTCTAGGTCCTTCTCCTGGAGGAAGTCTGTGCCTCTGCACCTTAGAGAAAACACTTCTGCCTTTTGCTAGGGTCCTTGTAGAGCCATTCACAGGGGACACCTGGTGATGCTTGTAGCATTTCAGTGTCCAGTGTAGGTCCACGTTTTTGTTTGTGTTTGTTTGTTTGTTTGTTTTTACTTTATTTTTAACTTACTCACTTTACTTCCTGCTCACTGGCCCCTCCTGGTCACTCCCTCCCCAATCCTTGCCCCTTCCCCCTTTTGTAAGACTAATTCTAGGGGCCTGACTCGCCCTACTGGCTTCTGCCATCACTGCCTGCCTGTGGTGCATAATTACACATGTAGGCAAAACATGTATGTTTATTTATGTATGAACTCATAAAATAATTTTAAAAAATTTTTTAAAAGAAATAAAGGAATTAAAAATCACCCAGATCACCCAGCTGCTACCACTAACATTTCCTCCCTACCAGGTGTGTTTATTTACAGGCCCTCCCTCCTCCTTTCTCTCCATTTCTTCCTCAGTTTCTGGCGATGATTTATACAAAAGTATATATTGTGTTTTTTTTTTTTTTTTTTAATCCATTTGAAAATTGATGATTTCCTGATAAAAGAGAAGTGCTGCACATGATACTAGTATTTATATAATCATATTCCCATGTATAAACAGAACATGCTTAACCATTTTACAGATGACAAAATGGAGGCTAGAGAGAGCGAATAACTCTCTCACACTCTTACCCACCAGGCAGGCCTGGCCTGACATGTACTATTATTGTCTGAACACAGAGCCTTGTGTGTGTTGGGCTTTGTTGTCACCGATTTAACAGCCTTGTTTTTTCCAGTAGCTCAAAACTTTCCACTACGGTATGCACTCCTGCCAGTCCAGCTCTGGTGAAACCTTTGAAGTTGCACACATCACTCTTTGTTATAAAACCAAGAAGTTTTTTTTAAGCCACCCAAGCTCTCTGCCTTGGCATGTGGATGCTAAGGCGTCTTTAATAATTACCAGGTGTGAAACACCTCCTGCTAGAACCTACCGGCCCTTTGCACACTTTTCTTTTTGAAGTCAGAGAATAGTGCAGTGGGTGGGTTTGATGACGATTTTGCCATTAAGGAACACAAGACTTCCAGTGGCCAAGGTGAGGTTTCGGTCTCCCCTTTCTGTGATGTCCTGTTCCATCCTGAAGTGGCAGCTTCCCAAACTATAATCCTTTCTGTGTTTGTAAGCTGTTGAGTTTTCTGTGTAACCTCCTCAGTCCCTAAAATGGCTCATCCTCACTGCAAGCAACAGTAGGGTTTGTGCCTTGAGCTTAGTAAGACACAACCCTGTCAGACTGCAGATGTTTTCCTGCCCTGCAGGGACCCAGAGCACCCATCTCTGCCACACTGCCATGCTTCTGATTGTCATGGATCTCTGGTAGTAGAGGTTTTTTGTTTTTTGTTTTTTTTTTTTAAATGGCTGAGAGCCATTGCTTTCATGGTTCTGGGTCGGTATCCTATCTACCTGTAGGTCAGGTAGACCTTCTAAGCACAGCAGAGAACCTGTAGTTTTTCCTTGTTCTATGGCTATTTCAGAGTAAAAGTTGAGTCAATCACTTGGACTATGGGATCTGTGGCAAAGGCTCATATTTTGGATACTTGGTCCCCAGTTGTTGGAACTGTTTGGAAAGAATTAAGTGTTGCCTTTCTAGTAGAGATGTGTCATCAGGTGGAGGGCTTTAAGGATTTGAAAGCCTATACCATTCCTAGTTGTCTCTCTATGCCTTATTCTTATGGATATGATATAAGTGCTTAGCTACTGCTTCAGAGGCATACCTGTCCGATCTGTCTCTCTGCCATAATGCTTTCCATAATGTCTGTCTCTATAATGCTCTCTGCCGTCATGGTCATGGATTCAGCCTTTGAAACTGAGCCCCTTATAAAGTTTGTTCTGTAGGTTGCCTTGTCATGGTGTCTTATCACAACAATAGAAAAGTAGTTAAGACAGGATCCATAGTATATCAGTGGCCTCATACAGAGCCAGCCTCAAGGAGAAGAGACCCCTGATTGCCAGGTGCTATACTCTGACTCAGTAAGCCCACTTCACTGAAGTCTGTCTATGAGGCTGGCAGATAAGTATAACATTGGATTTCTAACAGAGACCATACTCTCCACACTAAAGAACCACAGGCAAGGAGCCGTGCAAGAAAAATTGAGAGGATTCATCTCCGAAGAATATCCTGACTCTGGTGGAAATGAGGTGCATTTGGGTTGAGAATCCTAAGGCTAGAATTGTCAGAAGCCATTGGTACCATTATCCATAAGCCAGTGGACATGCAGGCCCCAAATGATATGTGGTCCATCATGGGTGCCCATCTCAGTTAGCTGGATAGAAAAGCCAGACTTTGCTCTCTTGATTCTGGGTATAGCCCAGAGCAGAGGAACGTGCTCCATAGTGAGCTTTGCAGTAAAGAAATCTGACCTTGCACCTCCTGTTTTCTTATATCTCTGTCCCATTTGGAGGATGTGAGAGAGGGTTTATTCAGAACCATTGAGAAGGCTGAGAAATACCAAGTCTCTTAAGAGTGGCCTTCATCCATCCTATTAACCTGGTAGCATGCAGCCTGGAGTCCCTGGAGCTCTCCCCTGGAAGAGCAGGCTGGGAGGGTGGATGGAGTTCTGCATGAGAGCAGACTAGGTGAGTGGCTAAAGCTCTGCACTGGAGCAGCAGGCTGGCTGATGATGTCCTGTGATGAAGCAGAGAGACTGAGATATGTGATACTCTGTATTGGAGCAGGCAGGCTGGGTGGGTGGCATTCTGCACTGCAGCACATGTCAGAGGTTGGCATCTGTTATGTTTTTAATGACCACCTCCTCCCCTTCCCATGCTCATATGTTTGAATGTCTAGCTCCTAGTTGGCAGACTATTTAGAAAAGGATTAGGAGGTATGGCTCTGTTGGAGGAGGTGTGTCACTGAGGATAGACTTTACATTTTCAAAAGCCCATGCCAGACCTAGTCTCTCTCTCTCTCTTCCTCTGCCTGTTGCCTGTGGATCAGGATGTGAAGCTCTCAGTGATTGCCCCAACACCTGCCATGATGATAATGGATTAACCTTTTCAACTATAAGCAAGCCCCCAATTAAATGCTTCCTTTTATAAGAGTTGCCTTGGTCATGATGTCTCTTCCTTGCAATAGAACAGTATCTAAAACAGCATTTTTTTGAAAATAGTGAGAATAGTGGCTGCAGGATGGGTGCTCAGTGTAATAACACTGAACAAAGCCTGCCAGGCAGAAGGGTCACCAATAGGACCAGTACTCGTTTGGTTCCTTGCTGCAGTTCATCGATTGACTTGGGCCCCACATTATACTCTGATGACCAGAGTCAGAGTATGACTAGGTTCCTACATGGCAAGCAGTGGGTGGGGTAGATGCCTTTGCTGTGTGTACTACTGCTCAGAGCTTAGTTCTAAACCTTTTCCTTGTTTGACGTTCAGAATGGAGCTTTTTCCTAAGGTAAGGAATAGGGTGGAATGAACTGTTACTATGATTGCAGTATTTACTGGGCCTCTCATATGTGCTGTGAGAGTCTCTCATAATGGTTATATTATATAGTCTTCCCACAGGCCATGAAGTAGAAGCTATTGAGCCAAGACTCAGAAAGGCTCAATTATTTGTCCAAGGTCATGCAACTGGGACATGAGAGATTCTAGATTTGTTTGGCCACAAAAGGCTTTTTGGAGTGAGATAGAAGGAGCTCTGATTTTCTAATGAGTCTGGAAAGCATGGATATCCATGCGCAGGGCTGTGATGAAATGTAACCTGTTGTGCACAGTGGAGACGTGGGAACTACCCAGTGTCAAAGCCAGAGTGTGTGTGCGTGTATGAATGTGTGCGCAGTGCGCTTACGTGCTTTCCTTTAAGAAAAGTGTATGTCCTTGACACACTCTAAAGCTTGAATGTATGCACATGGGCAAGCATGCAACTGTGCCTGGAGGTTGGACAAAAGCATTAAGTGTACAAATGGAGAGTATCTAAGGAAAATGTGTATCTTGGAAGAGGAAAGACCACGTGCAAAATTAACAGTCCAACTTGTGCAGCAGGGACAGAGCCTTCCCACTGTATACAGTCCCAGCTCCTCTGGCCCCAGTTTTACCCAGGTTTTACAGAGTATAGAAGAGAAAGAGCTTGGTCAGATAAGGGGATGCAGGAGCAAGGTGATGGCAGGCCAGTGAGTTCCTTCTACAGTGGTCCACCCAGTGGGGAGGGCCATTATCTACTCTTAGTCCTTGGCTGTGTCCTTCACTCTCCCTGTCTCTTGGGGCCCAGTGGGCTCTGGATTATGACATGAGGTGTTTTGTGATGAACTGGAAGTCTCTCAGACCTGAAAGGGGTTCTCTGTTGCTTCTTCAGGCTGAGGTAGCCCAGCTACAAGAACAGGTGGCCCTAAAGGATGCAGAAATTGAGCGTCTTCACAGCCAACTCTCCCGGAGTGCAGCTCTCCACAGTGACCATGCAGAGCGAGGTAACTAGATTGACTGCAACAGAGCACGTTGTCTTAGGCCCTGGGCCCACTCTTATAAGTGGGCATGTATCTGTGAATGAGTATGTGTATCCTTGCGTGTCTGGGTGTGAATAATGGACACATACATGTATCGGTGTGTGTGAGCATGCGCTTATGCATATAGTGTGCTTGCCTGTGAAGCTGAGTTCTATTGTGGGATCTTTGTCACACCCCTCCCTTACCTAGAACATTCATCTCTGAAGTCTTTTCTCACAACATTGATTGAAGCTCTGTGTAGCCCCCTCTGGAGCTTTTTTCCTCCTAAAAACAACCTCACTTCATTGGATTGAAAGGCCTTGCTTCTGTGTTACCACCGAAGAGGAGGCTTAGCAGTTCATCCTGCCTGACATTTGTACAAGGCCCTGAGGTTACAGAAGCAAACCAATTCCTTGTCATCCTTAAAGCGCCACTTAAATGTCATTTCTCAGGAAGCTCTTCCTGACTACTCGACCTCAAGTAGCTGACTCTGGTCTGTTATTCTTGAACTCAGCAGCCCCTTGTCCCCAGCATAGCTCATACTGTTGTTTAGTAGTGCTGTATTTTGGGAGGTCTTGAGGTCAGCCTACCCTGACTCAGGATTTATTTTTGTTTAAAAGCACCTCAGAGTCTAGCATAATATTTAGCTCACCCTAAAACTGAGTCATTAAATAAGTGAAGTGATACTGGATGCTCCCTGGAGAGTTCAAGTCTTGCCAATTAAAAACAGAAGGAATCCTCAAGTGGTCTCTCTAACATACATAGTATGTTTGTGACAATTCTCCAAGGATATGGAAAGATCACACATGCCCAAGCTCCTCTACTTGCCACTTGGATACTGAGCAGTGTCAGTCCTATGGGTTGCTGCCAGTGTGTCACCTCATCCTGGCCTCAGCGATCCCTAGCTTGCTTCTCCAGCTGGAGTGAGAACATTCTCAGGTTATCAGGCTTGACAACTGCTGCCTTTACTCAAGGCGCCATCTTTCTGTTCCTTCCCACCTGAATTTTCTTTTCTTTTGGTTTTGGATTGAGCTCAAGGCCTTGTCCATAGAAGACATTATTATTACTCTGCCACTAAACTATATCTCTAGCCTTTAAATTTTTTTTTTTTTTTTATTTTGAGATACTAAATTGCCCAGGCAAGGCTTGCACCTTGTATCTTATACCTCAGCCTAGGAAGAACTGTGATTATAGGCTTATATCTCCATGCTCATAAACATTTATTTAATCAGATTATACAATTTGAAATTAAACCAACTACCAAACCTTTGTATGATCTCCATTTATCATCTATAAATTTTTTGGGTTTTCTTTTCTAAAGATTTCCTCTGCTTCTAGTTTTTCTAACTGCATGATCTTCCCTCAAGCTAGTCAGGAGCCTAGGCATCTGATTATAATATATATGGTATTCATACATAGAATATGAATATTTATATTCTTAGGAAATGCTGTTTATGAAAGATTTTTTTATTCTTCTCTGTCAGCTTTGAGTAAATGATATGTTTATTTTGCCCCTGGATACAAAGAAAAGGCAAAACACTAGGTTATTCATAATGTACCCAACAAATGTCTAATGAGACCCACTGTGCCAGATATCATCCTGGGCTCTTTGGGCAAATAAAAAGGAAGCCACATTCACATGTCAAAGGCTGTTAGCATATGTGAGTAGCTGTCAGTATTTGTACAAGTAATTCGTTCTATACCTCAATTCTTTTAGATCAAGAAATCCACCGTCTGAAAATGGGGATGGAAACACTGCTGGTTGCCAATGAGGATAAGGTGAGACAGTTGCCATGGCACCTTGTCCTTTCTTTGCAGGTGCCTCTAACTTTTTGGTCTCTTCTGGTCTCTGCTCTATTAGACAGTGCTATGCTGTCACTGACAAGATAGTTAAGACAACAGCTTTTGCCACTAGAGACTCAACTTCAGTACTTGTGTATGATGCCTGAGTTTCACCTAAACTGAACCTTCAAAGGCGGCTTAGAGCCCTGTCTGTTCATGATGGTGTGCTGAAAACCCTCTGTGCTCGCTCATGTCACAACTCTTAGCAAGCTCAGCAACAGCCCCATGTGTACAGTTTGCCTCTCATGGTAGAACTATCATAGGGACACTTTTAGCAGCATGCAGTGCCTCAGTTTACCACGCTACCAGATCGTATCCAATTCCTGCATAATCATAAAATAGCTACATCCACACACAGAAAAGTATCTAGTTAGTGTAAACAGCATCTCTGGGAATCACAGCCCCACATTATCAGCAAGAAAAAGACTCAAAAATGCTTGGATACCTTTGACAGGGTCAGGTGACCAGTGTATAGCTGAGCTAAGATTCCAAACCTGTGTGTTTCAGGATCTATGTGACCTAAGGCCCCAGACTGTAGCCTTGAAAGAATGGATCCCTTCCAGGAAGATCCTTTGTTATATAAAGTACTTCAGATTCTGTGGGGATGGGCGAAGAGATTGGAAAATGTCTATGTGTGTAGTTCCAGAGAGTGACACAGCAATGAGAGGCACACTGATCAACACTGTCTCCAGAGAGTGTGAGGCAGCACATAGGCCTCTTCAGGGGTGTCAGTGAGTGTTGACCCACACCTTCAGATAGGGCCATAAGGGTCATAGGCTGCCTGTGAGCACACCACCGGGGCCCAGTGGACTCTGACTTTCTTTGGGGTCTTTAGCAGTCTTATATGGGATTTTCTTCCCTGTGCTCCAGATGAAGTTGACTAGAGATCAGAGATGGTGTTAATCTTGTTCTGCTCTTTTACCATGGCAGGACCGTCGGATAGAGGAGCTGACAGGACTGCTGAACCAGTACCTGAGGGTAAAGGAGATTGTGATGGCAACTCAGGGTAAGAGAAGGGGGAACCCCCATTTCCCCTGAAAGATATTTTGTTTACTATTCAGAAGTAGGAACAATTCTGCTGTCAGAACCTTTGCCCTCTGATTGGAGTTGTAATAGAGAATGGATCTATATGTAGACTCTTGGGTGGTGCAGTGATGATTTCCGGAAGTATCGTCAATATGGTAGTTAGGTCCGAACTTCTAGGGACCGCCTGTTTGGTCTTTAGCTCTTGGAATCCCTCTCATTAGAGGGTCTCCAATCTGTCTTCTTAGGATTCCCCTTGGAGGCAGTGAGAGGAGTCATAGTGGGTCAATCAGAGCCCTCCTGGGCCTCAGAGCTTCTCATAGGACTTGAAGTTCCCTGCAGATGCAGAAGACACGTAGGGGACTTCCATGAGTCACCAGGTGACCAGGTTGCCATAGAAAGCCAGTGTTTCGTGTTCACCACCCAGACCAGTGCAGTGTGCAAGCACCTTATGTTCGTATGAGCACAGTGGTGCTCGTGTGGCTCATTCATCGGACCTGGATCCCATTGCTGATCCTGCAAGAACAGTTAGTTTTTCACAGGAGGGTTGTTTGAAGGACACCTGCTTCTGGCTGAGCTACTGACTCTGTTTGGAAACAAACCTTGTCTCTGCTGGGATAGGAACTGACTGGTCCCTGCCCAAGGCACCTGCCAGGCCCCACACAAGTGATGCAGCCTCTTTTCTCTAATTCCTTGTGATGTTGGGCCAAATCCCTCATGGGACCTGATTGCCTCTGGCCAGTAAATAAGAACTTGGAAGGAAGAAGTGGCTTACCTCTCTGTTTTAGGATAAACTGTGACCTTAAAGTGACCCTGGTGGCAACCCTTGATTGGAGGCCCTGAAGAATTTTCCCATTCCCACTATTAATGTCTCTTTATGTAGTCATTACTTTTCTTGTTGCTCTCATCAGATTCATGATAAGAAGCAACATCAGGGAGAAAAAAATGATTTTGGCTCACAGTTTGAAGCGTGTGAGCCATGGCAGCAGGAATGTGTAGCAGGGACTCCTTGCATTCTGGTTGTCCAGGAAGTGGGAAGGCTGATCAGAAACGGGCCCAACAAATCCCTGTGGATCACCTCTTAGCCCAGTAGCCTACCTCCTCCAATGAGGCTCCGCCTCTGAAAAGTCTCACAGGTTCCCAAAATGGCAATACTAGCTGAGAACCAAACACATGCACCTATGACAAACATTCTATACTCAAACCATAGCAATGTAAATATGTCTTAGTCTTTCCTGTTTTTAAGACAGGATGAAATCAATCCCCCAAGCTAAAGCAATCCTCCTTGGTATTTGTTAATAAAGAACAGACACCATTAGGGTTCCATGGTATGAGATTTTAAGCAAGTCTCCCAGTAGTGATTTAATAATCTCACCAATGCTTTATTATTTCCAGGGCCTTCAGAAAGAAACCTCTCCATCAATGAAGATGAAATAGAGGGAAGCTTCCGGAAATGGAACACCACAAATAAAAGCCCAGAGGAAGTACTGAAGCAAGAGGTACTGTACTTTCCACGATGTAGGGTTCAGGTGCCACTGGAGAGCTTGCCTTGATGTAGAGAGACATCCAACTGACACCTATCCGTTATACGTCTTGCCTGATGGAGAGTTCAGTCCAGGGGAGAGCCCTTAAGCTTTGGCAAGAAGGTTCAGGGAGCAAATCCCTAGGCTCAGGCCTGCGCTCTGGCTAGGGACTGCATGGTGGCCGCTGGAACTCTGAAGGGCAGGATTTTTCCTCTTTAATTGGTTTTCTGTTTATCTTTCCTCTCTGGCATGAAGCACAGAACAAGAATGATGTTTGTTTTATTTACCAAGGCTTCCCCAGGCTCTGCAGTCAGGACTTAGACTTCCACATATTTGATAAAGAGTGAGTCCATCTTGACCATGTAGAGACACTGGCATCTTCCATGGCAGTGCATTCCTGCCTCACACATGCCTCTCTCTGCCAGCCCCTCTAACCAGCACATAGATTTTCTTCTTTTTGCTCTAAAATCTGACTCCACTGTATCACTCTCTGGATGTGGTTAAACACAGATGAACAAACACATTCATAGACAGAGCCCTTGAGGGTGTGGGGGCTGCAGCCGGGCCAAAAGATTCATGTGATCTGGAAAGATCAAACTATAACTGATTATTTAATCATTCTGAAGAACTTAATCTTTTTATTGATTATTTTATTTACATATCAAATATTGTCCCTCTTCCCAGTCTCCCCTCCGCAAACCCCCATCCTATTCCCTTTCCCCTTTGTCTCTAAGAGGGTGCTCCCCCACCCACCCACTCCTGCCTCACCCCTGTAGCATCCCCCTTCGCTGGGGCAACAAGCCTCTACAGGAACAAGCATCTCCTTTGCCACTGATGCCAGATGAGGCAGTTCTCTGTTACATATATAGTGGGAGCTATGGACCCGTCCATGCATACTCTGGTTGGTGATTTAGTCCCTGGAAGCTCTGAGGGGGTCTGGTTAGTTGATATTATTGTTCTTCCTATGAGGTTGCAGTCTCCTTCAGCTCCTTCAGTGAAGGACTTAATCTTTAACAAAGGAGCAACTGGCATCCAGTACCTCATCCCTATTATTGACTCAAGGAAAACCCATTAGATTGCTGGTAGTTATATCTGAGCAGTAATTAGGACTCGCACAGTTTGTCTAAGTCACTCTGCAGGTAGATGGCAGATAGATAGCAGAACAGGACTTGAACCCAGGTCTGTTGGACCAGCAAGCTCAGGTTCTTAATACCTGTGCTATGAGGCTAGAGATTTTCCTAGAACAAACCAGAGAGGCCTGGGGCTTGAGAGAAAAGACAGGGTTCTACTGTGAGTGCTGCTATGAAGACAACTTTGTCCTGTCACCCTCATTGGCTCCGACAGGCAGGTGGCATGACTCCTCTGTCCCTGCTTATTAATCTGCCTCCTGGTGTGGGTATGCTTAATTCCTAATACAGGGTTGGCAGGTAATAGATGGTGTGGGTGCTTGCTGAGTGACTGTATCTCTAGGGTCTTCTCAGTGACTCACAGAATTTGACTCTGGCTCATTAAAGCTGAACGGAAGTGTTTTGGATAGTGTGGGCTAGTGACCCTCTGAATGAGAGAAGATGAGACAAGCTATGAAAAGGACAGAGGCCATGGCATCCTCTCAGTCTTGGGAGTCTGGTGCTGGGACCTGGACTTATGTCTATGGTCTAGGGCTCAGGGACAAAGGGCAGTTTGATCCTGGAGGCTTATATGCCCATTGTCTCTCAGAACTTGATGTATTACTTGATGAGCATTTCTTGAAAGAACAAAGCATTCATATGAGTACACCCACATGGCTGTAGCCAGGGGCAGAAATGTTCTTAGAGGAGTCATTAAGGGAAAGCCCTCCATGGCTGCTCTTCTGTTTGTGAAACAGATATCATCACGATGCAGCTCTCCCACTCCAGGACCACCTCCTTTGCCTCAGAAATCGTTGGAGACCAGGTAGGAGAACTGAACTCTCTCGGGTTCACAAGGTAGATGGCGACTGGGCAGGTGTGGTGTGTATAGCCGTAAGACTTTGGGCACAGGGTTAAGCCAACCTCTCCTGGGTACTGAGGAATTTCCTCTCTCATAGGCTGAGAGTCCCTGACATTGAGGAAAGACCTAGCCAGGGGACTTGTTGGCTATAATCCCTTCCTTTCCTCTGTGGCCACTGGTAGCATTGCCCCCTTTCTGTGCATTTGATGTCCTCAGAAGAATAGACCCTGTGAAGACACAGGTCCCCTGAGCTGACTGCTCAGGATAAGTAGAGCCAGAATGAAGTGTTGGAGGATCCTAGGCCATGATTGAAGCTATAGCTGGTGGGTGTGCTTGCCTCCTATCAGAGAAGGGGCTTGCAGCTTTCTACCCACATTACTTTTGGATTTAAAGGCAGGCACTTTTCCTCTGCCTGAGTCTGTGGACACTGGGCTTCCTCAGGGAAACCCAGTGGTCATCTCTTATTAGTACCACTGTTGGGCCAGGCTTGCCCCAAGGTCTTACCTTATACGTGGGTTACCTCCCATAAGGTGATTTCTCTCTGACCTTTATTCCAAGCTGAAGGCAGGCTGTTGGTTAAGCATCTAAAATGCCCTGTTTATGAATGACACCAAGGAACCCTTTTCATGGTCACTAAGATTCCTTTCTGTTTATCCAGGGCTCAGAAGAAACTCTCCTGTAGTCTAGAAGACTTGAGACGTGAATCTGGCGATAAGGTTAGTTCATCAGTTGACCAATTACTCAGTTACTCCTTTAGGCTCAGCACATGCTGGGATGGGCTGGTGCGTGCATGCAGGTTTTAGGAAATCACAGACACAGGAACAGCAAGGTCAGAGCCCTATGCCAAGAAGATCATGGATTGTGGCCTCATCTCCTTAGTGTTACCTGGGATCTCTGCAGGGATTCTGAATGAGGAGTAATGTAGATAAAGAGGGTGATGTCGGGAGTACAGTCTGGGATATATAGAAGATTAGAGACGTAGCTTAAAACAAAAGTCTGGAAAGATCTGAGGAGGGCTTTGTGGCCCCTTGTGTGAGGATGGGCTTGACCATGTGACTGGACCCAGGGCAGGGTTGGAGGGGACAATGGAAGGCTTTGAGTTTAGCAATGACTAAGTACAGGTTGTCCTGATGGAGCCTCTGGTGAGCCATGCCTTATACTGTCCCCTGATTTCCATCAGAGTGACATGGTAGAGATCCACAGAAGTTGAGAGTTGACAGGATGAAGTGCCCAGGCACATGCCATTGCTCCACTGGTCATAGTGTTGGAAACTGCCCAGGATACTGTTCATGGCTAGACAGTGGCCTCTTTCTTACTGTGGGTGATGATCATCTGACTGAAGGAGTGAGGCAGAATTCTTACATCTCAGTGTGTCAGATATGAGCAGGAAGGTGGCTCTGAGCTGCTGATTGTGACTAACACAGCTCTCCTTTTCTCTCCATGTTTGAATCCTTCTTGTCACTCCATAGTGTGTCGATGGGAACAGCTGTCCCAGGTGGGAGGCCCAAGGTACATTCATTTATGTTTTCAATCATGTGTCCTTGTTGTGATGTTTGCTAAAGTATTTAGCAAGGAAGAGCTTTGTAGCTTTAAAATACTTAACTGTAAGAGTTAAGAAGGAGTGAAGAAAGGGGAAATATCATGTTGTGTGGTCCCATATGCACGATGCACTTTCTCTTATTATCCATGGTGTACCATTTATCATTATCACTCTGCTCTGTAGGCTCAGAGAAAACTAATCTCTAACGAAGAAGGCTAGGCTTAGTTATAGGGTAGAAGGTGTGGTAATTTCTACACAGCAACACTCCTCTTCTGTGCTGAGATGCCATGGTTAAAAATCACAGGTGTACATTCAGTCTATCTTCAGTGAACAAATCATGATATAAAAACTCCATTAGAACTCATTTTCTCCTGGAATCCTGCAGTGACAGCTGATTATAGTCCCTAGGTGGTAGAACAATATTGAGCCATGGTAAACTGAAGCTTTGTATAATTAGTGTCAGCTCCACCCAGCTACCATTGTAAGGGGAATGTACTGTGTATGGCCCTTCTGTGTCCTCTGCCTTCCAAAGGAGACATGCTGCTTCACTACATGTGGCCTGAGAAGGCCGTTTGTAATTTTCATACCATTATGGCAGAATGGGGAATTTCTGCTCTTCTAACTCTTTGTGGAAGAAAGACCCCATGAGTATTCTCATATCAGGAAGTATCAGAAAAAAGGGTTCTCTTTGCTTTTGTGTTTATGGCAGTCAGTGCTGTGGCTAGCCAGACATTCCTTAGGCCATGGAGATTGCTAAGAAAACATCTTCTGCCTGCTCTTCTATCTGTTGTGTTTTGTGGCCCCCTGGGAAAGTTCTGGAGCCCAGCCATCATTCTTCCAGCCTCAGCTTGAGAGAAGCCATTCATACTTGTCTCTAAGTAACATCTAAGTGGCCACCTACTTCCTTGGGCATGCTGCTGGTTCTTCATCCATGCTTTAAGACACCATGTTGCTTAACGTGGAGGGTGAGTGATGCAGGCCTGCTTATAAAGTGCACATTCTAGGTTGAATTGAGTTCTCTCACACCTTTGATCATAATTACAATCTTATGAAACTGGCTTAGCTCAACATGACCACCTCTTCCCTCCACACAGACCCTACCTCATCCCAGTACCATTCCACAGGTACAGTAGTTTTTCCACAGCATCTCCTTCCTGTGGTGCCTGGGCTTAAACTAAAGCTTTTTATGGCTGAGTGTTCCTTGTGTCAGTCACCCTTGTGTTCTGACTGCTAGCCATTGTCCCCTGAGTTCCTCAGACTGTGGACTTGGTCTTCTGTAGAATGAGTCAGTCTTTCCCATTCCCAATACCCTGGAATCAAGTCCCTCCAGCTCTCCGTAAGTGCTTTCTTCTCAGAGCTGTACATTGTCTTCCCCTGTAAGAGGGTCAGCTGCCTTCACACCACTCATTTCTCGGTGGGTTCTTTAAATTGTGCCCTGGGACAGATGGGTATGATATTCTAGATGCAGCCTGTGGTGTGCTTTTCTGTATCTAGGGTCTGTTCTTGATTGTTGAACCCCTTGAACATGGCCTATTATGTTTCCTATGCTTCTGTTTGTCTGCTGAAAGCTGTTTGCTGGGCTCTGTGCATATTATTTCTCAGCTAGCCTAGGGGAGGAATTGTTATTCACAATTGTTAGAAATGACCAAACAGAGGGTTTGAGAGGTTACACAGAAGAGCTTTCCCTGAGGCATTCTGACCCGAAGCTTAGCCCTCTCTGAGCTAGTAGGATACCCTTTTGTTCTGACTTAGAGCAGCTGGGTGATAGGTTCTGCCTGCTCTTTGGCTCTCCACATCTGGGGTTATTCTTGAGGCTAGGGAACAATTGGGGTCGGTATTCCTTTCTCCCTCTAGTCCTGCCTTGACATCCCATGTCTTTCTCCAAAATGAGACATTCCCTCAGCTTTGCTTCTTGGCTGAAGCAGTGTTTAGAGAGCCCACTCCATTGCCCTATGTTCCTTATTGGTCTGGGCCTTCAATCATCCTTGGGTTAAGGCATATTCAGTCTGTACCTAAGCTCTTCAGAGACCTCTCTGGTGGTCATGGTCAGAGTCTTCTGTCCTGGCCTTATACTGGGGGAATCTTTTGTGAAGCCTCAACAAAAAACCCATAATGAAAGTCTTTCTTATGGAAGATGGAACTTGGTGTCTGGTTCTTTGGTTCTCTAAACTTTAAAAAAAAAAAAAACCCAACTATTTTATTGTGTTTATGTGAGCACATGTGTCAGAGGTCTACTTAAGGTGCTCATTTTTCATTTTACTCCTCACTAAAGGACCTTTGTTGTTGCCTCTGCAGCTGCACTCCTCACTGCAGGCTGGCTGACGTCACAGTGGACTGATCTTACTGTAGGCTAGCTGACCTCATTGCAGGCTAGTTGATTTCATACAGGCTAGGTGACCTCACCACAGGCTAGATGACCTTACTGCCCACTAGATGACCTCATCATGGGCTTCATGACGTCAACATAGCTAGCTAGCCTTACTGTGGGCTCGCTGACCTCACTACGGGCTAGTTGACCTCACTGCAGGCTAGCTGACTTTAACGTGGGCTAGCAAACCTCACTGCAGGCTAGCTGACCTCACTGTGGCTCGCTGATCTTCCTGTGGGGTAGATGACCATCAGGCTTCTGGGTGATTCTTCTGTAGATTCATCTCATCATAGGAGTGCTGGGATTATAGATATATGCCATCACATCTGGCTTTTTAGTGGGTTCCAGGAATTGAACTTGGGTCATTAGGCTTAGGTAGCTAGGGCCTTTATCTGCAGAGCCATTTCTCTAGCCCACAAATCTCTTAACTGTTTTGACTACTTTTTTCCCATGGTCTGAGGTATGACTGAGTATTAGAATAATCCAAGACGCTTGTTAAAAATACCTGAAGTGGGTTCATTTTCAGAGGGGCTGATTCACGGGCCCGGGGAGGAGCCCATGAGTTGGTGTTGTTTTCATAGTGCCCTGCGTGAGTGTGAAGCAAGTGCTAGTGGATGAGCTAGCACTGGGAAGCTGCTGGGCTGGTTCACGTGTCTGATCATGTCTGACCTCTCTGCCCTGCGGGTCAGCACAAGCTTGAAGATGTCATGATCTTCATCTCTGGACATTCTGACATGTCAACTCATGGACCAGATTTCTTTAACACTCTCATTTCTCTCCAGATTTCTCATTTCTAAGTTCATATGTGGAGGCTCTTGTCAATGTGTAGTGAGTGAATGAACTGAATTTCAAACAGCTCCTCGGACATGAAATCAAACTGAATTCAGAAATGCACTGCACACTTGATTTTCAGTGAATGAAGCTTCAAAAGGTGTCTTGTCTTGGCAGCCATCCAACTTCTTTCAGACTTTCCAGTTTTTAAAATTGGTTCTGTTTCTCATATTACTCTTCTCTGGGACCAATCAAGTGATCCATGGTTGAGTCTCTTGGTGATGTTGTCTTATTTTCTTTGTATGCTCACACTTGCAATGTGTTCTATGTGCTTTCCTCAGGTTTGTAGTTTTAGTGATCTTTACATACTTCTTAGCAAAACAATGATAGTCTTTCTCCTTAAAATCAGGTGGCTTTATTGGGATTTCTTTTTAGAGGATCTAGTCATGGTGCTTGTTGCATCTAAGTGGTACCTCAAAGAGGATGGTTCTAAGTTCCTATAGACCCTAATATCACTGCTGTAGCATGGCTGTGCTCATGGCTGAGCCCTTGCAGAGATCTGCCTTGGTCTGGTCTGAGGAAGGATCTTACTTAGCAAAAAGCCTCTTTTGTGACCACAGGAAAGCAATACTCCTCTTACTTTCCTTTCCCTTGGGATCAACCATGACGCTAGCCAGTAAACTGTGGCTTGTTTTTTTGAAGAGCCTGAGGAGAATTTACGAGTGTGAATTCACTGAACCTCTAACTAACATGGGACACAGGGCACAGGGCTCTTTTCTTGAGAGCAGTCATCTCTGGCTTTGGGCTTGATGCTGTCTCTGTGTCACTCTGTGGATACATCTTTACCTTTCTCATTGACCAGGAGTCAACCGAAGTGAAAAGTGACTCTTAAAGAAAGGGTTTATGTACACAAGGATTTCCTAACTTGTTTGAGCTAAAGTCTGAGGATTAATTTGGCATCTCTCCCTCTCTCTCTTTCCAATAGGATAGCTCTTTCCTAGCGGAGCAGAAATACCCCACATTACCTGGGAAGCTTTCAGGAGCCACACCCAATGGAGAAGCTGCCAAATCTCCTCCCACTGCCTCCCTCCAGCCTGACTCTTCAGGGAGCAGCCAGCCAAAGCTGAGTGAGTATCCAGCTCTTGGGTTGGCCTTAGGAACAGTGTCCTCAACGTTCACAGTCACTGTAGCTATAACTGCAGCCCACAATTAAGAATAGTGGGGATTGTTTCTTGGCAAGTTGTGTCCCAGAGTGGCCCTGCTTTTAAAGATTCCCTGTCTGGATAAGCTGTTCCCAAGTTACTGTACCTCCATTCTCTCCTCTCTTCATTCCTCCTCAAATCCCTGCTTGTCCTCTTTACCTCCCCACCTCAGATATCTGCATTTACTCTTCATGTCCCACTTCTTTCTCTGACATCCTGGTCTTCTCTCTTCTGCATCTGCCTTTGATACAGCCCCTGTTACCACTAAGCTGACAGTATACACACTCCAAAATTGAGAGTATTATCCTAGGCAGATGTTTTGATGTGGTCCAGGAGGTCCTGCTTTGGTGTTCACTGAGTTCTCCTTACCTACTCCTAACTTCTCTACTGGCTATTCCCTTGGCTGTACTTGATTTCTTGAAACTCAATGCTGGCCTAGGCTTTCATAGCTCTAGATAAACCCTTAAGTAACTGAGTTCAATTATACTCAGACTGCTTCAGGTCATTGTACCTGCACAGGGACTGTCTGTGGTTTAGAGTGCTCCCCATTCCCATTGCTGATCCTCCTCCTCTGCCTGTGGATACCTCAGCTTGTGAGAAAGTGGCACCAGGATCCTTTGACCTGATGCCTCCTCTCATCATGCTGACTCTGTGGGCCAAGCTTGGACACCCTTTAACTTGTCCTTTGTGGGGTTGTTTTCCTTTCTGTTTGAGTTTTTCTCTTTTGCTAGATGATACTCTTTTTATTTCTTTGCTTCCCCGTTACTGTTGGGCTGGACTTTGGCCTCTCTTGCTTCTTCATGTGGCTTCTCTGCTTCTGGGTTGCTGAAGATCGCGGCTGGAGTGTCAGTGCTCCTGTATTAGGTACTGTGACTGTTCCAGGTGAGGTAGAATGTAAGAATACCTTTGCTTTCCATTTCTCATGCCCTGCCCACATTCCAGCGTCTCCCTCTGACTAAATAGCAAGCTCCTTATTGGAATAGTCTACAATTACTTGGACCCCAAAGTCTTAGAATTTGAAGACATTAAGTCACCCAAATTCTAAACACTACTCTCACTAGTTCTTAATGAGAGTCCTTGGAGGTGTTCTCAAACTCTTTTGGCTCCCAGTATCTTGGTATGGCGCTCAATCCTAAAGGCAACACTGGGAAGAGTGTTCTGGACTCCCGCAGAAGGATAGCTCCGGTGGAGGGGTGGGGTGCTGAAGGTTCCTCCTCACATTCATTCACATGCCTTTTCATTTTGTCCACCTTAGGAGACACAGAAGGTGGTTGGAAGATATAGTCATGGCCAATGAACTCTCATCTACTTCATCTGGTACTGAGTCAAGCCCCCAATCTCCCCTGACACCAGATGGCAAACGGAGCCCCAAAGGCATTAAGAAATTCTGGGGAAAGTAAGTTGGTGGTAATGGTTGTAACGATGTGTTTAGATCAGGCAAATGCTGTTCCAGTCCACATTTGCATAGCTGCAAAAGTAGAATACTCACATCCAGAGAAAAGACTGTGAGTTATTATTTGTCACAAATCAGAAGTGTGACAGGCACTCATCTAATACGGCTAGTTGCCGTGTGTCTTTCATCCTAGGCATCCCTCTGCCCCATATCCATGCTTCCATGATGATGCACAGCTGAGAGTGTGTTCTTTCTGTGCCTCATAAAATATTTTAAAGACCAAAAGCCAAGTACTTGCTAGTCCAACTGATTAATTCTGAACAGGGGCAGAAACTGGAGTCTCCTCAAAGGCATCAGCCTTCACTTTGATCCTGTGAGGAGTGGCTCAAATCCCAGGGTTAGGCTTAGTATTAAATTTAGTCTGTTGGAAGCACTGTCACAGGTCATCTTCCCTGGCTTCAGGGTAGGGAGTAGGAAGGGTAGTGCCCCTGAGCTCTGAGCCTTCATCTAGCCCCTCACAGTCTCTGAACTCCTTTCTGTGCAGAATCCGAAGAACTCAGTCAGGAAACTTCAACACTGATGCACCGGGTATGGCAGAGTTTCGACGAGGTGGGCTCCGAGCAACTGCAGGGCCAAGACTTTCTAGGACCAGGGACACCAAGGGACAGAAATGGTAAGGATCCATCCAGGCCATCTGTGAAGAGCTTTTTGAAATCCTGGTCAGGGTACAGTGCTAGCAGGGGCTGTATGCCCCATAGCCTCAGAGGCTGAAGGCAGGAGTCTTTCATGTAGAGCTTGTCTGCTTGCCATGAGTAGATATGCCCACACTCACAGGTGCTGAGGTAAAAAGCATAAGACTCCCTGCAGCCGGGCATGGTTGGGGTAGAAAGGCTATATTTGTTACTTTTCTAGTTTTTGCAAACAAATAGCAAAACACCAAACCTGACAAAAGCAACTTGAGAAAAAAAAAGAGATTATTCTGGATGTCAGCCCATCTTGATGAGGAACGCATGGTGGCAGCTTAAGGTGGCTGCTTACATCTTCAGTCAGGAAGTGGAAAGAGACGAGATAAATGCTGGTACTCGGATTACTCCCTCCTTTTTATCCAGCCGGGGTCCCCAGCTGTTGGTACTATGCTGCCTAAAGTTAGGGTGCATCTTACTACCTCGATTAACCTAACCTAGAAACTGCCTCAGAGAAGTACCCAGAGATGTGTCTTTTAGGTAATGACAGATCCTGACTGGTTTACAGCATTAACCACCAGAAAGGCTCTGTGCTGTTGTCTCTCATTGTCAGTGATGCCTTTCAGACGGGGTTGTGAAGCCAATCAGAGTGGATTCTAGAATCCCAAAGCTGGGTTAGTATCACATGCTAACTGGAAGCTGTATGCTGTCACTCGGCCTCTACCCCTCTACTCCTCATTTGCACTGGCCAAGTGGGGATTGAAAATAAATATACTGTTAAAGTTTAATTAGAATTATGTGAGCTTCTGCACATCTAATCTAGGCATCAGCCACCTGCCACTCAAGGATCAACATCCTCTTGTCTTTTTGAAAGAAATTGTGCTGTCTTACCTGCCTCTAGGCCGGTGTCCTCCTACAGGCTCCACATGGAAGGTCTTGGGGCAGCCTCCATCTTCCAGTATCCCTCATATTTGCACTATAGCAAACTGCATTGAAAGGTGCACTGAAGGGGGCTGCTAAGGTGCGAGTGGTATGGACATCAGAGCACTGAGTTTCACATGACTGTCCCAGCATGTTCCAATAAAAAGACACAAAAGAGCAAGCCCATTTGGAGGTATCCCTGATGGGCACTCTCCCGTGCCTCTTATTGCCCCCTTTCTTTCCTTGTTCTGAGAGACTGTCTCCCACAAACCTGCACTTATGGATCCTTGCTTGTGTGTGGTGCAACCCCTTTCCATATCAGCACCCCCTGTGACGTGGCATCTCCAGCCCAATCTCCGGAAGCCTGATATGCAGAGCCAGCTTTGGTTGGAATGTGCTACTTAAAAGTTTAACCAAAGTGAAATGAGTTCTCTTGCTTGCCCTTATATTCACAATGCAAATACTAATTCTCAGAAAAAACACGGGTTTCTGGCTGAGAGCAAAGACCATTTCCTGAAATGTGCTCTGTTCACAGGCTTGCTGTCTCTTTTTCTCTCCCATACCCTGAGGAAGGGATCCTTAACTTACTGCTACCCTCAGATTTCAAGACTGTTAGATCCTCCTAGTTTTGAGACAGGACCTTCCCATACTTACCTCTGCACTGTTGGATATCCTCACACCTGTATTATATTATAATCCATGATGAAAGGAGGAGGGTGGGGTTGATCCTTCTAATCTTGGATGTATGTCCTCAGTAAATACTAGCTTTGCGGTGGTGGGTAGGGAATCTAAGAGCACAACTAAAAAGGTGTCAATCAATTTGGAACCAAAGAAAGCTTACCTGTATATTCCATAATTGGATACTGTCATTTACCCAGCAATTTTTCTAATTTAGACATTTTGATTCTGGGTTCTCAAGAGATGAGAATGGAAAGGTACAGTAAACTCCAGTGATCGGTCTTTGGTCCAGTTCTGGCTGCGTCTTTAGGGCTTGAGTGTAGAGGAGAAAAGAACATTCCAAGACTAGCAGGCATGTTTCTAGCCAGTTCACTGAGCCCCTGCCACTCCAGGCCTGAGGCAGAAGTGTCAGGCACGCCCTCTGCCTAAGGAAGGTGCTGCAGCACCAGAGGCTGATTTGCTGGAATGTCTTTGTGCTTTCTTGAGAGGGTCCTGATGAGTTTGTTTTGTTTTCTTAATAATGCCTGTGCTAACAAACATGAAACTTCCCTGGGGAGAAAAGACTGGTATTACCCTTAAGGAGAATATAATGACATACCAATAGCCTCTGGCATGTAATTCATAGATATTTAATACATAACCTTTTATAAAAAGCTTAACACTAATATTCTGGTGGGGCTACCAGCCCCAATTCTTTTTCTAGTGAAAATTATGTATTTTTTATTTTAAAAATGTTTCATAGATAAATTTAGATTCATGGAGAAGCAAAACTTATTGTTTCATTCCCCCAGGTAAAGTCTTTCTGATTTATATCCTGGAGCACACTGTACAGAGAGAGTCTGTTGCCACTACAGCCTTATCAAAATTATGTGTTCATGTTTCTTCTCTGTTTAATTTTCTCCACTCTCACAGATTTCTGCAAGTTTACAGTTTTTTTTCAGTTTAAATTTCCCATTTATTGGTTTAGTTTGTGAATTTTCTGTATGTGGGCCAGTTTCAATTAATATCTTTGTTACAGTTTTCTATCCACTCTCCCCATATTAAGGTTAAACCATGTCTGGTAATTATATTAAGACAGACTGGGGCTCATACCAGAATTTTACCTTTTTAATGACACTTTGACAAGTGAAGCTTTTATATTTCTATATAGTGAGGCTCATTGACTTTATCGTTTCCTTATGGGGAACAGGCGTTCGATAGATGCAGAGGTGCTGGGTCTGGTACTGTAGGAGCAAAGAGGGCGGCTGGGCAGGAGATGGACAAAGATGTGAGTGGGAAGATCCTGAAGATACAGGCACAGCTGTACCTGGATTGTCTTGAACAGTCCATAGGACAGGAGTTTTCAAATTATGACCTCAGAAGCATGCACTTCCTTCCTCCTTCAGAACAGAACTGTCCTCCTGGTATATATTCTGAATGTTTTCCTCATTCTATAAGTAAATATAAAATAAAATATATTGTTTTTATATAAAAAAAAAAGAGAATGAAATGAGGGCTGAGAATGTGGCTTAGCTGGTAAAGTGCCTGCCATGCAAGCATGGGGACTTGAGATCCGCAGAGCCTGGTAAAGGCCAGGTGTGGTGCACATGTCTGCTTGTAACCCCAGTGCCGCAGGGAGGGGAACAGAGGCATGTGGTTCCTTGGAGTTTGGTGGCCAGTCAGTCTAGTCATTTCGTGATCTCAGAATTCAGTGAAAGCCCTGACTTAATATAAAGTGGAGAAAGATGAGAGACACGTGGTATTGATATTTGGGTTCCAAATACATAGTGCATACACATATATATGCCCACACATGAGTGTAATACAAACAACACACACACACACACACACACACGCATGCAAAAGAAACAAAAAGCTAGGTATGGTGGTTAATGTTTCTAATGCCAGCATTTGAAAGGTATATTGCCAAGAATTCAAGGCCAGCATGAACCATGGATTAGGCCTTGTCTCAAAACACAAACTACTAAAATGAAAACCAAACAACTTACAAGCCAAAATGCCAGATCACATCAAAATCAGGAGATAAACTTCATTTAGAAGTGATGAAGAAAAAGTTGATACTCACATAAAGTGAGTACTGAACTCACTATGAAAAAGTTGTCATTTCTTGCTGATTCTTGCTGTTGTGATTTCTTCTGACATCAACAAAGGCAACATGAGTCTGATGCCCCTGCTGGAAGGATACAGACAAGACACCATTTAAGGAGTGGATTGGCCACTACACTGGAGAACCTGAGCTGTAGAGTTATCACTCACCTTACTTAATAGAAATTTTCTGAAATGGCACCAATGATTCTGAGAATACATATTAACAGTGCCAGTTGCAAATTTTGGAGCTGATGCTGTTTATTATTCTTATACTAAAAAAATGAGGGCTGGTGAATGTAGGTCTGCTGTAGAGCTCTTGCTCAACATGCATAAAGCCCTGAGTTCCATCCCCAGTACTGACAAAGTGGGCATGGTGGTACACATCCGTAAGTCCAGCGAGCCTGAGTTGGAGGAGGCAGAAGGTTCAGACATTCAAGGTCACCCTTAGCTACCTATTGAGTCTGAAACTGCATTAGGCCTGGCTCAAAAATAAAACTAAAAATATATAAGTATTATCAATCAAGCTAGAAACTATACTTAGTAAAGTTCTATTCTTATAGAAAGTATCACAGAGCACACACCTAAAATGTGAAGGTAAAAACTGCTACAGAACTATATCTAGGAATTAAGATTTAAAAAAAGCATTGAATTTTGTGTGGGGGTTTCATGTTAAATTTATAAATTTTTAGTGTTTTCTCATTCTAAATATTTCCCATTCTATATTGAAATTTTATATTTTCTATACAGCGGTGCCCCAACTTGTATAAATTCTAGTTTTATAAAACCAGAATCTAACCTTTTGAGCCCTGCTGAAAGGAAGCTCTAGGCTAGGGTGTTCAGTACCTCACCCAGTATTTATTCTAGAGTGCTGGCTTCTTTCTGGACCTTTAAGGATTTCCCTGTTTAGCCAGGTATTCAGCAAGTTCTTAAAAATCATTTCTGCATGTTAGGGGTACAGCTGACCCTAGGGGTGCAGAAGGCCTAGGTTTCTGGCTGGACAATGTAGGTAGTCTACAATGGTTGCATAAATGGTACTGACTGAATCTTCATGGTCTTTTTCCTTGTCACTTCCTAACAATAAAATGTAACATCCACACATAGGTTTATGTTGGTTAGGTGTGGTACGTAATCTTGGCAGGATGTGTGTAGGTTCATGCAAACACTAGATTTTAGATCTAGGGCTGGAACCTGGAATTCATCCTCCATGGGTACCAGAGTAGAACTGTTCTTTCCTAGAAGGGACTCTCTCTGACTAGCTTGTCTTGTTGATCAATAAATCCCCATTTATATTTAAAACTGAATATAAAGTTGTTTTGTCTACCTTCCCCCTATGACTCAGATGGAATTTCAAATGTACCATTACAGTCACACTTCAAATGAAAAATTTATGTCCTTAAGAATGGATGGTTTTTAATACCTAGGTGTCCTGTCCAGGAACATGACCTAGCTCTTCATTTATTCATGTCTACTTTTTTATGTGCTCAGTTGAGTGTTGCAGCTACATCAAGTCACCCTCGGTGCACCCCCACTCTGCCCTCATACACAGCCAGAGAACATCTATGTGCCTTGTTAAGGCAGCTCCTAGAGAAGTTATAATTTTAGTTGGTTTGGTGGGCATGTTTTTTTTTATTGTTTTAATAAAAGTCATTGACGTACATGGATAATACATAGAAAATTGACATTTGCATGTAATGTTCATTCTGTATGCATAAATATATTCATTTGTTTTCCTATATATACATTCATTCTCCCTCTTCCAGTAATTTTAGCTACTGTGGGTTTCTAGGTAGGAAATCATATCTAAAAAGAATTTGTTCTTTATTTTTACTTTTTAAAAGCTATACTATTTTATCCGTCCATACTTGGTTAGATCTTTCCACCAGGGTTATTAATAATAAGTACTGATAGTGTCACAGAACACATACACAAACCACAACACACACACACACACACACACACACACACACAACACAGCATGCACTATACACATGCACCTTTCTGCTGATTATAATGGAAATGCCCCTAGTATTTCATTAATAAATAAAGTATTTCATTAATAAATAATTTATAAATTAGAAGAGCTTTGGCTTCTATCTTCCTCTTTTCCTATTAGAGAATGGACTATTTCACTGGTAGAGAATGGATTGTCTTTTCCTAGTTTCCCGAGCATTTTCCAAAGACTGCTGAGTCTTTGGCTTGCTAATGGGTGTTCATACTTGTTTTTAGACCTATGTGCACAAAATAGTCCCTGAGGACCATGGAAGCTGCCCTATGCTCAGAAACGCTGCAGTTGAAACATAAAACCTGCTATTAAGGTGGCTTTAGAGCCTCACAAACATCATTGGGATGTACTACAATGACATTCACCTTATTGGTTCTTTTAAAAGACAGTGTTTTTGGTTTTTTGTTTGTTTGTTTGTTTTTTTAAACTAAGGCTTTGTGCTATGCAAAGCCCCAGGTACCTTATAACACAAGCATGCTCTTCCTTTGCTTCCAGTGATGCCAATGCCCCCTTTGCCCAGTGGAACACAGAACGTGTATGTACATGGCTAGAGGATTTTGGCCTGTCTCAGTATGTGATCTTTGCCAGGCAGTGGGTGACATCTGGCCACACACTACTGTCAGCTACCCCTCAGGACATGGAAAAGGTAAGGGCTGAGTGTGAGGAGAAGACTCCCCTATCCCCCCCTCCTCGTCCCCAGAGCAGTGCATGGGTAGGTGGTAGCCTGCGTCCATCCCTTATACACAGAGGACACACAGGGAAGGCTGAGATTGCCTTTTGCTACAGGATAACATCCCAGGGCACTGTGTACCTACCCCGGGCTCTACCACCACTCTCGAGAGCATCTCTATCCTGACATGACATCCTCTAGGACCACATTGTTTGCCAAAACTTTACATGTGGTCTTCATCTTTTGCTTTCAGGAGCTAGGGATTAAACACCCCCTCCATAGGAAGAAGCTGGTTTTAGCAGTGAAAGCGATCAACACCAAGCAAGAAGAAAAGTCTGCGCTGCTTGACCATATTTGGGTGACACGTAAGAAACAGGCATATATTTATTGTTCTGAAGGGCAAAAGAAGTTCCCATTGAATGTATGCCTCAAAGACAGCAGCTTACTTGTGAAAGACAGATGGACTACTAATGCTTTGGGGGAAGGAAATCAAGAACCTCAAAATGATCAGTTGTGCCAGTTCTCCCTTGGCACCCACAGCATCTTTTCTCATGAATCCTAATGCATCTGTTTTTGTAGGGTGGCTTGATGATATTGGCTTACCTCAATACAAAGACCAGTTTTATGAATCAAGAGTTGATGGGCGAATGCTGCAATACCTAACTGTGGTGAGGAGTTTTCCTTATTTTCCAGTGAGCATTCAGCCCAGGTTTCCCCATGCTTGTCATTTTAAATGTGATCACCTCTTTTCTTTGCATTCTTTTAAAAAAGATTTATTTATTCATGTATTTTATGTATGTGAGTGCTCTGTCTTCATGCACACCAGAAGACATTAGATCCCATCACAGATGGTTGTGAGCCACCATGTGGTTGCTAAGATTGAACTTAGGACCTCTAGAAGAGCAGTTAATGGCTCTTAACCACTGAACCATCTCTCCAATCCTACCTTTCCTTTATTGTTAAGGCCCTGAAATAGTACTGTTATCATCCAAGGCACATCAGGTGCCAACGTACAAACCATGGTGGTAAGCCAAATTGTCTGTGAGAATCTTTCTGAGATGTGGAAGACACATCTGTGTTTGGTCAGGAAAGAACTGCTGGGGTCTTTGGTTACCTTAGAAACTGACTCATCAACCAGAACTTTTCTTTTCCAGAATGATCTACTCTTCTTAAAAGTCACCAGCCAGCTACATCATCTCAGCATCAAATGTGCTATTCACGTGCTACATGTCAACAAATTCAACCCCAACTGCCTGCACAGGAGGCCTGCTGATGAGGTGAGGGAGTGTACTAGCTGTCCAGGTGGCTCTGAGTCAGGGCACCTGGAATATCATGAGAAAATGAGGATGCTTTCATCACAAAGTAGATCATTGTGTTTAAGATTCTGGTACCTGTAACTCCCCTGTTGTCTCTGATGGTGGTTTTCTAGGTCATCGTAATGATCTAAGGATTTGATGCAGCATAAAAGAGAGAGAAAAGGAAAGACAATATGGAAACATGGGCGTCAAGTAGGCAAAGGAGGCAAGGTCCAAGGGGTCAGAAGAGACAGAGTTCTAAAAGACTGGACAGTTCAGAGTGGGTTACTCTCCTTGCTAGTGTAAAATTAACTAGCCTTCAGCCTAGATTGTGTAGGACCTTACTAGAGGGGAACTAGTGTAGACAAATGCAAAGAACCACATGGCTGATATACATAATACTGTTCTATAAACTTTAGGAGTTCCTGGTGAGTTCCAAACTGAAAGCTTACGGATCATGTCCCACCTTCTCAGTTGTGGAGAACTGGCCTACCTCTGGTTCTTTAAGGGTTTTACATACCTGCCTTTGCCATCTAGTCTTTATTTCCTTGCTATTCAACAAATATATCTTGCATGCATTCTGTGTGAGTGCTGAGCATTTTGAAGCCCACAAGGCTGTGTGAAAGTATGTAGACATTACTATGTTTTATAAAAATATTTACCTTTTATTTGTGTATCTGTCACACATATATGGGTGCCTGCAGAGGTCAGAAGAGTTCATCAGATCTCTTGGGGCTGGTTGTGAGCTACCTGACATGGGCACTAGGAACTGAACCTGGGTCCTCTAGAACAGTAGTGAGCATTATACTGCTGAGCCCTCTCTCAAGCCCCAGCTTCAACGTCTTTAACTCCCTTAAAACATTTGTCCATGCCAAAGAGTACTTTTACCTAGAAAACACTTGGCTCATAGTTGAATCTTTAAAATTCTGTTGGATTACTGAATAAAAACCTGTATGTCTATTGGTTTGTGCCAAAATTTCGGATGGTAGAGTCAGATAGTTAGGTATAGATGTTTCAGCAGGATTCAGTAAGATACTGATTACCACTCTTAGTAAGTGGCCCAGATAGCTTGAGTCTGCTGTTCTGGTGGAACAACTCAGACAAGACTTCCCAGAGGTGTTGACCCCATAGAGAGCCACACAGAGCCTAACTTTTTCACTCTCCTCCATCATAGAGTAACCTTTCTCCTTCGGAAGTTGTGCAGTGGTCCAACCACAGGGTAATGGAGTGGCTGCGATCCGTGGACCTGGCAGAGTATGCACCCAACCTTCGAGGGAGTGGCGTCCATGGCGGCCTCATTGTGAGTGGCTCTCTGGGCTAGCTCACCAAACTGGGGTATTCCCATACCACCTTTCTCTCCTAGTTTTATTCATGTTGCTATGATTAAAAAGAAAAACAAAAAGCAAAAAACCCTAAAACATAAGGGTGAGGAGGTTTTAGCTCAGTTATAGACTTCTGTCCATTGCCACAGGGCAGTCAGAGTATAGGACAGGAGCTTGAGGTGGCTGGTCACATGACATCTGCAGTTGAGAGGAGATGATGAATACGTCATGCTGCTCAGTTCCTTTCTTACCTCTTATACCATCCAGAAGCCAGCCCATGAAATGGTGCCAGCCATATTCAGACAGCCTACCTCAAGAAAAATCCCTCACACTCATGCCCAAAGGCCACCCTCATCTAGCAACCCCTCCCTGAGACTCTTCCCAGATGATTCTAGTGGGTCAACTTGATGATTAAAGCTAAGCCTCATACTTTGTAAGGACCAGGCATTCTAGCGGGAAAAAATGAGGTAATTCATCTGAACTGTTTTACAGAATTTGAAATCTCAAGAGTATTTCTGAGATCTCTGGCTGAGCATTATGAGCCTTAAAGACAGCTAGGATGACTTCAGTGAGGACTCCAGTCAGCTGGGTGCTGGCATGAGATCAACTCTGAACAAGGCAGTTCCACCTGTTCCCAGAGGAACACAGGGGCTGGGGAAGTGGATCAGGTCACCAAATGCAATTTCCTGATTGCTATGATATGATCTTTATCAACACTTAGCTCTGTCAGGTATCAAAGCCAGAAGGGAAGTGTGGAGGTGGTGGCCTAGATGCCATCAGAGAAGACTGGAAAACAGCCTTATCAGGAAGGCTCTGGTTCTCTGCTAGCCTGTGAACATGAGGCCACCAAACATGCTCGTTTGATCAAAGCTAGGCCCTTATGCTGGGAGACAGTGTGGGTAGGACACAGAACACAGCCTCTGTTCTGGACGCACCCAGTGCCCAGGGCAACAAGTCCCCAACCCTGCTCCTCAGTGCCCTCTATAGTAACCACTGGCTAGGTTTGTCTATGTTTTCTTCTTAGATCCTGGAGCCTCGCTTCACTGGGGACACCCTGGCTATGCTTCTTAACATCCCCCCACAGAAGACGCTCCTCAGACGCCATCTGACCACCAAGTTCAACGCCCTGATTGGTCCTGAGGCTGAACAGGAAAAGCGAGATAAAATGGCCTCACCAGCTTACACACCTCTGACCACCACGGCCAAAGTTCGAGTGAGTTGTCAGAGTCTGTGTGTGGGTCCCAGCATCCTGTCTTCTGATCCTTATGCTAAACATCTGTTAGTTCGATGCTTGGGCCAAACTAATGAGTACAGCCTTACATGAGGGCCATGCTTGGCTTTTGCTGTAGGAGTCTGCTCCTGAGGTCTGTTCATCTTTATTAGATCCATTCCCTACTTGGCCTAAGTCCCAGGATAACAGCCTAGGTTTCTGTATACTGGAAACATGTACAGGAAGTAGCTCTTCTTGGGAAGCTGTGCTCTACTCCTGTTCTGCCAAGCAGATGAGTTCCAGGTTCCTTCAGTCAGGCCCATCTGTGTGCCACAATGCCCTGGTGTCTTGGTCACAGCCATCTTGCAAGCCCTAAGAGTGCTCTCAGAGCAGCACATCATGCTTGTGTTCTGTGATACAGCCAGCACACAGTATCATCCAAGCACCTCTCGTTCTGTGGCCTCTCTGAATCCTATGAAGTCTGGCCCAAGTCACACCATCCTTGCAGGCCACAGGTAGCCTCCAGAAGCTGAGCTGAACTCTCCCCAAGCAATTATTCGACCCAGCTCTGCCTCCTGCTCATATTCCTTCCTCTAAGGATGCAGGACAGGTCCTATGTCTTGGGGATTCCAGCAGAGCAGTGTGGGTGAAGCTCAGGCAAAAAAGAAGGCCAGCCCAGGTTCTTCCAGGGTCTCGATATCCTTGTGGCTCTGGGCGCCCCTCACTCATTCATGTGCCAGCAGCTGTGGTGACCTCGAGCAGACAGTAGCATTCCAGGGTACCCTTCTATCTACCATGGGAAATAGGGAGTTGCTGGGGAGGAGGGAAGTGGGGCTGAGTTTTAGGCACAGCCTCAGAGGAGCAGCTCTGTGTTGAAGGTGTCTCATCTGCCAGCCTTGCTTCAGCATAGAGCATGTCATTGGGAGTTCTGCCTCCTACAGCACTTTCATTTCTTTCCTCCTGAGCTCGCTCTGAGATATATTGTCAGTCACATCTGCACACCTACCCGGAGCTCCTTCTCATCATCTTGCATTTGCTGTTTCAGCCTAGGAAACTTGGCTTTTCACATTTTGGAAACATGAGAAAAAAGAAGTTTGATGAATCTACGGATTACATTTGCCCGATGGAGCCCGGAGATGCTGTCAGTGACAGCCACAGGGTCTACGGTGTCTACCGGGGCCTCAGTCCCCTTGATAACCATGAACTAGATGGTCTGGACCAGGTGGGACAGATAAGCTGACATCCCTGTCATCTGCCTTCTCTGTGCACGGAGAGCTCACAGTAACACCGAGTGTCACCATATAACTGCACTTCACCCTCGTCCTTGTGCATGGCCTGCAGAAAACAACTGTGTGTCTTTGGGCTGGTCTCCCTACACACCTTAACAATGGTCAGGATATACAGTTACACACCCACAAAGGAGACAGACTTTGGGGACTATAGCCAAATGTGGACTCAAGGAAAATCACCTGAAGACATTTGTACATGTTTAGTAATTCATAATATCCATATTTCACATGAGCAGAGGCAGGCCCTATGCAATCCCAAGAGGCTCAGTTCTCAGACACTGCCCCTATTCTCCAGTAGAGGGAAGAATTCAAGTGCCTTAGGCCTGTGAGCCACAAAGTCTTGGCTGAGATCAAAGTGCCAACAGCGGGTATTTAGGCCATAGTGACAATGTAATTTGATTGTACCTTACTATAGGGTGGCTACTTGTTTCTGATAATAAAAATATTTATATAGAAAGTATGAGCCATTTTTAATTTTCTTGGGGGCTGGAGGTAGAGTGATACTCACTACACTGCTTAAGGGCCTATAACTTAGGATCCAACCAAGAGGATGGACATCTGTCAGAGGATGCCTGTGGCCCTATTGTCTTGGGCCTCATCTCCCTCTGTGAAGCATAGAAGCAGCCGGGGTGTCATGCACCCCCTCGCTAGAGGTTACATCTGTCACCCAGAACCTATGTAGTTTTCCATTTCAGCAGAATGAGCCTCAGAGCGAAGGTGGGAAGACGAACAGGCAGCCTTTCTGGCAAGCTTCTGCTTTTCACATCTTGCCTACTTCTGTTTCCTGGAAGAGTAGAAACAGAGCTGGTCTCTTGCTTTAGACACAGACTAGCTGGTAATGGGCTCACCAGATGGCCTTTGTCTGGCCGGAGACTGACCGGGAAGAGATATATACTCTGCCAGTCTGAGCTTCTGCTCAGGAAATTCCAGTTTGGGACTGGCTAACAGTCGACTCCTGGGTCAGTGGGCTTCATCTAGAGAATTAGAGAAGTGTTTTATCCATCTGGCAGGGAAGGCAGGACTGATGACCCCGTTATGGCATTCTGATTCTACCTCAGATGCAGCTGATGCTTAACATTTTGGTCTTAATACATACAGAAGGCTCAACCATAGTCTGTTACTAAAGGCTGCTACCTCCTCTGAAGTCCAGCTAGTGAGAGAACTGGGCATAAGGTTGCAGGTGGGCAATACTAGTATTTAGTTCTGGTACCCAATGGCCAATGCTGTTGTAGAGCAGGTCAGGCCAGGTTTTGTGCCCTGTTGGTCATGTCCCAGTGAGGGGCTGCATGCACCTGTTTTCAGACCTTACATGGGCTTGTATTGCTGCTGAATCTGTGGCCTCATGTGATTCCCATTCCCTTAGTGGATCTGAGTTTTCCTCCTACAAAGGTTGCCCTTGATGCCTCCATGTCTACGGCTTCCAGATAAGGAAGATGGAGGAGGGGAGGAAGAAGGCAAGAGAAGGAGGATCCTGTGCTGTGAAGAGGCTGCATCCTCCTGAAGATGCCCTCTTACACCACAGCAATGATATCTGGGGTCCTGTGCCTGGAAATCATCCTCCAGTCCAGTAATCTGGAGGCTTCCATCTCTGTTGCTTTCTGCTTCTGGAAATAGCTGGACCACTGGACAAGAGGCTGCTCGACAGGCTCTGCCTGTGGCCTGCTTCTCTACACTGAGTGCTGGTGCTGAGTGTGGCTTCGGCAGAGTCTGTGTGCATGCAGTGCAGGAAGTGAAACTGCATGGGTCTGACCAGCCGACGCTCCTCAGAGCCTAAAACATACAGCATCCACCCTCCAGGGAAGAATGTCCTGGAGAGGATGCGCTTGAGTAGAGGGGCCTTTGCATGCCACTGTCTTTGTAAAGCATGGGCTTCACCCCTGTGTGCTGACTAGGCTGCTACCCATTTTACAGATGGCACCTTCTGAAGGCACCGTGACACAGATAGGGCTTCTCTCCCAAGACATCCACCGCCTCACGGTAGGATTTGACTCCCCTCCTTGTGGCATGGCTCGTAAAGCCCAGTGAGCTTGGTGTGGTGTGGTGTTCGTGGCCACAGGAGAGGAAATGATGCTACTTGATAATGGGTCAGAACCTGAGGCAGCCCCGAGGCCCACAGCAGCCCAAAGACCTCCTCCATTGGCCTTTTGCTGACTTTGAGCCACTGCAGGGCATTGCAGGCTTACAGGCCTTTTGGAAAGTTGGCCTAAACATTCAGGATGCTGGAGCCTTTCTCTGGTCTCAGAGCTGGTAATGATATGATGGTGCCCAAGCAGTTTTGGGTCACCCTTCCAGCCAGACGAAAGCTCTGACTCACTTCTGGCCCACTGAATACTGTTTTGTCTTCTTGGCACAGAAGAGGATGCGTTCCCATTGCTCCTCTGATATCATGGTATGAATCATGATATCATACCTTGAAAGTTAGGAAAGCCTGCCATGCCCAAGAATACAAATCAATCCATGAGGAGGCAGCTTGGTCCCAAGCAAAGAAGTTTGGGGGAATATAGGAGTGACTCAAGTTCTTGTTTGCCCTTCACTAGCTCTAGGAGCTTAGGTGTGCTATTGTCCCTGAGACTGGCTTTAGTTACTTCTAGATACCTAATATCATTTATCCCTAATACAGTGGGGCCAATGATAGCCCTCTTGTATATTGCATGGGAAAACCAGAGGCAGCAAGAAATGGCTACCCACAGTTAGAAAACTGTCTAAAGGCAAAGTAGAAGAGTTCCTTATGTCAATGCCATACAGACTTTGTCTCTTGGCTCACACAGGAAAATGTCTCTGTATAATCTTGGCAAATGTTTGGTGGTCTTGAAATAATAAGTTTGCCGGGCGGTGGTGGCGCACTTGGGAGGCAGAGGCAGGCAGATTTCTGAGTTCGAGGCCAGCCTGGTCTACAGAGTGAGTTCCAGGACAGCCAGGACTACACAGAGAAACCCTGTCTCAAAAAACCAAAAAAAAAAAAAAAAAAGGAAATAATAAGTTTATCTCTAACGTAAAAGGCTTAGTTTTAGTGTGTGTGTGTGTGTGTGTGTGTGTGTGTGTGTGTGTGTGTGTATATATATATATGGATGGTGGTGGTAGGGACTGAACCTAGGAAATTGTGCAAGAAAGGCAAGCGCTTGTGTACAGCAGGCTTTGTCCTCAGCCCATTTTTATCTTAACATTACTGTCTGTCCAACACTCAGTGCTCAGGCTCCCTGGGATACCATAACTTTGTAGGCCAGTGATGTTAGATATGGGCCATTTCCGGTGTCTGTTTCTTATGAAGATGCTGCAGGGTAGCCTTGGCCTATGGACTCTTAAACTGCCCCTTTGGCTGTGTTCTTCCAGACTCTACTGAGCCAGGACCAACTACTGAATGACCCGCCTGGCTGTCCCTGATGCTGATGACTGCAGATGACATTCTTCATGGGCTGAGAGCCTAGCGAGGCACGTGTGGAGCCCGAATGTTTGCCTCAATGAGGAGTTGGCACAGAGCCACCTAGATGGGGCTTGTGAGCCACCTTGGATGTAGGTGCTGACAGGAGCAAAAGCAGATGGGTGGGGCAGATGTGCAGACGTGTCCCCGTATTTTTCTGTGTCACCAGTGCTTGCTTTCCGCTACACTTTTCTACCTTTTATACTTTTATATGCCAATTGCAGACCTCTCCCGCAGAGATGAAAGTGAGGTGATAAATGCAGAACAAAGACAATGAGCTATTAGTTCATAAAAGCCTCTGATTGAAGGGGGAAAATGGTTGTACAAACTGTTCTGTGTGTTCTGCAGTGGCTGAGTGAAATGATTGGGGGGAGGAGCAGGGGACCCTCTGGGGAAGCTTCATAGAAGTATGCATGTCCACTTCCAGAAGCCTGGGCCTGTGAACCAGGCCTCCTCTCTTGATCCCCCCAGCAGTTCTCATCTACCTGCATTCTAAGACATGCAAGGTAATATGACACATATTTCCCCCTCGCCTGCCTCAGGTACAATGTCTGGTCAATCATCTCCCCCTAGTGGACAGTCTTCAAACTAGAACTTTATTTATTTTCCTGTTCAGTCTCATTCAAGCCAGTTCCTGCCCAGGCCATGACTGTTGTAGTTCCAGCCTTGCTATCTGATTGTTACCCATGGTTTTTTACTTGGTTCCTCACTTTCTTAGATGGTCCCTGCCAAACATTCTCCACTTCTGTCACCTTGTCACATTTCTGCTTTGAATTCCTTAATCACAGATGAGCATGGTGTCTTGCCACCTTCGTGCCACCTTTCCACCATCTTGCCAGCCTTTGTGAGTCCACTGATTTGTCTTAGCTTCACTTCCTTTATTTTTTCTTCTGGTTCCAAATCAACTCTGCCCTTCAGCACTGTGTTCCTCTGAGACATTGACAGTTCACTCTAAGGTTATGCTCATGTGTACCTGCCACATAAACCGCTGAGCTGCTGTAGTCTGTGTGGACTAAGTCAGTCCCAGGTGTACTGCTTTTAATCACATTGCCAATGACCACTATCCTTGGTCTTCCCTGCAGATGTCATTGGCACCTCCTCTGGCTAGGTAAGCGAAAATCATCTCCAGGCTTTGTCAAATGACCAATGAAATCACCAGGAGGTCTAGGGAGCAAAAAATTCAACGAGGTGGGATGAGTACACTGGTGAAAGGCTTTGCAGCTGAACCTGGTGGCACTTGCTTGTAATCCTAGTTATTATTAGTTGGGAAGCTGAGGCAGGAGGATTATGCAGTTGACAGATGACTTGGGCTACAGAGCAAGTTCAAGGCCAAGCTGGGCATTGTAGCACAGAGTGGGCAGTTGTGTCTTTCCCTAAGTAGAGCATTATGCAAGAATACACTGAGCACAAGTGGGTAGATGAACGTGGAGTGTCCCTCCCGGCCTTTTTTGAGATGGTGTTTGGACCCTGTGGGTGAGATTTAAGGGTATAGAGAGCTCCCTGTAACCACAATCCTCTTCTTTTTCTTGTACCCTGCCACCCTCCTCCCCCTCCCGCATGCACACACATGTGCACATCTGCATCGAGTAGCGAATCCAGCAGTAAGTGCTGCTACTATGCCAGTTCTTCCAAAAGGAGAACAGACAGAATTAAACAGATCCAGGTTTAAAGGCAACTGTGCCACCCGCTGTCTGAATGACTGGGGAAGTGCATGACTAACACTGTCTGTTTCCTCCTGTAAATTAGAGAACAAAAGCTCCACAGAACCTCTGGCCCATTAGGAAGGTTATAAGGAATGGAGTTGGGGTGAGCTTACCCCCAAAGCAACAAGAGCAACAGACTGTTATTCTCACTCTGAACTACAGGTGGCACTAGTGGTCCCTGTATCATCTGGGTTGAATGATGGGATTTGAAGCACAACTTCTAGAAATGGTAAATGAAGAAACTTAAACAGTGCCAACTTTAGTACAGCGCTGAGATGGAGGTGCTAAAATATAAATATTCCCTATGTCTTCATCTGCTGTAAAAACTGCAGGGGGTAAGAAAGGGGTTCCTGGAGCCCACCTACTGTGGATTTACTGCCCTGACATACAACCTTTTAAAAAGTGTCTCACAAGGCAAGGAAGAACACACAAGGCCTTTGTCCTCTTGTGAGTTTGGCCTTCAAGGCAGAGAAATGTAAAGAAGGTTTGTAAGTGGTTAGCTTGATAGAAACCTGTTTAGATCCTGCTAGAATTCTATCCCACAACCATTGCTATATTGCCATCTATAACCCCTACTCCACATGGCACGTCCTGGCTTGCCCAGTGAATTTTCTACATATCCACACATGAGCTAAATGCAGAATAGTCCAGTTTATTCTACTAAGCCATGGAGAAAGTCATGGAGAAAATGGCTTCCTTCCCACATCCAAAACTCAAAAATCACTTTTGTCCCTAGCCCCTTGAATTCTTCCTGTGCCCACAACTGAAAGAACATCATGCCTAAGGGTGCATGGAGAGACACCTTGCAAATACCCTAGCTGAACAGGGTGAGAAACCAACTCACTGAAACTAAGTAGCATGAGAGGTGTTAGTAGGTAAAAATCATGTCCTTGGTATAGCCGAGCTGCTCCAGGCTGGGGTGAGCTGCCTCCTGGATCAGAGGTGGTGGGCCACATACCAGGATGAGTGTGGTCTCCCCAGGAGGAGGGAGGTGCTCCTCGATCATGTCAGCAGTAATAAAGCCCGAGCTATACTTCCAGCCTGAAATGAAGCAGAAAGGGGAAGAGACTAGGCTGCCCTACAAAAGCTTAGAGGTCAGCACTGCTGGTTGCCATAGTTAAGTCAAGAAGCAGACCTAGGGGTTCCCAGCCATCCATAGCATTTTTCCCAGATTCCAGGCTCAAGCCTTGGACTCAAGACTCGGGATGAAGCATCTCTGCTCTAAGTGTTGAGTAGAAAGTGGGGTGTTAGCTAGGGGTGAGGAGGCCACACTGGTGTTTGTGGAATTGGGCAGTGGTCTCTGCTGGACAGCTTATAGGTATAGAGAGGCCTAGATCATGGGAGCAGGTTGTGTCATGCATGATGCAAGGTGCATGGGGTTCCTGGGATGCTAGTGAGGCTGCAGGAGCTGTCTGAAGCTCATCATCTGAAGTCTGCTGTTCAAAAGAGGTTGATGGTGAGGGGCAAAGTAGCCATGAGCAGGTATAAGAGGTTAAGGGGCCAGTGGTCATATTAGGGGCAATGTGCTGACTGTGCTGTATGTGTTCAAATAGCTGGATGGCTCAGAGTTTATACTCGGTGCAGTGTGTGGCATGTAGAAGGCTCATTTAGTGCTTGCCCTTGACTTCCATTTACAAACTTCTGCTCCCAACGTCTTCCCACTCAGATTCTTGCATGCCCTATACAGACAGGAGCCCCCAGGCATAATCTCCTTTGGAGTGAACCTTAAAGACAAAACTGACAAAACCTAGAGACTAGTCTCCAGGTGTGTCAAAGGGTAGAGCTGGCCCAGAATAAAGGAGAGCAACATGAGCCATACCACTGGGAGGCTGTCCAGGGTATACCACAGGTCGAACTGGTTGTGATGAGTTGTGGCGACTTCTTCTAGCTCCTTTCTCAGCAAGATGTCCTCTTCTGTCTAGAAAAGAAACAACATTACAAAGGCCTCTCTAGGAACAGCCAGTATGGCCCTATAGATCAAACACATGGGTCTGCACATTCACAACTGAACTGCCATTGTTCTAGCTTGAGAGCTTGCCAGACTCTAGGGCAGACAAGGTCTGCTACTCTCTGTTATCTGTCTGTCTGTCTGCTGTCTGAGATTTATTTATTTTATGTATATGAGTACACTGTAGCTGTCTTCAGACACAACAGAAGAGGGCATCAGATCCCATGCGGTTGCTAGGAACTGAACTCAGAACCTCTGGAAGAGCAGTTAGTGCTCTTAACCAGCTGAGCCAGAGCTGGAGGGTCTGAGGGGTGGGGTGGGGTAGGGACAGCAAGGCTATCCTCTGGCTGGAAGGACTGGCTGCACAGACCACCAACTGCATGCAAAAGTCTCCACTCACTTCCCTGCATCCAGGATCAGGCCCAACAGGCCAAAGAACACAGGCTTAGTGCAGGTTGGCCTTCTCTGAGGAGCCAGGGGGAGGCGGTCTACATTTGTGTCTGGGAAAAGTGGGCCAAGGCTCCAAGAGAGTGCCCAGGCTTGGATCATCAAATTCTTGGGTCATATAAGAGTTCAGTAATTCTACTTCTGGCATTGTTTCAGAAAGTAAAAGTTAACAATTACTTATAATTACTTATTGTTTATGACCAAAATCTGGAAAGAACCTGAATGAATATTTAGTAAAACATTACTTTGACTTTGGTGTGAATATTTAAAGTTAGCAAGAGGAAAATGTCTATGTGATACTACTAAGAGAAAAAAAAATACTTTTGTGTGTATATGAGGATATATCACATATAGATACACAGTACACATAGGGAAAAAGACAAATAAAGCATTCTTCTGAACTTAACAATTTCCTGCAGAACTAATACTCAGAAAACCAGAGAACTGGGAATTAAGGAGGAAGCTCAGTGCATGGAGCAGGACTGTAGAGAAGACAGAAGAGTTAAGCAGAAACAAACAGGCCTGGCCTTAGCTTCTTCAGCTGCCAGCAGACTTGCTGAGCCCACAAAGCCTCCCACAGCCACAGGCAGCCAAGCAGTGTGTCCACAGGCAATGGGGGAGGAAAGAATTCATACAGAGGCCCGACTCAGGGGACATTCCATGCTACTGTGGCAAACTCTGGGCTGACTCTGCAGAACTAACCTGGTTGGCAAAGAGGAGGGACATCCTGGTCCCATCGCTGGTGTCCTTGGTGATGTGGCGAATCAGCTGTAGCATGGGCGTAATGCCTGCAAAACAGTGGCCAGGCCAGTTTGCTCCAGTGTCCCAGTTTCTGGCTATTAGTGGATTAACACCTTCACGGATTCTCCTTCTACCATTTTCCCTTTTGTCCTCCAAAACTCAAAGTTTTGATTTTGGTGTTCCTTTCTAATGCAACAGAAGGTCAAAGGTCCCTTTTCCTTTTAAAGACAGGCTTTCATGTATCTCAGGGTGGTCTCAACTCATTATGTAGCAAGGAATGTCCTTGAACTTCTGATCATGTCAAGTACCGGAGTTACAATGTGTCACCATGCCTGGTTTTATATGGTACTGTGATTGAACCCAGGGCCTCCTGTGCTAGCCAAATACTCTACCAACTGAGCCACATGCTCAGCCCTCCTTTTAAATTTTCCTGTGACAAGAGGGAAAGAACATTTTGTTAGTTAAAAAAAAAAAAAAGCAAATTCAGAGTATAATAATAGTCATGATTCTGAGCCTGAGTGTTCAGGTGGCATACATTATGTATGTATGTATACATATATGTATGTATACATACACACACACACATGAGGAGACTAGGCCAGTGAACATAATAGTATTAAAACAGTCTGTGATGGTGCCTAACCCTGTATGTCTCCCTGAGAGTTCATTCTCACAGGATTTGGAAAGTCAGGCTGGAACTGGATATTCCACATTTAGGAACCAGTAAGAAAAGCCCCAAAGCTGGCCACATAGCCCTGATTTGAGAGGAACGGGGGTCAGATTCAGTATCTCCCACACACACAGCTGGGGAGGAATCTCTCATATCACTTCTCATAGGTAGGATCAAAGGACTCCCAGGTTAGAAAGGTCTTAGAGGAACCCCAGAAATCTTACCTGTGCCTCCAGCAATCATCCCCAGGTGATGAACCAGCTTTTTTTCAGGCTCACTCGTTTTGTCTGCTTTGATTAGAAGGGTCCCTAGAAATATAAAGATGTTTTTGACTTCTGCAGCCCTTGTCTGGCAGTCTACAAAAGATGTCTGACTCTTAGGAGGCAGGTTCAGCTAAGGGACAGGTTGTAGTATCCCAAGCCATTCTGACACAGGAGCTTCACAGGCTTCCTCTGGTATGCCAGTGTGTACAGTGGAAATCAAGGCTGGGCATCCCAGGGGATAGCTGGGCCTTTTCTTAGGCAAGCTGAAATGAACTCAGAGCCTCTTAGAATCACCTCATGGCAATGGTGAATGAGTGAGTAAATGGAGAATCTGGGTAAACCGATTAGTGTGGACTCCCTGCGTTGTGCTCATCAGCGGGCATCATTCATACATCTGTGCAGAGTCAGGAATGAGTACGCATGCGTGTAATAAATTTGAGCGAGACAGAAGTCACTATAAGTGCATTCGTGTGAATGAATGTCTGAAGACTGGAAGTACAAACCCATGTGCCCTAGGGCTGAGAAAGACCACAGGAGGAATCTCCCAGCTGTGAGACCCCACTGAACAGCTCCTGGTACCTGGCTCTTGTAGAACAGGCGCCCCTTGGCCCCCGAAAAAGGATGGTGTCCCCAATTTTCATGTTCTCTAAGTACTGAGTCATCTTTCCTCCTTCAGGATACTTGGGGTGCACATTTTTGAAGTAGATCTGAAAAGCAAGTATGGGTCCTTTACACTTCAAGTCTTCGGCTACAGTTGCACTGAGCTGGAAAGTACACTTGGATAAGAAATCATGCATGGAAATATTGTCACACTGTGAACAATTTAACATTTTAGTTTTGTTTCCACAGTAAAATACCCCATCAAAACAACTTGAGGGGAAAGGATTTATTTTAGCTTATAATTCCCTTCTTTGCAGGGAAGTCACGGCAGGAACTTGAAGCAGCCCACCACATCACACCCAGCAGAGAGAAATGAATGTATGCATGCATGCCTGGAGTGCTCAGCTTATTCTCTGCACTTAAACAGTCTAGTGTCCTCTGCTTAGGGAATGGTGTTACCCACAGTGGGCTGCATCTTTCTACATCAATTAATATAATCAGGATAAATCCACCACAGACATTTCCTCAAACCAACCTAGTATGTATAGATAGTCCCTGGTTGAGACTCTTTTCAGGTGATTTCTAGATTGTGTAAAGTTGACAAACTAACCACAGCAATCCTTTAAGGCACTATAGGATAAAGTGTAGCATTGCTGATAAATGAGACTATTGAAAAGCACTGTCCAAGCCATAAGTCCCCCAGAGCACTGCTCTCTACTCTACCAAACTTAGGATACCTGAGGGTTCCAGATAGCTGGCTAAGATGGGTATTATTTACCTTTATAATTAAGTCCACAAAGCCGTGATCATCGTCACTGGAGACAGGTGTGTAAGCCCTGATCACCAATTCATTGTTAATTTGTGCCAAGAGCTGGACATAGTTACCTACAAAAATGTATCAAATGTTAAGCCTGAGGATAGTAAATAGGAACCCCCAAAGATTCACTTTGCTAGCACCTGCCCAGCCACGATCACACTGTAACTCTTAGTGTAACACTGAATTAAAGGTGGGAATGGACATCAAAAATATCAGAAAGGAACTGGGTGTGGTGGTGCACACCTGTAATCCTAGCACTTGGACATTAGAGATTGACTTGAGTTCAAAGCTAATCTGAGCTATAAATCACAGTATAGCTTGGGCTAAGAGCAGGATCTGGTCTCAAAAAAAGAAATCAGAAAAGAATTTTTCTGTTTAAAGAAAACTATTTTTCTTCCTAACCTGGAGTCTGGTAGGGAGTTACCAGTACTCCACTGTGTCCCAGGATAGAACAGGGCTTAGCCTCATGGGTGCTGCAGGGTCCCAAATAAAGTAACAATGTGTACAATCTGGCCATTGGTTCTGCTGAGTGGCAACAGGGACATTTACACTGTGTCTTTGCCTGTCCAGAGTAGAATTCTATAGACCTGGAGGGTGAAAGATATATGAGTTTAGACTATAGCCCGATGGCAGATAATGGGTCAGATTGAAGTGCAAACTTCAGGGGCCAAGGCAGCTAGTACTGAGGGAGGAGCTGCACCAAGGGATGCTAGAAGCTAGAGGCCGAAGAAGGTTCAGATGAAGTAGAAACTAAGTGTACCTGGGAAATTAGAAATTTCTACAGATAGAAATGGAAACAGAGTGAGACAGAGATGAAGAGGGGTCAAAAGGAAAGTGGTGAGTCGGATGCTTGAGGACACAGTGGCTAGTTCATAATGTTAAACAGTGTAAATCTGGGTCTTGGAGGAGTCCCTTGAGACTGAGGGGCAAACTTATAGTCATAGCCTGATTGGGCACCAGGGACACTTGATAACATAAGCCTGAAGCAGCAGCTTCCTTATGGGAGCTCACCTGAAACTGGGACCTAGAAATTCAGTCACTGCATCTCCACACAGAATGAAGCTGTGTCCTGGGTCCCAGGGTCCCACCTCTACCCATCTTTGTGCCAGCTGAACTGTGAGGCATCCACAGTTTTCCTATCAAGACTCTTAGAGGGCTGGACATTGCCTTGTCCCACTGACCACACACCTTCCTCTGGGGCTGAAGAGAAAGCAGGTCAAAGAAATCTCTACAAATTCTATTTCTCAAGTGGCTTGTGTTTCATGCTGCCTCCCAGCGGGGTGGTGACAGGCTAAGCAGAGGGATGGGATGCCCAGTGACAGAGGAGTGAGGGAAAGCAAACAGGCTCGGGGGCCCAGCAGGATTCTTCATACTATAATTTCATCACTTGGCAGAGTTGAAGTCAGAGTTTTCTTTGAAAGTAGGCCATCAATAATAAAACTCTAGGAGACGAGGGGCAAGGCTTCTTGGTCCCACCCCTGTCTCTTAGGTTTTTCATCTCAGGAGCTGTCTAGAACTGTTACTGATGAAACTGGAAACAGGACAGTTCAGGAGGTCAGCTAGGGCTGGTTTCCACAGTGAGCCCCTCCTTAAGTGGGCCTCTGGACCCCTCAGATAATCCATCCAATCAGGAAATTTGCATTGCTAGTGACTTCCCTTACATATTGGGCTTTAACTGCAAAAGAACATCTGTTCATCCCTGCACAACACGATGTTTTCATCATCCATTTTACCCTCACTTTACCTGAAGTAGGCAGAAGGCCTGGGGAATACTGTTTTATAGATGGAAGGTCAGAGGAAGTAAGGGATTGGCCTTAAATTGCATGGACAGGTGCCTTTAACGAGCTCTTCGACTTCCTGACTCTAGGATTACATCTATCAGTGCTCCTCACGCTATTACTATTGTGACAGTTCAAGTGGATCTGTCTATTCCCTCCATTCATGTGGTGCAGGGTTATATCAGTATACTCGCCATATCCCATGAGAATGGGAATCCATTGCTAATAGGAGCCAAGTACTCAAACACCCAGACTTTCAGATGTCACCAAGCACTGCTCACCTACAGGAAGCCCTAGGACATGATCTGGTGAGAGCAGTCCAAAGCGGAACCTTCTGGTGTTGTGGTTGATTTGCTGATTAGAAAAAGAGAAAAAAAAAAAAAGGTAGGCAGGTTCTGTTGGCTCTCTAGGACCTTTGCTGTGGTGCTCCATTTGGTCCTGAGGTGATTGCTCACCCCACCTTCCCAGCTATCAATCTCCCCCCACACCCAATCCTCCTCTTTCACCTAACCAGAGGAAGATTTAGGTGACCCACTACCTCCTTCTCAATCAAGGGCAGCGGATACTTGGCTTCAGGGTCCTGTAAGGTGATAAGATCTTGCTTCTTGATGCTCATTTTCTTCAGGGCTACGAGAATCACAGCGGCCCCAGCGATAGGTTTGGTCCTGGCAGATACAGTGCGAATTCAAACCTCAGATCTCACCCATGCTGGGTGTGCTAGGCAGCTCTAAGTGTGGCTGATCTTATGTTTCAAAGGACTAACAGAGAAAGATACTAAATCAGAAGGCTGTCTCTGGGACTAGAGGGCAGAGAGATTAGCTGCAGGTCCAAGAAGCCCCCTGGAGCAGGTTTGGCACCTATCCCAGAGTGCCAGTGTCTCCAGGCCTTGCTTGCCTACCTGCCTCTATCCTTCAGCCAAAGGTGCAATGGCTGGGGAGGAATGATCGCAATCGCTTTAACAGGCCACCAGGGGATGGCTGTGGTATTCTTACCAGCTAACAGCAAGGCTGGGGACAGAGCTCACCTCTCTAGAGACTTGCCACACTCACTTCGGATTCTGCTGGAGCAGTGGAGCAGTGAGTGGCTTGGGGACTCACTAGTACCTTCTGATTGATGCAGGTAACTGAGGCAAACATCCACCTGTAAGAAACGTGGCCGGCCTCCCCACAGCCGTCCTTAACTCCGCCCAGCTCCCTCACTAGGCCAGTTTGTTCTCATCCCAACCTGTTCCAGAAAAGTCTGCTACGTAGTTATCTGGCCCAGTGTCCCAGTGTCCCAACCAGCTGGGAAACCGCCCATGAATTCTGCCCAGGCCACCGCCTGCGGCTGTTCCCCCAGCCCTGGGTTCCTTCCTGCCCCGCCCTTCCCGGCAGAACTCACTTGGAGCGAGATGCCCAACTTACCCTAGAGAGGAACAGTGCCTTTGATGGTGGGGACCGGCAGACATCCAGCAGTGGCCACTGAGGAGCTCCTGCCCATAGCGACGGATTCTAGCCTCTGTGTCACATGACTCTGGCACAAGTTTCAGCCCTGCGCTTCTGCAGCTGGCCCTGTGGGAATGGAATGTATCTCCAAGATCTCTGATGCAGGGGTTCCTCTGCATCTTGATTTTGCCTGAGCATGCCAACAGCCTTGAGGAAAATTCAATCTCCCCCAGCTTGTTAATACTATGGCAAGATGAAAGAAGGGATTGCAGTAAACTTGTTTACAATGCAAACAGAAGAAATGGCAGTTGCAGCCTATTGGAAGACTGTATGTCTTATTTAACGTGCTTCCTGAACTGCTACCTGAGCCTTCCAGGACCAAGTGTTTGCAGGATTGGGCTGCAGCATGTCATACCTTCTCTAGTGGGAAACAGGGCAGGACTCTCGAGGCAGGATGAGAAGTCCAGATCATGAGGATTCTTCACAAAGCATTTCAGAACCTTGGTTTCCTCTTCCACACTTGCAAGTGGCAAAAGGAAAACTCTCATTTCAGAGTGAACTGAAGGTCAACTTTGGCAACTTAGTAAGACTGGCTTAAAGTTGAAAATCAAACAAACAAACATCAGCCAAATAACAGCAAAAAGAAAGGGTTGAGATATAGGGCAAGATTAGTTTAGCATGTGTGAGGCCCTGAGTTTAGTCTCTGGTATAGAGGGGGAGAAACCCAAATTGTAAAATGGTATTTCATGAAGGTATCTACATCACATCGTAAGCTCCAACGAGGGATACGTACCCCCAACAGCAGGACTAGAAGCCTCAGGTCCCCAGAACTGAAGTTACAGGCAGTTGTCAGCTACCCAGTCTGTATGCTGGAAGCCAAAACTCTACTCTAGCCCTCTTAACTACTGAGCCATTTTTCCAAGCCTTAAAGTAATCTTTGGTATATAAATAATTTCTCATTATTAGAGATGAAATCAAATCCACATAGTAACAAGATGGATGTGCTCCTTACTTTTACAGGAAGAACTAAATCTTGGCTGAATATTTGATTCCATACAGGGCAGTTGAGGCATCCTCAATGTTTTTCAGAGTTCATCTTTTTTTTTTTAATAATCGTTGATGGTGAAACTCAATGTTTTTGTACAAAAGACAGAAGTAGATTTAGGACCTGTCAGAAGTTGCTTAAAATTCTGTCCCAATCTCAAGCAAATCTTCATATATATATTATGAAGTTCAAGTTGGTAACTCAGACAGCAATTTTATATTTTTAAGTTTTCTTTTTTAAAATTTTTTTATTGGATATTTTATTTATTTACAATACAGATGTCATCGCCTTTCCCCATTTCCCCTCCCTAGAATCCCCATTCCATCCCCCTCCTCCTTCTTGCTTTTATACCATTTTAATTACATACATATATTAAGGTCAGTTCTAGGTTGAGGGTCTAGCAATACAATAGATATAAATAGTCAAGGAATAAGCAAGAGAATAAACACAAATAGTCAAAGAAAAAGCAAGGCATTAAACCCAATTACGGGGACACTCCCATGATCAGTTTCTAAGGGCTTATCAGGATGACCAAGTATCTGAGCCTACTTCCCTATCCTAGCCCAAGGTCATTTTCATGTCTGAAGCCTACTTCCTTGTTCTAGCCTAAAATTTAGATTCCTGTCTGAAATTACTTCTTTGTTCTAGCCTAATATTTAGATTCCTGCTTGAGGTTACTTCTTTGTTCTAGCCTAAGATTTAGGTTCCTGCCTGAAATTGCTTCTTTGTTCTAGTCTAATGTCCAATTCCTGCTTGAAGCCTATTTCCTTGTCCTTGGCCAATGTCAAATTCCTGCCAAGCAGCCCATTTCCTTGTCCTTGGCCCATGTCAGCTTCTTGCCAAGCAGCCCCAAAGGCTCTCGACCTCTCCCCCTTTTTTATTTCATTAACAAGACCAGACAGCAATTAAAAAAAAAAAAAAAAACAAACAAACCCTGAAACACTTTACATCCCCGTATCAGCCCCTCCTCCTAATCCTCCCCTCACAGCTCCTGGCAGCATTCCCCCTCCACTTCTCTTCTGAGAAGGTGGAGGACTCCCCTGAATATCACCCCACCCTAGCACATCATGTCACTACAGGACTTGGTACATCCTCTCCCACTGAGGCCAGACAATGCAACCCTGTTAGGGAACAAGATCCACAGGCTGGCAACAGGTTCAGGACAGTGCCTGCTCTAGTTGTTGGGGGACCTGCATGAAGACCAAGCTATACATCTGCTACATATGTGCAGGGGGCCTAGGTCCAGCCCATAGCCACTCTTTGGTTGGTGATTTAGTGTCTGGGTACAGGTTAATTGACTCTGTTGATCTTCCTGTGGAGCCCTGTCCTCTTTGGGTCCCTCAATCCTTCCCGAAACTCTACCATAAGTCTGCCTGAACTCTATCTAATGTTTGGCTGTAGGTATCTACATCTGTTTCCATTGGCTGCTGAGTGGAGTCTCTCAAAGGACAGTTATGCTAGACTCCTGTCTGTAAGGATAACATACTATTATTAATTATTATTAGTGTCAGGGATTGATTGTTGCCAATGAGATGGGTCTCAATTTGGGCCAGTCATTGACTGGTGATTCCCTTTGTCTCTGCCCCATCTTTGTCCCTGCACATCTTGTAGGGAGGACACATTTTGGGTCAAAGGTTTTGTGGATGGGTTGCTGTCCTAATCCCTCCACTGGAGTCCCACCTGGCTACAGGAGGCTCAATGTCTACCACTGCTAGGAGTCTCAGCTAATGTCACCACTATAGATTCCCTGGAGCCTCCCCTATCCCTTGTCTTGATGTGTTCTAGAGATGCTCCCCTTCCTGCGATTTCAGTTCTTTCTGCCTAGCTCTACCTATACCTGGTCCCCCTGACCCCATTCCCCTCCTCTTCCCCTCTCCTACCCATTTTCCTCCCTCCATCCACTTCCAATATCTATTTTATTTCCCCTTCGGAGAAAGTTTCAAGCATTCTCCCTTGGGCCATCTTTGTTGTTTGGCTTCTTTGGATCTGTGGATTGTAGTGTGGTTATCCTGTACTTTATGGCTAATGTCCTCTTATAAGTGAGTATTTACTAGACATGTCCTTTTAGGTCTGTGTTACCTCACTCATGATGATATTTTCTAGTTACATCCATTTGCATAAAAAGTTAGATATCAACAACCCAAATAATTCAATTAAAAAAAAAATGGGTACAGAGCTAAACAGAGAATTCTCAACAGAGGAATCTCAAACGACCAAGAAACACTTAAAGAAATGTTCAATGTCCTTAGTTATCAGGGAAATACAAGTCAAAACGACTCTGAGATTCTACTTTGTACCCATTAGAAAGGCTGAGATCAAAAACTCAAGGGACAGCACATGCTGATGAGGATGTGAAGCAAGGGGACACTCCTCCAATCCTGGTGGGACTGCAAACTTGTACAACCACTCTGAAAATCAATAATAGTTCATAATAATTTGTTATGACAATATATTAAATGAACTATTTTTAATCTCTATGGGTGTCTTTGTTTGCAGTCTTTAGACTATTTAAAAAGGCATTTCTCTATATTTTGACTCAGAAAAATTTCCCTCCTTTTGTAATGTCTTAATTGCTTTTGTTCTCAACCTCTTTTCTAAAAGCTGCCCCCCCACCCCCCCACCCCCATTCTGGTCACAGCTCCAGCTCATTGTCTCTGCCAGGCCATGCGAGCATCTTTCCTCTCTTCTCTGGTGCTGACCTATCCTTTGTATATTTTGCTAAAGTGTCACCCAGTACAAAGTATCACAGTAGCCACGTTTGTTTGACTGGAGTGAGGTTTATGAGGCACATGGCTAGTGTAGACTGCTCTAGGTACCAACAATGACTAGTGCAGGATTGAATTTTCCCCTTGTTTCCTCTTTAGAGACTTGAGAACAAAGTACATTGGTGCTACCTGGCCAAAATTCCCCATTTAACACTGCAGGTGAAGATGGAGATCAACAATACCAACCAACCAGAGCTCCCAGAGCCAGAACCACCAGCCTGGGAGCACATAGGGATGGGCCCATGGCTCCAGCTGTATATGTAGGGGATGATGGCCTTGTTGGGCATAGGTGGGAGAGGAGGTCCTTGATCCCATGAAGGCTGGATGCCACAGGTGGGGGAATTCAAGAGTGGGGAGAAGGAGTGGGTGGTGGGGCACATCTTCATAGTAGCAGGAGGAGGGGGGATGTGATGGGGGTTTCTAGGTGGGGGCAGAATGGGGTAAAGGGATAACATCTGAAATGTAAATACATATCCAATAAAAAATTAATCTAAAAAATTTAGTGGTTGTGTAAAAAAAAAAAAAAAAGTGGAGCAGTGGCTGAACTTGAATCTTTGAAATGTCTTCAATCTAGACACTCATAACAGAAATGTGACTTGTGGCTCTGGTAGGATGGGGATGTAGCTCAATTGGCAGAGTGATGGCCTAGCATGAATGAAGCTCTGGGTTCAAACCCCAGCACTACATAAACAAGATATGGTGATGTATGCCCGTGGTGCCAGCAAGTAGAGGCAAAAGACTCAGAAGTTCAAGGTCATCTTAGGTCTATAATGACTTTGAGGCCAGTCTGGGCTACAGGAGTCTCTTTCTCAAACAAAAAGGAAGAAACTATGGAAAACTTTGCATGCTTCTGAGGAATGTCAGGGATCTTCTCAGGATGACTGTAGAAAGGCAAAGGGGATCAAGATTCCTGACTGATAAAGAGTTGGTGTGAGACTGAGATCGAGAAGAATGTAAAAGAACAGCTTGCCAGAATCCTATTCCTGTTGTCCTTCCCACTCCCAGGGATCCTCTTCCTTAATAGCTATGTCTGCTGAGCTATGCCAACGATGCTAGTCAAGCTCTCCACCAATATTTACAGCAGTTGCTTCAACTCTTCTCAAACAGCATCTGTTGTGGCAGAGGCTGAGCTCGAGCCTCCAGAAGGTAGTGACTGTGAGTTCACAGCTTGGAGCAACAGGGAGTCAATGGGAAAGCAAATGCTGTTCCCAGGGGGAACCTGCCACGTGCAACAGGTTGTACCAACTGGGGATGAGAGCCTCCGGCTCCAATCAGAGAAAGGTGGGACTACAGGGACAGGGAGTGGGAATGAATGGCTTATAAAGAGAAATAAAGGCAAACACCCCCAACTCCACTTCTTTAATACAGCTGGGACTGGTATGGGATAGCTTAACATTCACCTCTTCTTCCTCTAAAACGTTGGCATTTTACTCTCTGAGATTAAGCAGACATTAGAATTAGGTTAACAGAAAGCAGGCAGGTAAAGAAGCTATCAGTGATGTCTGAGTCTTATGGGAAGGGCCAGATGTTGTCACTAGTATGTTACAAAAAGGAAGAGGGGAAGAGGGACCCTGGCTATTTGAGGTGGTAAGGTGACAATACAAGCCATGAGGTCAAGGGAGGGAGTGTGGGGCTGAAGGGATGGTTCAGTGGTTAAGAGCACTGGTTCACTCCCACAAGACCCAGGTGTGATTCCTTGCACCCAGTCTGTAACTCCAGTCCCAGGGAATCCAATGCCCTCTGTTGGTCTCCTGGGCATCAAAGCATGCAAATGACATATATACAGGCAAAAACCCACCCACACACATACAATAAAAATTAAAACAGTTAAACAATTTTTTTTTTAAAGGAGAGCAAGAAAGTATGCTTGTAGACATCAGGCAGGAGAGAAAACCTTCTGCAAGAGACACCTGTGCTTTGCTTCTCAGGCTACAGTGGGTCTCAAGGAGACGGAATTTCTCCAGAAGTGTCATGCTGGGAAAGGAAAAGTAAGAGGAGAAGCTTGTCTTTGAAGACATTTTATCATTATGACAATTTGCATGATGGGCAGGGAGCTAGGAGAAGTTACAGGTTAATGATGGGATACATGTTGACCAGGACTGTGTGGTTATGTGCACTCAATGTAACAACCTACAGCCCTGTCTTGGGTAGTGATTGGGTCTCCATACTTGTTCCTCTTTCCAGTTTGGTTGCACAGAATCATTATCTTTCTGCTTTTTGCCATCTTGCCTGTTTTATTGGTGTATTGAGGATCAGTATTCAAGTCTAGCTTGCTAGGTTTGTTAGGCTCTCTCTACCCTAAATCTCCGAAACACAAGGCACCAAAGGTTGTCTTATAAAGCACAGTTACCTACCCAGCAACTCTCAAAGGAAAACCTGTGGGATCTCTGCTGGTGGGGGAGGTGTTAGAACCCTCCCCCATCTGTTCTTCCTGTGAAAAGATCTTTCTGAGACAGATAGGTACATGCATCAGAGGACATGTCTTTGCCTTTATTCTCCACTTTCTCTACTGATGTAGATAAATGTAAATTGCTTTCATAAAAAGGCTTATTTTCATAGCTATTTCCATCTGCAGTTATCATATGCCAAGGAAATATGTTTAGAGCAGGATGTTGTACTTCCTTACACTTGAGATGTTCACAGCTTTTGTCCCAGTGTTTATTTTATCTCTTAAAAGCTTAGAAGTGGGAGATTTTCAGTAAAGAGTTTCATTGTAAGGACAATATCATCTCAGAAGTGAATTTAAAAGCAAAATCAAGTAAAGACAGAACAAACTGGACTACAGACAATTCTGAGAGGCATTCTCAAGTCCTCACATTATTAATGTAGAGTCACAGGCTTCACAGTGAAGCCTCACTCAGAAACTGTAACTTTCCTGCTGCCACATGTCCATGTTTCTGAATCCTGTCTTGTATCTCCCTGTGACACAGCATCCCCATACCACAGAACCCCTATACCACAGCATCCCTACATCACAACGTCCCTATATCACAGCATCCCTACATAAGTCCTTATACGCAACATCCCTATCAAACCTATCAAGATCCTATACCACAGCATCCTACATCACAACATCCTTATTCATAGCATCCTCTACACAGCATCCTAATCACAACATCCTACATCATACATCCCCTACAACAGCATCCCTATATCACGACATCCCTACACAACAACATCCCTATACCATAGCATCTTTTTATCAAAGCACCCCTATATCACAGAACTCCTACATCACAACATTCATACATCATAGCATCCCTATACCATAGCATTCTTATACTGTAGCATTCCCATACAATAGCATCCTATATGACAACATCCCACTACCATACCATCCCTATATGACAACTTCCCTCTATTACAGTATCCTAATATCATGGTATCCCCACACCACATCATCCTGTCAAGCAATAAATAAACAAAAAATACCTGTTTCTGGTGAAATCAGAATCTAGAGTCTTGATTTTTAATTTTAAAAAATTTCCTTACTTTTAAAAATTTATTTACATTTAAAATTTTTATTATTCAAACAAGTTTTAAGCTTAAATATATTTTATCAGATTCTTCCCTTCCCCTAAGCTTGTTTAGATGCTCTTTTCTCCTTACACAATCAACATTATTTCTCAAAAACAAACAAAAAACTCGATACAACAAAATATCCCAAACCTAGAAAACACCATCCAAAAATAAACAAACCAAACCAAAACCAAACCAACCAACCAAACAACCAACCAACCAAGCTTTAGTCTAATAAAAGCACCACATAGAAGACTGTGGAATTCATTATTTGCTGATCAACTACTTCCTGAATATAGATCTGCCCTAGAGAGGTAGACATACCCAATGCTTTCCCATTGGAGAAAATTGATTTTCCCTCTCCTACCAGATATAAATGACAGTTCATTGTTAACCTTTACCCTAGTGGCTAGGTTTACATTCATTCATTCATGCACTTCTAAACTATAACAAAATGAAATATAACAAGATAAAACAAAAACTATCACAACGAATCATACAAGACAGGCAATCAGAAGGAAAAAACAAACAACCACAACACACACACACACAACACACACCACACAAGAAAAAGAAAACAGAGAGACAGAGATAGAGGGAACACAAGAGTCGGAGACCCTCTCATTCACACACTCAGGAGTCCCAAAAATCACTAAACTGGAAGCCACACTATATATGTAGAGACTTGGTGCAGACCCCTGCAGGCCCTTTAAATGCTGTTTTAGTCTTTGAGTTCATATGAGCTTGCTTATGTTGATTTAGAGAGCTTTGCTTTCTTTGTGTCCTCCATTCCCTCTAGCTCTTACATTCTGTTCCCTGAGCTGTAAGTGGAGAGATTTGATGGAGAAATCCTATTTAGGGCTGAGTGTTTCAAGGCCTCTCACTCTCTGAGTAATATCTGACCTGTGGGTCCTATAATTTTTCTCATGTGCTACAGGAGGAAGCTTCTCTGGTAGAGGTCTTGCTAAAACCATTTGGTCCTGGGCTTTTTATTGGTTGGGAGACCTTTAATGACTGCTTCTATTTTACTAGTGGTTATAGTTCTTTTTAAATTGCTTATCGTATCTTAATTTAACATTGGTAAGTGGTATTACTGAGGAAATATCCATTTACTTTTAGATTTTCTAGCTTGGTATAGTACAGATTTTAAAGTGTGTCCATAAGATTCTCTGGATTTCCTTATGACTCTTATTATGTACCCCTTTTTGTTTCTAATTTTGTTAATTTGGACATTCTCCCTCTGCCTTTTGGTTAGCTTGGATAAGTATTTGACAATCTTATTGATTTTCTCAAAGAAACAACTCTCAGTTTCATAGATTCTTCGTGTCTCTTTGTTTCTATTTTATTGATTTCAGCTCTTAGTTTGATTATTTCTACTTGTTTTGGGTGTGATTTTTTTTCTCTTTGTTCTGGAGTTTCAGTTAGGCTGTTAAGTTACTTTTTGAGATTTCTTCAGTTTTTTTTTTTTTTCTGTAAGCACTTAGTGTTATGAACTTGCCTCTTAGAGCCACCTTCCTTGTGCCCATATATTTGGGTAAATTTAGTATTCATTTTCATTCACTTCTAGAAAGTCTTTGACTTATTTCTAATTTCTCTGTCTTGACCCATTTTTTTTTTTTTTTTTTGTTCAGTAGAGAGTTATCACTCTTTAAAGTTTGTAAGCTCTGTCATGTATTTTGATATTCAGTTTCAATTCATGGTTCAATAGGATTAGATGTTTCTATTGGTTTTATTGCTGTGGACAATATTTATAAAGAAAATTTAACTGCTGGCTACTGTTAGAGTAGTCCATTTCATTTGGTTGGAAGTGTAAATGTCCAGTGTAGGTTCTGCTTTATCTATAGGCAGCAGAATGGACTGTGTGTCATATGAGATAGATTGGCTAATCACCTCAAATCCCTCACAGTGACACACCCTCAAAGGCTGTATATCTAATATGCCACTCAAAAAATTCAAGCTATGACTCTATGGGGGCCATATCTATTCAAACCACCATAAATATTATTTCAATTTTCTTGTGTTTGTTGAGCCTTGCTTTGTGCCTAATTATGTGGTAAATTTTGAAGAAAGTTCTATGAAGTACTGAGAAGAAGGTATATTCTTTTGGGTTTGGGTGGAATGTTCTGTAAATATCTGTTAAGTTCTTTGGTTTATGACTTCAGCTCCAGCATTTCTCTGCTTAGTTTTTGTCTGGATGACCTGTCTATTGGTGAGAGTTGGGTCTGAAGTCTCCTACTATCAGTGTTTGAGGGGAAAATATGTGATATAAGTAATGACTTTTTGTAAACGTTGGTGCACTTGTGTTTGGGGCATAGATATCAAGATTTGTGTCCCTTTCATGCATTTTTTTTCTTTGATGAGTAGCATCTTTATCTACCTCTGCTGACTAGTTTTGGTTTGAAGTCTATTTGGACAGCTATTATAACAGCTATATAAACTCTTTTATTAGCTCCATTAGCTTGAAATATCTTTTCTCTAACCTTTACCCTGAAATGAAGTCTATCCTTGATGTTAAGATATGTTTCTTTGATGCACCAGAAGGATCAATCTTTTTATCACAGCCATTCTTGTTAATATGCATCTCTTTATTAGGAACTGAGTCCATGATGTTTAGATATATCAATAACCAATGTTCGTTGATCCCTGTTATTTTGGTGTCTGTGTGTGTGTTGCCTTCCTTATTTTGACTTTGCTGGTGTGAGATTATTTGTTTCTTGTTTTTTTTTCATGGTTGTAGTTAACCATTAAAGATAAAATTGGAGTTTTCCTTCTAGCACCTTTTAAAGGGCTGTATTTTAAGATAGATACTGTTCAATTTTAGGTTTCCCATGGAATGTCTTATTTTCTCATTTTTGATGACTGAAGTTTTTCTGAGTATAGTAGTCTGGACTGGCAACCGTGGTTTCAGATTCTGCAGCCTATCTGTCCAGGCCTTTCTGTCTTTTAGAGTTTCCATTGAGAAGTCCAGATGTAATTCTAATAAGTCTGCCTTTATATGTTACTTGGTCTTTTTCCCTTGCAGCTTTTTAACATTCTTTCTTTGTTCTGTACATTTTAGTGTTTTGATTATTATGTACTTAGGGGTCTTTCTTTTCTGGCCCAATTTATTTGGTGTTCTGTATACCTGTTGTACATTTATTTATAGGCAATACCTACTTTAGGTTAGGGAAATTTTCTTCTTCGATTTTGTTGAATGTATTTTCTGGGCTTTTGAGCTGGGAATCTTTTCCTTTCTCTATTCCTATTATTCTTAGATTTGGTCTTTTCTTAGTATCCCAGATTTCCTGGATTTTTTCCCCAGGAAACTTTTAGATTTAACATTATCTTAGCTGATCAATTTCTTCTATCTACTTCTTCTGAGATTGTCTCTTCCATTGCTTGTATTCTGTTAGTAAATCTCGTCTCTGTGTTTCCTGTTCAAATTCCTAAATTTTTCATTTCCAGATTTTCCTCAAATTGGGTTCTTTATTGATTATATTTCCACTCTCAGGTCTTGAACTGTTTTATTCATTTCCTTTCATGGTTTGTGTTTTCATAATTTTCTTTAAGAAATTCATTTGTTTCCTCTTTTACAATCTCTATCATACTCATAAAGTCTGTTTAAGGTCTTTTATTTGTGCTTGTGACATGTTGGAATATTCAGGGCCTGCTGTGGTATACTCTAGTCTAGGCAGAGTGGGCTCTAGTTTAGACAAATTGTCATGGGTAAATTGGTTATGTTTTTATGCTGGTGTCTCGGGATCTGGGATTGGGAAACTTGTAATTTTAGGTGCTGATACCTGGGTTTTTCTTTGTTAGGCGGGTCTTTTTTCACTTGATTTCTGTTTCTTCGCTGGAGTTTAGGAGAAAATGATGGCTGTGTGTTGCCCATAGGAAAATCTTCTGATAGTTGTGGCCACTGGAAGTTCTAAGTAAATGCATTTATGAGTATTGGGACCTGAGACTTAGAAATGTGGATGGCCTGAGTGTGGTTAAGGGACTGTGTAAGAGGGAGGAAATCTGGATGTTCCACCAGAAGCTGCTTAATTAATACTCTAGGAATGCGGGGAAAGGTAGGGAATGTTGAAAAGGGCACAGCAGAAAGTCTATTAAAGAGCTCAAGGAGTTGGGACTGACACTGGGGCATTGGACTCGGAGGAGGAATGGTAGGGAAGGTGAGGATCTGCAGTCAGCCTATCTGTTTTCCAGGCAGGAATGGCCTGTGAGCTTTTAGAAAGCACATGCTAGATTTGGGAGCTGGGATAAAGCAATACATGGAGAGTGAGAGGTTAAGTGGGAAAGGTCTGTGGAACCAGCTGAGATGGGGCAGGGGAACGGGTTCTGTTGTGGGAAAAAACACGCATGGCGGCAGGATATCGGGACCACTGTGGCGACCCATGTGGGGGTGGCGGGGATGGAGTCCCGGGTGGCTTTCACACTGGCGAATCCCACATATGCGAGAAGGTCTAGGGTTTCAGAGGCTGGAAGGTTTGGCGGAGGCAGGCCCCAGAAGACACATGGAGTCTGTGAATTTAAGAAGTTTATTGTTCATGGCATGCTAGTTGGGTCTGGATCTGCGTGCCCTCCATAAAAGCCAGGGGGAGCTGGCTTAAATAGGGAGGGGGAAAGAGGAGGAACTGGGTGGGAATAACTTAATTAGCTATGGCCCCTGGCCTTAGGTGACTCATGAATATGGAAATCTTTGTTAGTCACGCCCTCTACCTGGATGGTGACACAAAACCTCTCTGGGAGGAGCTACTCTGAGCCAAAGGCGTCTGCAAGGTACAGGTTAATGGGGATGTAGGCTGCATGTGGGAGGAGTCTGGAATCTGGGAGCATGGGGAGTTATGTGCTATTCCTGACAGGCCATGTCCCTGTTGGGTCTCTGGCTATCTCAAACCCAGTGCTCTACTGAGGAGACCAAACCATCCCTTTGTAGCCCCACGTTCTGTCACAGAGCTGAGGATGAGATGAGGGAAATTGATTTAGAGGAATGAAGAGAGGGGTGAGAATCTGCAATTATTCTCCTTGCTTCCATGGCAGGAATTGCCAATGTGTTTTCAGAGAGCATCTGCTGGAGTTGTGGGATGGGGTAAAGCAAAGAGTCTAGGAGAAAGGTTAGGAGAGGAAGATCTGTGGGATCCACCAAAGATGAAGTAGAGGAAGATTGCCATAGGAGTTCTGATGTAGAGGTGGGGGATTGGACTTGGAGAAATGGAAAGAGATGAGAGGATCTGCTGTTAGTCTAACAGTTTCTCTGGCAGGAGTGGCCAGTGTTGGCAAGGAGTGCCTACTGGAGTTGGGTGTTGGGATAAAGCAATGCATAGTGGGAGAGTGGTTAGGAGGGAAGATCTATAGGGTACACTGGACATGGGAGCAGAGGGGGAAAGGAGGCTGTAGTAGGTATTCTATTGTAGAACTGAAGATGAGACTGGGGGATTTGAGTTGGAGGAGCAGAGGGAGAGGTGAAAGTCTGAAGTTAGCCTACCTGCTTTCCTGGCTGGAGTTGACTTCATTTTTCATCTGATGCTTTGTATCAGAGTTGTTAGGGTTAGAGACTGGGTCCTGGCAGCTCTAACAACCTAGGCTTAGCCACCCATCCTCAACAGACCAATTGAAAAAACCGTTAGTAATGGCCACACCGGGAAGATAAACAGTGAGGCCCATCCTTGGTTTAGGCTCTTGACATGAGGCTAACATTCAAAAATAAGACAAGAGGTATGTATAACTAAAACAGACTTGGTCAAGTGTGGCACAGGCATGTCATTGTCTTAACTCCAGTTTGTCCTGCAAGATGATCTGACAAGTTGTCAGAACCATCAGTACTATGTCTCTTTCCCAACCTTTGTTTCTGAAATGATGGTTACATAATGGGGCCCAGAGACAGATGCTAAATGATACTTTGGGAAAAGGACCATAACTGAATCATGTGGGTTGAGATTACAGGGTTGTCCAGCCTAGACTTTGTTAAAAACAAGTTGGATTTTTGACATCAAACAACAGGAAGTGCATACCCTTTCTTCTGTTTTTCTTCCTGTTACTGGATCATCTACTCTGCTATTTTCTAGCCAAATACTTACTTGAAACCTTTTTTTAGGTTACTAATACAACAGACAAAAAGCACCACTTTGACTCTCACTAATGAGCTCATGAACTTTTAACATGAGTCTGTGGAGCATCACATGCACTTATACCATGGCCAGAGACAAGTTCTTCCTTCAGGGTAGAAGTATCCAAGATTTCTGTTGAGAACTATGGGGAGAAAGGTTAGGGCTGTTTGCTATGAGAAGGAAGATCAACGACTCAGCAAACATCTTATTTTAAAGTCTTGTTGCCATGGAAATACAGGTTGAAATATTCACAAGGGCATGGATGCACATGGAAGTATCCAGATGTTAGCTGTCTTCATCCCAGGCTTCTGGTGATTAGCTCTTAAGTGGTGCAGTAAGCCAGGCATGATAGCATATGTGTATAATACCAGAATTCATTACGTAGAGGCAGAAGAATTTCAAGACAAGGCCAGGTTGGAGCACATAGTAAGTTTTAGGCCAGTCTATATAACATAATGAGAGTCTGCTTCAAGAAAACCAAAACAAAGGTGGGTGAGATGGCTCAGTGACTAAAGGCAGATGTCTGTCTGCTACCAAGCCTGGTAACCTGAGTGTGACCCCTGGGATGCACATGGTAGAAGAAGAGAATCGAGTCCTATCTCTGACCATGATATATGCCCTGGCACACATGTTTTTCTCTCTTATCCTCTGTCTCTGTGTTGTTCTCTCTCTCTCTCTCTCTCTTTCATGAGCATGCATGTGCATGCACACAGACACACAAACTAAGTAAACAAATGTAATAAAAATATTAAAACACACAAACGAAAATAAAAATCAAAGTTGAAGGTGATATGGTAAGTTATATCTAGGAGACTGAGGGGTTGGACACTTGACAGAAAAAATTATGTCAGAATTTCCTGATTGCAAACAGGACCAGGCAAGCTTTTCTAATGAGTCTGGGGTTTGTGGGTCTTCAATCTTGATACATAATCTATAGATTGAATATTGTGATATATTTTATCTGCTAATCTAGTTCCTTAATCTACAGGTTAATAATTATTGTGGTAAGGACTGAGGAGAGATAAATAATGTAGAGTTTATTGATTAGACACCACGTTCTCAAATCGGATGAGATCCTCAGAGGCTGTTAGGTTGTCTGCCCTAGTCCTTGTTCTATACATGGTCAGTACTAACTTGGAAGCAAGAAGGAAACCAAAGTCCTGAAATTAGAAATGGAGGACTTGCCCCTTATTTCACACGAGATGCAGGTTTAAATATCAAGACAAAGCTTTTTGTATAGGAACATTCATTTACTTCTTAAGAGAGTTTTCTTAAAATAATTTAGAATGTTCTCTATAGATACAGGACTTCTTTTTTTGAGAGAGGGAGTCTCTATGTGTAGCCCTGGCTAACGTGAACCACCTACATCTTCCTTCCAAATGCTGGGGTCAAAGGAACACCACACTTGGCAAGATGAGTCTTAGTCATCACAGCCAGTCTATCCAGAGACTGCCTTTTCAAGCTACAAGGTGACTTTTCCTTTTCCCCAGCATTGTGAAAGAGCAGAAAGACAGTTAAAGAGCAAGTTATTTAGCAGATACTTGCTTCCTTCAAAAGGGAAGCCATCACCTACTGCTCTCTACATTGTCCCTGTGGTGAAGAGAACATAATATCCCAGTGTGCTTTAGAGGTAAAGATGGGATTTTTGAGTCATTATTGCTTGTTGGACTGCTTATCCACTAAAGGCAAAAAGAATCCATGTTGTTAAATGAAAAGTAGTTCTTTCCTAAAATTTAAGGCCAGCCTGGTCTACACAGTGAGTTCCAGGCCAGTAAATTTATCACCTTGCACAAAGCTCTAGTCCAAGTGGATCAAGAAACTCAACATAAAACCAGATACACTGAATCTAATAGAAGAGGAAGTGGGGAAGAGCCTTAAAATCATTGACACAGGGGGGGGCAGGGAACCCAAGGCCTAACACTATTACTGATGCTATGATGTGCTTACAGAAGGGAACCTGGCATGGCTCTCCCCTGAGAGGCCCTACCAGCAGCTGACTGAGACAGATGCAGATACCTACACCCAACCATTGAACTGAAGTTGGGAACACCTATGGTTGAATTAGGGAAATGATTAAAGAAGCTGAAGGGGAGGGTGGCCCTATAGGAAGACCAGCAGTCTCAACTAACCTGGACCCCTGAGATCTCTCAGACATTGAGCCACCAACTGGGCAGCATACAAGGGCTGTCCGAGGCCCCTGGCGTGTATATATAGCAGATGACTGCCTGGTCTATGCTTCAGTGGGAGAAGATGTGCTTAATCTTTGAGAGACTTGAGGCCTCAGGGAAGCTGGAAGTCTGGTGGGGGTGGGGAGCACTCCCTAAGAGGCAAAGGGAAGGAGGAATTGGATGAGGAAGTGTGGAAGGGGGACCCGGGAGGGGGCAATGACTGGAATGTAAAATAAATAAATAAATAAATAAATAAAATAAATAAATAATAATAAAAGGTCTTTCCTATCTTTAACTCATGCCAGATCTTCTACATGCCTTTCCTTTTTGTTAACCTGGAGCTCTTCTAAGATACAGTGCAGCTAGATGTCAAAGTCCTGCTGAAGCCTTCCCTAAGACTCCGAGACTATGGGTTCATCACCTCCAAGAAGGGGGACAGTTGTACTCAGTTCTCAAATTGGATGTTTGAAACCAGAGGTTAGGTTAGTCTTTGTGTCTCCAGGACTAAGAGGGATCCCTGTCAGGGAGAAAACATGCAGTGAGGATTTCCACATGAGTTAGTGAAAGGATGGATGAACCACGTGGTCCATGCTTGGAATGCAGAAGAGCGAGGAAAGGGTGGTATGGGAATTGTGATGGTGTGGAGTCTAGGGCAGAGGAAAGACCACTGAGCTTCAGTTGAATTAGCCAGTGAGAGCTGACTTCCATCAGTTGTGTGACTCTGTGTCTCCCTGTAAGTGCACAAGCCTAGCTAGTCACTTCTCATCATTATGACAAATCTAAGAAAATGGCTCAAGGGAGGAAGAATTATTTTGACTCATCATCCCACCAGCTGTAGAACTAGCCTTTGATATGTGAAATCTTAAAAAAAAGATTTATTTTCTTTTATTTTTATGTATGGATGCTTTGCCTGCATGTATGTCTGTACACTATGTGTTCAGTGTCCTTGGAGGGAAGAAGAGGGCTTTGGATCCTTAGGTACTGGGATTACAGGCAATTGTGAGCCACCATGTGGGTGCTGGAAACTAAATTCAGGACCTCTGCAAGAGCAACAAGTTCTCTAACCACTGGGCTGTTTCTCCAGACACAGCACATGGATTTTTGAGGGGTTTCTTGTTTGAACCATAACAAAATCTTCAGTTCTTTTTTCAATTTTAATAATTTTATTTATTTATTTATTTATTTATTTATTTTTCTCTCTCTCTCTCTCTCTCTCTCTCTCTCTCTCTCTCTCTCTCTCTCTCTGTATTAAAGATCAACTTTTAGGAGTTGTTTTTTCTTTTTCTATCATGTGTGCCTGAGGGATTGGATTCAGGTCATGTTTGATGGAAGTTCTTTTACCTACTAAGCAATCTCACCGACCCACCCACTTGTCTTAGACTTCAAGACAATTATCTTTACCTTTCACACAAGTGAAAGATATTTTAGAAGGAACCAAAGAAAAATTACACTAAAACATTGGGAAGTTTTGAAACGCTGAGAACTCAGGTACCAAGGACATGATGAGAAAGCTTATCTCAAGTCTGGAGGTCAGCCATCCTGTGACCCATATACCCAGAAAGCAGTCATCCCTGAACTTCTCCCAGACAGACAGGCCAGATGAACGTGGGTGAGTGTGTTGATTGTGCTGGCATAGATCAGCTAGAGTTGTGGCACCAAGTCACAGTCCAAGTGATGTTACAGGGGCAGGGTAGACTACTACCCGCTCGATGAACCTTTTATGATAAGATAAAGATGTGTTAAGTGTACACACTGATTAGCAGAGGAATGTAAGGCTTAGACTGCTTGACTTCTTCTGATGGGGAACCAACTTGCAGCTCCTGTACCTGATGTCACTCTGTGGGATGATGCCTGTCTCCTCCTCCAGGTTCTATTGCCCTACCCAGCCCCAGGCAGAGGCTGGGGAGGGTTTCCTAAGTGAGTGTTGCTGGTCCTGTGGACTTACAAGGATACATAAGGGAGGCTCATCTAGTGGAGGGAAGAGGGCCTTTGTATTTCAGCATAAGCTAATAAGCAAACTTGGATTTGGCATTCAAATTCTAACTATGCAAAAAAAAAAAAAAAAATGAAAGAAATAAAAAGAAAAAGAAAAAGAAAAAAAAAAAAAAAAAAAAAAAGAAAACTCTGTTAAAGTCTTGCATGCCACTCCCAAGATACCTAAGACTCAAGTTGGTAAATATAAGAAACAGAAGCCAGTGAAACTTCAGTACTTGCAGGAAAATGCTAGCAGCCAAGGCAGCTGGATAGACAGAGGGCTTTGAGTCCTCTGACTTGGAGAACTTTAGTTAAATCGTAGGTGGCTGCACTCTGCCTCAAGAAAATGGGAGGATAAAGAATTTTAGATAAGCCTCAATTAAAATATCCAAGTGAGGTGACTCTCTCAAAACTTCTAGCATTGTGAGGAAAGAAAGCTACCTGCCAGTTTGGTGCTCACAATGAAAGTACAAACCAGTCCTTCCAGCAATCCAGCCAGGGTATAAGCAATAATTGTCTTCTGTGTGTGCTTTCATGTGGTTTTTGCTCTTATAATGATGCCACAGGCTAGTCTATTGGTAATTTATAAACAACAGGAGTTTATATGGGTTATTAAAAATTCAAAAACATTTTTTAAAGAAAATTAAACAAATTTTATTAATGCTAAAAACACTTGGTAGTCTTCTTTTCAAAAAGTATTTTTAAAATGTATATAATTGGGAATATAAAGTAGAAGTTATCTCTAAAGTAGGAGGGGTTGGCCAACACAGAATGTTTTGTACAGCTCAAGGCAGTGAATAGGAAAATCTGAAGAGAGGAGCTCTCACTGGGAGAGGAAAAATTACCCCAAGTTGTCTGAAGAAAATTTTAAATAAAAAATTCAGTGTGTCAGAATGTAACGTGAATAAATAAATTAATGAAAAAACTCAGTGTGAAGGAAATTGAGACAATTTTCTTTAAGCTTTCAAGGGATATTTTGTCCATGTAGTTCCATGACATTATTATTTATATATTATTCTCATATATGTTAATAACATAGTGCATGGTTTACTTGTTTTGTGCTATAAGTTGTATGCGAAGCACAGGGACAATCACTGGGTCTTATCATTATAACTTACCACAGGATGGGATGTTAGGGCGCGGAGTGATGTGTAGAGGTGCTGTGATTGACAGGGATGTGCTGTGTGTGAGGAGGTGTCAGCTCATGTGAAGCAATAGAAGCAGTAATCTTTTTTTTTTTTTATTGGAAATTTTTTTTTTACATTTCAGATATTCTCTCCTTACCCCATTTCCCCCCCTCCCTCCCAGGAACTCACTATCCCTTCCCCATCCTCCTGCCTCCACATTGGTGTACCCCCACCCACCCTCCCCTGTACCTCACCTCCCCACCCTCGAATATCCCCCCCCCAATGTCCAGCCTTCATGGGACCAAGGATCTCTTCTCCCACTTATATACATAGCTCCCTTGCATATATAGCTGGAGCCTTGGGTCCCTCCCTAAGCGCTCCCAGGCTGGTGGTTTAGACCCTGGGGCTCTGGTTGGTTGGATTGTTGCTTTCCTCATGGTGTAGCGAATGCTCTCAACTCCTTCAGCCTTCGCTCTATCTTCTCCATTGGGAACCCCATGATCAGTTTAATGGTTAGCTGTGAGCTTCTGCCTCTGAGTATGTCAGACTCTTGCAGACTTCTAAGGAGACAGCTATATCAGGCTCCAAGCAGTAATCTTTTGTTGATTCTCTTGGTGAGCTAAAGTTTGGTAGAGTTATCTACAGGTAATGTGCACAATTTCAAAAGATGTTTATGTCTTTTGAGCTAGCGTTCTGGCCTTAGGCTTTTCAGGCTAACAGGTGGTAATTTAATCCAACAACTGTTGAATGACTCATTCTTTTGCATAAGTAGCCTGACCTCATGAATTGCTTTGGGCAATGTCTCAGAGTTTACAAGGTCGAGGCACATTAGGTACTTGAGCTGTGGAGAAGGCTTAGGGGTGATGTAGGAGAAACACACACCAGTTCCAACAAGTAATAGGCCTACTTAGTCCTGAATTATTGTAGTCTTGATAAAACCAATTTAAATGTTCAATATGTCTATATGCAGAGCAGAGAAGAGTCAGACCAAACGGTCAAGACAGGAATAGAGCCAGTACAATGTGAACATATAGATGCATAGCCTTTCATTCCAATTTAGTCATTTATTGGGTATCTTAGGCTCCAATAAAGTGTTACTGTTATGGACAAAGGTAGCCTTCAAGTATCTGCAAAGTAACCCAGGGAACTGTTACCATATCCACATGTTAAAGGCGTTCCTTACAGCGAAGTTATTGGGAAGCTAATGTATTGCTCAGCTAGGTGACCTCCATACTTAGTGATTTTACGTTACCCAAGAATATAATGAAGCTGGATAGTTTCTGGTAACAGCAAGAGAGAGATTCATTATGAACAGCTTGCTTATTAGGGTTTTACTGCTGTGAACAGATACCATGACCTAAACAACTTTTATAAAGGATACTATTTAATTGGGGCTGGCTTACAGGTTCAGAGGTTCAGTCCATTATCTTCAGGGTGGGAGCATGGCAGTGTCTAGGCAGACATGGGGCTGAAGGAACTGAGAATTCCACCTCTTGTTCCAAAGGCAGCTAGGAGAAGACAGGCTTCCAGGTGGGTAGGACAAGGGTATTAAAGCTCACACTCACAGTGACACACCTACTCCAACAAGGCTACACCCTCTCATGATACCACTCCCTGGGCCAAGCATAAACAAACTACCACAAAGGAGCTGTAATTTTGCTTTGATTGACTGCTGTCTGTCTGAGATAATTCTGACAGCCTGCTATTAGGGTTATGTTGTTATGTTATATTATGGGAAATTTCCCTCAGTCACAACTCATCTTCTCTGCTCTTTGTGTATTGTTTATCTCCGTCTAGTCATAAGGATAGCCTAGCCTGTCAGCGCTCTGATGTTGTGGCCTAATCTGGAGTTTATGGCAAAGCTGTCAGAAACATGCTTTCAGTGGGTAGTAGATGATGAAGGGCCCAAACATGTCCCCTTGCTGAGGTCCCTAACTGTTTCATGTATGGAATTGGAATAGCACACATGTAAACTTTTTTCTTATTCTTTTAAAGTTTTTGTAATGCTTGTGTAAAGCAAGAACCTGGTGAAGAAGATTTGAGCTCCATGAGAGAAGTCAGGAAAACCCCTCATTGGAATTTGACTTCAGGGGCCATTTGTGGATTATTTAATTTTCATTTACCAAATTATTACTTGACACTTGCCTTTTTCTGGGCATCCCAGTAGTCCCTTGGAATAAAATCATGAATGTCTTGTTCATTGTTGTATTGTGACTTTAGAAAATACTGGTCTTGGTTTAAGATGCTAAAATCCATTTGCTGCATGTGCCCTCTGGTGGTCAATAGAAGAAAACATTGCATTCACGCTTTACCCAGGGCATCTTCTTCAGGTGAGGAGGTCAATATCAAAGAAGCCAGAGCAAAAGGGTTCAAGTTACTCAGATCCCTTTTCATTTGATGCACTTCACATATTACCCTGTGGCTCTATGTGTCAAAGAATATTTAGAGAGATCAGCGAGTAAGTAAAATAAAAACTATGTGCCCACTCTTTCCTTCTTCCTTTCTTCTTCCTTCCTTCCTTCCTTCCTTCCTTCCTTCCTTCCTTCCTTCCTTTCTTTCTTTCCTTCCTTTCATTCTTTTCCCCCCTCTCCCTCTCTACCTCTCTCTCTTCCCAAGCTATCAGAATGGCAATTATAAAAGCTCCCCTCCCCTACCTTCATGGTCTCCTGACTAGTCTATCTTCTGTATGATATATACATTACATGTGTGTTCATGGGTATCATGGAAAAACCGCATAAAAGAAAGGACCAGCCCCTCTCAATGCTCACTGGTACAAAAACATAGCAGAGCAGCTAACAGTATTCAGTGCAGAGGTCTTATGAGTCAGGCTGCTACTGGACCAGGGTGAACCCTCCTCACCAAACTTGGGAAAGAATTTTTTAATTTTTGTGTCTGGAAATTTTTGTGCTGTTCTGAGAAGATAGGATAATGACCACATCCCACATAGCTCTGTGATAGCTTTTTGATATATCAACCAGACACCAATAAATCCCTAACCTATCGCCTTCAGGTACAGACTACCCTGGACTCTATGCATTGGGCTGGCTTGATTCATTAAAAGTCTTCAAAGGGCTGTGGCTTCCCTACAAAAGAGGATAGAGATAGGTATGAAGCTATATTGATAGTGTGTTTGTCCAGCATGCTTAAAGCCCTGGGTTTGATACCCAGTACCGCACAAACCAAGCATGGCGGTGCTCACCAGTACTCTGGAGATGGAAGCAGGAGGATCAGTCACTTGAGTTCATCTTTGCTTACCTCATCCTTGAGTTATATCAGACCTTGTCTCAAAGGTCTTATAGTACTTTCTCTCAAAGAGAGAAAGAGAGATACAGAGAGAAACACACACACAGACACACAGACACACACAGAGGGAGAGAGAGAGAGAGAGAGAGGAGAGAGAGAGAGAGAGAGAGAGAGAGAGAGAAGAGAGAGAGGAGAGCCACCCAGCTCTGGACTCTGGTGATCCCTTGGGTTTCCCTTCCAGATTGCCAGTGCTGTGGATGTTTAGTCAGTCCTGATAAATGTGTTAGCCATTTCTGATGAAATCATTTGCTGAAGCTATTGTTAAGAGAGTACAGCAAACTGCACCAGGGCTAGAATAGCAGAGATTTATTGTCTCACATTTCTGGAGGACAGAGGTCCAAGGTCACTGTGTCAGCAGGTTGATTCTTTTTGAGGGTTGCAATGCTTTTCAGTGCTTTCCATATCTCTCCCCTGGCTTCAGTAAGTCACTGTCAATTGTTGGCATCTCCCCAGTGCCTTCTTCTCCATATGGTGTTCTTGTATGTGTGTTTCTCTCTGCATCCAATTTCCCCATATTATGAGGATATAAGTTATATAGGATTGGTATGCTCCAATGATCTCATTTTAAGCCAATTACTTCTATAAGGAGCATATTTCCAAATATAAGGGTCACCTTCTGAGGTACTGCAGTTTAGGATTCCAGCACATGTTAGAAGACAATTGATCCCACTTTTACTGAGTCCCCAGTGGATTACTTAGTCACATTCCTCAAAGCAGCTTACCAGAAATTTCCATTGCTCCAGGTGGCACATCCCATGTCTCTAGAAGCATTGATTCATCCTCTGACATGGAGATATTTAAATCTGAGTATAAACATAATACAATTGCTTGGCTTACAGACTGTCAAGTTTGGGACATCATAAAATGATTTATGGTAATACTGTCAGAATTGTGGAGACACTCCAGTAAACAGGCCTACATGGGTCTTAACAGAGAGGTGGAATATTTTAACTTCAACCTGGATCTCCTTTTCAGCAGCTGTTTAAGGTCTAATTAACGTAGGAAGCTTGGGAAGTAGATAACTGGCTCTTTTGATTTCCCACACAGAAGAAGAATCATGAGGTTGAAGATGTGGAGATTGGAAAGCACACGTGTCCAGGGCCTGGGCTTGGATGAAGGTGCTTCATGACCAGCTTCCTGTATATGTGGTACACATTTGTGCTTAGCCAAACAAATCTTCCCTGACTTAACACTTACCCTCATTCTGCTTCTTTTTCTTTCTTTTCTTAGCTGTGCAAGGACTTGGACCTAGGGCCTTATGCATGCTCAGGTACTCTACCACTGATCAAAGCTCTCCATTACTCTTATACATGAATTATTCTCCCATCCTAAGATTGGAAGCAATACCTAAGACCACACATCTAGAAAGGACTAGGCAAGATTCAGCCATACAGTCTATCTTCATTCTTTGTGGATTCCAAATGTGAAAATGCCTAATCACTAATTTTTTATTTATTAATTTTTAATGAACTTGTTTGTAACCTGTAGTGGTTTGAATGGGAATGGCTCACACATTTGAATGTTTGGTTTTCAGTTTGTGGACTGTTTAGAAAGGATTAGGGGTTAGGATGTTATTGGAGAAGGTGTGTCACTAAGGGTAGACTTTAGACCACTGTGGTGGTTTGCATGAGATTGGCCCCTCTAGGCTCATGTATTAAAATGCTTGGTCACCAGGGAGTGGAACTGTTGAGGAAGATTAAAAGATGTAGCCTTGTTGGAGGAGGTGTACCACTGGGTGTGGGCTTTGAGGATTCAAAAGCCCACTCCAAGCCCAGTGTCCTTTTCTTTCTCTGCCTGGCGCCTTTGGAACAGGATGTAAAGCTCTCAGTTACTGCTCTAGTGACATGTCTGTCTGATTCCCACCGTGCTGATAATGAACTAACCATCTGAAACTATAAGCAAGCCCTTAATTGTTGGGCCGTGGGAGGGCCTAGATTGGCCATACCCCAAAACCCAGGCCCCTGACTGGCAGTCTCCATTCAACCTAAAACATAAGTCATGTAAGACACAGGTAAGGGGTGTGACTAAGTCCTGCCTTGAGATTTGCATATTAATGAGGCCGGGGGACATAGCTAACTAAGTCTCCTCCTTAGCCCTGCCCCTCGTCCACTCCTAAATATAAGGGAGTTTCTTAGGGGATCGGGTGGGCGGCACACATCATCACACAGACAATAAAACTACTTCATGGAAACTCAGTCCACGTGTCTTCTTGGGCCTACTTCCACGACCGGAACCACCGCGGCGGAAACGCTCCGACCCCAGGCTGCAGCATCAGCCCTCGGGTCTCTATCGCACCAGGCCGGACCTTCTCCGCTGCTGCGCAAGACCAGGCTCGGGGCCGCGGGCCCATGCCCGCGTTTTTTCCCACACTTAATTAAATGTTTTCTTTTATAGGGATTGCCTTGGTCATGGTATCTCTTCATAGCAATAAAATATTAACCTACTCCAGGCCTAGTCATGTTCCCTTTCTGTCATGTGCTTGTGGCTCAGGAGTAAGCTCTCAGCTTCTGCTCTAGTGCCATGCCTGTTTGCCTGCCTGCCATCATGCTTCCTGTCATGATGACCATAGACTAAACCTTTGAAAATGAAGCAAGTTCCCAATTAAGTGCTTCCTTTTAATACGTTGCCTGGTTATGGGGTCTCTTCACAGCAATAGAGCATTGCTAAAGCATAACCCTATAAGCAACAGACATAGTGCTTTTGTGAACTATTTGATGCCCAGCTGAGGTAAAACAAGGCACATTCAGCCACCACTTCCTCCTCTTTTTTTTTAAGATTAAATTTATTTATTTTTTATTTTGTGTGAGTAAATGTTTCACTTGCATATGCATGTATGTACTGTGTATGTACCTGGTGCCTGAGGAGGCCAGAAAAGGGTACTAGATTCTCTGGATTCATAGTTACAAATGGTTGTAAGCTGCCTAGGGTACTGGGAATTAAACCTGGGTTCTCCACAAGAGAAGAAATTGACCTTAATTTCCATCTCTTCAGTCTCACATTCTTTCTTTTTGTTGCAGCTTTCATAATACAAACGTAAGTCCTATTAAGTGATCTGCCATTTTGCTGGTGTTTGTGAATATGTACTTTTGTGTTTTTTTTTTTTTTTTTAAATTGGTGATTTAGCTGCTTAATATGGCTTCTAAACATAGTGCTGACATGCCTCCTAGTGCAAGAAGAAGACCATGATGTGTCTAACATGGAAAATACACGAATTTGAGTCTGTTAAGATAGTGCAGGTGGTCAAGGTAATGGCTTCCAAATTCCTGGACCCCACATGGTGGACGGGAGAACAGACTCCTGTAAGCAGCCTCTGATGTCAAAGTGCCTGCTGTGATGTGTTGGTACACACACACACACACACACACACACACACACATACACACACTAAAAAAAAAATCATGACCCAGGCATGGCAGTAAAAGCCTCTAATACCATCATTTAAAAAGTATTGGCAAGAAGATAGTGAGTCTGAGGTTACATTGAGTTTCAGGTCAGTCTCAAAACAAAACAAAACAAAACAAAACAAAACAAAACAAAACAAAACAAATCATGTGTCAGATAAGTTTTGTTTTAGACATCCATTGTAGTGCCATTCTCTATGAATTTAATATTATGAGTAAATATATATTATTTATATTAATATGTTAATTATTCTAGAATAATTAATATAATAATTATTATATAATATACAATATAAATACAACATAATATTAATATTATTATGTTTATAATAATTTTAATATATTAGTATATATTAAATAAGTTGTACTTAATAAAACTTGTATACTGACTGGTTAATAGACATACACCAGAGGTTTGTCAAAACCTAACCACATCTATTCCTAGGAGCATCATACGGTTTACCCCTGATTCAGTGTTCTTGGTGATTTTATAGGATGCAACTGCCAATAAAGAACTTCAGTGATATTCAAGTTTATTGCCCTTTTCTACTATGATGTGAGGATTAGAGTTGGGAAACTGAAAGCTGATACCTCTAACTTCTTACCTGCTCTGGAAATGAAGGAAATATCAGCCTGGAAACCCCTGGAGGTGCCATTTTCATCTGATTGGAAACTGATGAGCATCACACTGGAGGAGCTCAGCACAGGGCTGGGTACCACATAGCCACAGAACCGAGCTGCAAGGCCCCAGGCAGGTTAAGTGATGTCAAGTGAATAGATATGGCAACAGATAAGAAAAAAAAAAAAAAAAAAAACAAGTGTGCTTAAGATAGCTATTGACAAGCTTTTTGACAAATGCCACAATTGTCTTCAAAATAAAGGAATCTGCCTCTTCAAAATGTGTATTTGACCCCCGATACCCCAGCATTTCAGCGTTGTTTCATTCGCCAAATACTCCTGAAGTACTGCTAAAGCAGTAGATCTCAACCTGTGGGGCGTGGCCTCTTTGGGAGAGGCATATCAGAGATTTGCATTATGTTTCATAACAGTAGCAAAATTACAGCTATGAAATGACAATGAAATGATTTTACAGTTGTGGGTGTCACCACAATATGAGGTACTGTATTAAACGGTCTCAACATTAAGAAAGATTGACAACCATTATGCTAAAAGAATTGCCTTTAGCCACAAGATATACTAAGCAATTTTTTTGAGGTGGGCAGGCTAGGGATTAAGCCAAGGGCCTTATGAATGCTAGGTAAGTACTCTACCACTGAGCTGTTTCCGTAGCCCATGAGGCTTATCTCTATCTGATTCCTCTCCATTGGCCTTTCACATTTGGTTCAGATAGTCCTTTGGACCTTGTCTTTGCTCCTCTACATAAAAGCAGAAGGAGAGCTGGTGAGACCATAGGGAAAGATGGAGGAGGTGCAGGGAACAAAGGAAAATTAAAATATATCATTTTATTCCTCCTCTCAAGATCAGGTCCAAGGGCAAACCAGGGGAAGCCAGGACTCAAGTGGAATACCAACCTATTTCCTTCTCTCTCTCAACATCGCTATGTACAGTCACATAGTCAGAAGTGCAGTCTCCATTTTCTTCTATTTCTAGGTCTGAAATGACAGCTGAGAAGATGCTGGGTTACATCTAGAGAAGCTCAAGGGGTGAGCAGAGGACCCTAGGCCACTTGCCTTGCTCTAGAGTAAGATCTTGGTTGATAAAGTTGTAGAGATATTCACGAGTGGCTAAGTTACTTGGGAAAAGATAGTAGGCTCTTAAAAAGTCTTGAAACATAGATGCTATCTATACAGTTTACATGCAAGGGTGGGATTCTGTGCCAATGTCTGAGCTTCATAGCAGCAACAAGGGATGGAAGAACCACCCTACAGAGATGTCTTTTTTGGAGGCAACCTTGGATTGTGCTGCTTGGATATGTAAGTGCTGGTCTGGGTACATATACTTTTATAGGGATCCTCCACCCTATTCTTGGTAGTTAATTTCCAGTTTAGTTGACTCAAAGCTGAAGGTAGATGTATCTTTCACAAGGTGATCTTCTGGGAGGACGTACCCAGAAGGATATTTTTGACTACTCGTCACATTTGGTCTCTATGGCTCCTAATATGTACCAGTGCCTCGCCAAGTTACAAATGAGTGCAAGAGCTGCTATCAAAGTGTTGCTTGGTAGCTACCAGAAGCACCTGCAAGAGGAACAGTCAGAGGAGTCAGAGCAGTGAACTTGGAGAACTCCAGACTCAAAGCAGAAATCTTGGTGAAGGGTAGTGAGAAACACCACAGTTTACTAAGGACGTATCATGACGGTTCTAGTTCCATAGTTTCTGTGATTCTGATGTTAAGTGGAAGTACATTTCACTTATCTCTCTTACACGTGGTACCATTGTGTTATCTCAAAATATGTCATAAGCCATCTTTATGCCATTACCTTTCTTCCTCTGTCTTGGTCTCTATGTGGTGGACTTGTTTTATATTCAGTGAGGCAGGGTGGAGTACACAAAGGGGGAGCAAGGAAACTAGAAGGTGGGGCAAGGACTTCATAGGTGGTTGTAACTTCATATGGAGGGGATGAAGGAACTGTGAACAATTTGGCACCAGTGAAAGTTTTTAAAGGTCCAGTGACCAAAATGTAACTCAAAATCAACCACAGTACAAATCTGCAGTGTTTCTGGTGTTCTTGCCTATGCTGCATTATGTGACTCTACTACAGCCTTGGTTTTGAATATATAACAAGGAGACTTTGCACTAAGCATGCCATTGCATAATGCAATGCCAATGAACACGGCATGAAACATCATGGCTCAGAAGCCAGTCCTGTGCCTGTTAGGAACTCAGGTGTTTTGTTGCATTTACAAAGTTTCCTGCTCTTATAGAAACATAACAGCTTCATTATAGAAAACAGATCTGAATATTCCCTTACCATCATTCCTCAGCCTGAGTCAAATCACCAGATCTTGGATCAGATTGTGTTAGAATATTTGACCTTAAGAACTTCTGTTTGAGTTGCTGGCTTGACATTAAAAACAAACAAACAAAAAAAGGAATTTTGGCTTGGGGCTAAGACAAAAATTCCAACAATTGCTGAAAGGGACCCAAACATACTTCTGCCATTTTTGTATTTTTGCAAAGCTAAGTTTCAGTACTGATGATTATAAAGTCAAAACACTGGATCAGTCTTGGAAATCACTGAAGATGCTCTCTCTGTCCTGCAATCTCCATTCTCACTCATTCTTAAAACCAGTGGGCTCTTCTAACCTCTGACTGTATTCTACATTTCAGATAGTGTGAATCCCAGCTTCTCTCAAATGGTCAATGGTTTAGTTCTATTATTCTGCCTTGTTTTTGAGGGGTGAGATGGGAACTGGATAATTAATTCCCAATTTTCATTTTCTCTAAAATTTAACTCTTGTGGTAAATCCAAACCATTGGCTACATCCATTTATTTGTTTGGTTTGCTTTGTGTTTTAAAGGCTCCCTTTTCTGATCTGTCATGAGGACTCGTTGGTTTGGGATTTTGCCTGTATCTCAAACCACTTTCCTCTTCAGACACAGTTAGGCTAATGTAGTTAACTAGGACCTATATATAAGATGACAATCTCCTTGATTGTACTGTCTAGTGATGTGCTTGTCTTAGTTTAGGTAATTACACTTAATAACATCATGGTTTGAATATACAGTGTCCCCAGTAGACTCACATGTTTGAATACTTGATCCTTAGATGGTGGAGTTATGTTGAAGGGTGTGAAACCTTGAAGGGCTGGAGCCTCACTGGAGGAAATGGGTCACCCAGGGGCAGGTTTTAGGGGTTTGTGACCACTTTCTGTACACTCTCTACTTCCTGAGTGCTGATACAATATTACCATCTATCTTATGCTACTGCTAACATGCCTTCCCTGCTATCGTCAGTATTGTCTCAAGCTGTAAAGCATAATATATCTGTCCTCTCTTAAGTTGTTTCTTGTCAGGGGTTTAGTCACAGCAATAAGAGAAATAACTGATACAGATGTTTATACCAGTGGAATCAACTCTGCGAGAGTTTTAGGGTTTACTCCTTCTCCCTTCTCTTCTTTTCTTTTTTTCATAGGTTTTTGATCATTTATTATTTTAAGAAATATGTGCCTATCAATATCCTTATCCAGATCACTGGCCTACTTTCACTTGTGTCGTGACATATCTCCACAGAGGATCCACTGCTGTTTAATTAGCAACAAACAAACGGCCTTCACATTACTGAGATCTAATGTGATATCCACAGGCCTATATTTTGACCTCAGCATCATTTCTCCAGACTCTTTTCTAAGTACACTTTAAAACTCTGTTGAATCGAGCACTCCCTAGCCCTGGCCTGTGCTGGCTCCTCTTTGCTGTGTCTTCTCTGCTTGGAGCTCTTAATGACACTGGCATGACTGTTAGCAATTTCTTAATTAGTTATAATTATTTTATTCAGAATTTAAGTTTATAAGGAAGAATGTTTGTTTCTAAAAGGACATACAGATTCGTGAAAGTCACCAGGTCTAAAGATTAAGGTAACAGTGGGAAATTTCATTTTTTTTTGTTTTTTTTTTTTTCTTCCCTAAAAATATTTATTATTATGATTCAATTTTTTTTAATTTTATTTTTTTGCTTATTCACTTTATAACCCGTCCCAGTCACCCCCTCCCACAATCCTTCCCCATCTCTTGTTTTCTGAGTAACCCCCTCCTCCTGTATCCCCCACCCTGCCACTTTAAGTCTCTGAGAGGCTAGGTGCTTCCTCTCCCATTGAGGCCAGATGAGGCACCCAGCTAGAAGACCATACTCCATATACAGGCTGCATGTTTTGGGATAGCCCCCACTCCAGATGTTTGAGACCTGCATGAAAACCAAGCTGCACATTTACAACATATGTGCAGGGAGGCCTAGGTCCCGCCCATGGAGGTAGATCTGTGTAGACTAGGTATGCTGAGTGAGATGACCCAATCACAAAAGAACACACATGGTATGCACTCACTGATAAGCGGATATTAGCCCCAAAACACACAATACCTAAGATGCAACGCATAAACCTCATGAAACTCAAGAAGAAGGAGGAAGACCAAAGTGAGGGTGCTTTTGTCCTTTTTAGAACGAGTATCAAAAGATTCAACCAGAGCTCCCAGGATCTAAACCTCCAGCCTGAGAACAGACAGGGGCAAGCTGTCCTCTGAGAGGCTCCAACCAGCAGCTGACTCAGACAGATACAGAAATCCAGAGCCAAACAGTGGATGGAGCTTGAGGACTCTTATAGAAGAATAGGGGGAAGGATTGTGGGCCCTAAGGAGATAGGAACTGCACAGGAAGATCAACAGAGTAAACCAACCTGAACCCTTGGAGCTCTCAGAGACTGAATCACCAACCGGGAAATTTCATTTTGTTTTGAACAAGAGCTAAAGAGTGCAAGTGCCATCTAGTGGTGGCTACAGGGGAAACAAGGCTGTTCAGTTACCTGACTATTCAGTGTGTAGTGTGCCAGGTACTGAGGACTAAAAGTATGGCTGGAAACATACTGGATAAAATATCTGCCTGAACAGCGCCTTTGTCAGCTCTCTTGTGACTAATCATGTGTAATTTAGGACAAATACAATCAATACCTTAATTAGGCAATGCTTGGGGGCTTGAAAAATCCAGGACAGCTAGCCATGTCACTGTAGTCTTCAGGATAGTGAAGACTCTGTATAGTGCCTTCTTCAAAGAGGATAGTTAGAGACCTGCAGCCAGAATCTAAAACAAAGGAGGGCAGAGCAAACTCAAGCACACAAGAAAGACTTTTTGTGTTCTCCCTCCTGTGTCTACTAAGTGATAAATTACATCTTTTGGCAGAGCCAACACCAAGGGAGAATCTTGTGTGCTTGCTTACAGAACTCTTAAGGCCCTTTCAGCTCACTTGGGTCAGTGATCAGGAACTTTCAGGGACTGTGGAGGAGAGACTACATCTTTCAGTTTGCCAAGATTCCTTCTACACTATGAAGCTAGCAGATCTCAGGTGGGGGGGGGGGCGGTCTCCCTGCCTACTACCTCCAACTCCTATGATGCCAAAGCTTCTGCAAAGGGCCTAGATACTAAACAATGGAAGTCAGTGGTTTTACCAGGACGGTAGCTTGGCTTAAGTGCTTTATAGGTGAGGTTAAACCCAGTGGCATAATCTGTGGCATCAGAGATGAATCTCAGCTGGATAGAACTGGAGCCAATGAGAATGGATGCAGGGAGACTTTCTCCACACAATTTCCCTGCAAGGTGAGAAGAGTCTTTGTTCAGAATCTGGGAAATGGCATGACGCACCTGACCTAAGGAGATGTGATCTTGTCCTGGAGATTCAGGGCTGTCTGAATTAGGCTGCTCAGCTTTTGCACTAGTAGGATTTGATCCAGAGTGTTGTGTTTATGTTGCTCTTTGACTTTTTCAGGATTTAAAAACATGTACTATCTTTTAATATGATCTCCCCTATATTCTATATTCTCTCCTATATTTTCTTCAGTTGTAACAGCCTAGAATACCTCCAAAATACTGCCAAGGGGATGGGCAAAGTTACTTCAGGGTGAGAACGACAGAAACCCTATTCCATTTTTGGAATTTGTTGTTTGTTTGAGACAAGCTATCATTTGTATATACCAGGATGACCATGGTCATGCAATCCTCCTGCCTCAGTCTTCCAAATTCTAGGTTTACAGCTGTGTGCCACTATGCTTGAGTTCACTTTTTATTACATAAATAAGCCTTGTCTTCTTATGGCTATATCTTGGTGTCATTCTTCCTAGTGTTTTGAGGCAGGTAAAAGTCCTTGCAACTATAGTTAAGCAGTATCTTACTTGGGGTGACTGGGGGACACAGCAATATATGTAAAGTTTACTTCTAATGGGGTCAAGACCCAGGCAGCCTGGCTTTAAAAGTGTCAGATGCAGCTGCTGAAGTGACCTCTGCAGGCTCAGATTCAATGCTCCCCACTTTAGAGCAGACTCTCAAAACTGGAGAAGGAGAGTGTTTCATTTACAGATGGCTCCATGTCAGACATATTGTAACAGACATTAAGTCTACTTAGCCCTGCTTTCCATATGACAGTGTGAAGAACCACTTACCAACGAGTCTGTCTTCTAAAGAGTACATTGCCAGGTAATTGTGGTGACAAGACTCTACGTCCAAGTGTGACAAACTGAGCAACATATGCATGTCCTCTGGAACCAGGAAGGTCCAGACACACAGTCTGCAGGCAGATACATGAGAAGATGTAACTTCTAGACAGAAAGTGACAGTTAATGGGCACTGGCAGGCTGGAGGTGGAGCCCGTGGAAGACACAGAGGAAGTACTCACTGCTTGCTCTCATAGTATAGGTGGAGGCTTTCTGGGAAGTGCAGCTCTCCCTCAGATCCACTGATTAGACCATCAGGTTCACTGCACGAGGCTGAGAGGGAATGCCACAGTATCAGGCATGGCAGCCTATGCTCTAACCACCAAAACATCCTTACGGAAGCTGAAGACATGGGAGTGACTGTTTCTCCTTTCTGTATACGTCTGTTCTCCATGCACTGTTTCTTTCCTATCTTGGCTTCTATAATGCTTCATAGTTTTGTGCTTTTGTTGATTTTTAGGCTGTATTTGCCCTTGAGATGCTGTGACCTGTCCCCCACCTCTCTGTCACTCAGACTCAGAGGCTTCATTCTGTGGGTACAGGCACTTCCCAGGTTCTATCCTAGTTTTCCTTTTCTGGTTTTGTTGGAGACCTCAGTATAGGCTTCGTCACACTGGCAGTTTCAACTCTTACCAATACTCTTCTGGACTTTAGGTCAGACTTACACTAATATCCAGTTTTCTCCACTGAAACGCAACACTCGGGACAAGTGGAATCACCTTCATCAGCAGAACTGCAGCTACCTTTGGTTTATGGATTAGTTTTTAGGCCTTGTGTTCAAAGCTGTGATGATATCAAGAGTCAAGTTGGATTTCTCCCTCTCTTCACTCTCAGTCCTCACTAAACTGGTTCCAAATTTTTTCCTTTCTATTTTCTTGTTTTTATTTTCTGGTCCTTATCCTGGGCTATATATCTCTATCTCTGTCTCTGTCTCTATCTCTCTATCATCTATCTATCATCTATCTATCTCTATCTCTATATCCTTCATATATATATTTAAAGCTGTCATGAACTTCACTTGACTTATTCTTCCCTTAATCTCCTTCATGCTGTTTTTATATTCTTTTACTTTAGCTGTAATGTATTTATCTAAACAATCAGCTTTCCATTGTAAAATGAAGCCCATCTTTTTGACTGACATGGGCAGTTTCTAGAATTTGATCTTAAATTATCTGTTTTTGTTGTTGTTGTTGTTCTTTTTTTTTTTTTCTTTTTTTGGATTTTCGAGACAGGGTTTCTCTGAGTAGCCCTGGCTGTCCTGGAACTCACTCTGTAGACCAGGCTGGCCTTGAACTCAGAAATCTGCCTGCCTCTGCCTCCCAAGTGCTGGGATTAAAGGCGTGCGCCACCACCGCCTGGCTTTAAATTATCTTTTTATTCTTTTGTCTTGTGAGACTTTATTATACATCTTATACCCAAGCTGCTATGGTTGACTTGATGTTTTGCCTATATTTTTCCTTCTTTATCCTCTGTGGTCTCTCCTGGATAAAGATGTCTCTGTTCCAAAGTCTATGACATTGGTCACTTATATCTGTGAGCAGCCTAGCTCTGGGGAGTCTATTTTCCATTTTTTTTTTTTTGAGGAAGAACCCTACAGGCTCAAAGGCCCAGTGGACAACTAAGCCAAGATACACTCTCATTTTGCTATAGATAATGTAACTGAGGAAAAAGCTTGTCCCACGTTTCAGAGTGAATTCATCGAAGAGTCATGGTGAACAGGGATAAGCCCCCTGTGTAAGCAGCAGAACTTTCAGGGAGTGTATGTCACTTATTAACTATTTCTGTACCACTTTCCCTATTATCCTATTATCTAATTGAGAGTTAGTGTTTGTCAATTAGTGTTTGCTGAATTGAATGAAGCTATGACTTGATAAGAAGATATATGGGACAGCATTGGGCTATGTGGACATGGATTGGCTGACTGGCAGAGATAGCTGTGGATACTCATCAGAGTTTTATACCAAGTAATCACTACCAGAGGAAGATCTTTGATGATAACAGAAACTGACACCCAGAAATGTTAGGATGTTAGTACATGGTCTTGTGAGTGTAGGCTACAAGGAGTACCCACCTTTGGTGCTCTTTCTTCGATGGCCTGAGAAAGAAAAAGAAAGACGCAATTCAAAGCTTGTGGTACCTTGGACAAGAAATTGACTCAAAAAAGCAGAGCATTTTAAGTCAATATGCAAATACTGAAAATTTAATCTGTGAAAAGAATAGGATGGGTAAAATGACAAAGGTGGATAGGGGTCCTGGCGTTTTGAAATGATTTCATGTGCTTTATTCTTACTAATGAAGAAACAGTGATTAACTTGGAGATTACACAGAGCAAAGGAGGCAAGGATGCATGAAAGTGGAGGCTAGCGATAGAGCACCCTAGCTCTGCTCTAATATAACCTTTCTCCAATAACCTTTATATATATATATACCCTTTATTATATATAATAACCTTTATATATATATATATATATATATATATATATATATATATATATATATCCTCCAATAACTCCAATAATATAACCTTTCTCCAATCATCAACACTTTGAATAGTTACACACTGAGGTTCAGATACCTGCCATTGTGCTATACTCTTGAAAAAAATTTCTCAGTTAACTTTAGTTAATCCACCGAGAAATGATGGAAGCCACTTTCAGACTTGAAGACACCAGTTAAGCAAACAGTTAAGCTTGGAGGTAGAAACAAAGCTGCATTTTTTCCTGGCTGGTCTACTAGAAGGGTGCACATGGAGTCCATCCCTCAGATTTACCACATTTGCTTCTATACCTGGGTCTCTAAATCTTTTGTCTTACTATATTTAGGTGAGATTATTCATTATGGCGAGTGCTCTTTGCTTTACTGTACATGGATTAGCAACCTCTGTAACTTCTATCTATTAGGGACTGGTGCCCCTTCTTTAATTGTGACATCTGAAAATATTCCCAGAGAAATATCATTCCCTGGGTAGTCAGAATATCAGTGTTTGATCATTATTGAGCTGTGCTTTAGCTTGCGTAATCTTGCTAGGACAGTTAATAAGTAGGTGGATATCATTATCTATCTATCTATCTATCTATCTATCTATCTATCTATCATCTATCTATATCTATCTATATATATCAGTCTCTATCATACACAAAGTTTAATCAATTTATGAGGAATTCATTCATTCTTTAGTGACTATTTTAATACTTTGATGTATATGATGTTTTGCTCTTGTATACATTTCAAAATCCTCAAGTATTACACTGAGAAAAGAAGTGGCCCTCTCCAGTCATGATTGTCTAGTCTGCTGATGCTCTTTATCCCAGTAGGACTGTAGCTGTCTAAGCTTGCAGGATGGCTTCATTACCAGTCTGGATATGTTTGTGGATCCAGGGAAGCACTCTCCTAAGATCTGTGAAGATTCCCGGAGATCCTTGTCTCTTCTTCCTTGCATTGTTTCTCCAGCCTCGACCACAGCCCAAACCCCAAGAAGTCACTCCAGCCAGAGTCCAGGCCCCTTTCCTATTCTGGCACATAAGTGACCCTCCTGAATCTCCCTGAGGAAGGAAGAAGGAAGCTTCTGTTAACGTGATTGTTGGCGGAGGTGCCTTAAAGTGTTCATTTTCCCCACGAGGATGCAAATGACAAGCACTAACGTCTTCACTTCTAATAATTTAGACTCAAAGCTCTGGGAGAATATCTGGGTACAGTTTCCATTTGATCCTCAAACATCAGAATCTGTCAATTGCTGCTCCTTCTCCCCATCCTAGGTGTTCATCAACACTTCCCATTCCTGTCCATACTACAGAATCAGCGGCTTCTTGCCCAGTGGTACAGCTGACTGCAGTCTTCATAAATGCTGAAAATTGAGGACATTTCCAACACTTCTAATCTAGGAACGTCAAAATAAGAAGAGACATCCTTCATGGACGGAGAACCTTGAGGGCCTCATCCACGGCACTATCTCTATTTTTTGGGTTGGCGAGGAACAGATTCTAGTTTTATCTGGTATCAGCATTCTTAGGCTCCACATCTGCTAATAAACTTTCCTGGGCCTGGAGCTTAGCTGTACTCACTTACCTGACAGGCATCTCTCCCTCCATCAGGGGATCCTGTGCAGAGAAAGGTCTGCCCAGTAATGGGGTTCCTTAAGGTCAACAGAACGGCCTCACATTCCTCCTGAGTCAAAATTGGCAAGTTCACCTGCTGTAAGACTTGTGGGAGGCTGCCACCTGGAATGAAGAGATGGGCCTATCAAGGTAACCTTTTACCTTCTGAGATGAAGATGCTCTGTACTTTCATCATCAGCAGCTAGATGCGAGTTTGTGTCTCTTTGGAAGGATTTCAATTTCTTAAGTACATTGTGAAATTCACTGACTTTTGAAATGTTTGCCTGGTTGGTTAACATAATTAATTAAAATTTGTGTTTTCAGGTTACCCACCAGAAAGTTTTGAGGATTTTGATTAAGAGGAGTGGTACAGGAGCTCTTACCTTCAGACAAGCGACCCCAGCCTGCAGTTGTACAAATAAATCCAGCATTAAAGTGTTCACCTGGCTCTGGAAGACACACGGGCCTCACAAACTGGCCTGAAGAAAAGATTAAGGCAGGGCTTATAGAGAAGCTAACACAGTTACACCTATTGGCATCTGGGTGGTTCCCAAAGACCCCTTAAGGATAGACCAGCCTGGCATCTTCAGGGGTCACTTGTCGGCTTCCTTCTCCTGACTCCACATAACCCTACATCCAGAACCACAAGAAAGGCATTTTAGGAAGGGGATACTCCAGACAAGTCTCCATTTCCAGTGTATGATCCAGAAGATCTGATCTCATGCTACATAATGTGATCTGTAGAGGCATAGTATAGATCAAAGGTAATGGTGTAGATATTCAGGGTGTACTGTAAATGTTTACCAAATTGGAAGGTTCCAACCATCTTCAGAAGGGCTATATCATAGTTCATAGGTTTTCTGGTGGAGAACTGCGGGTGTATGATGATGGTTTCAATGGCAAGTGTTTGCTCTCCTGGCTCGGCTTGGCTCAAGTCATGCTCTCCAGCAGTTACATTCAAAGTTAACGCAATAAATCTATAAAAAGGGAAAAGGAAAGATTTGGGGTTTAATGAGCCTGAGTATAGTTATAAATGCTGGAAAATTGGCCTTTTCAAATCGACATGGGTGGATAATGTGGAGCATGAGAGTGCTAAGCAAAGCGAATGAAAATGGTTCTATTGCTATTAAAAATAGGAAACATAGTATAGAGATAGTAACATGATATATTTAATATTTTTCAGTGTTATTTTTAATCAACTAGAGAAATGCATTGTAATTCAGGGAGCTAACATATATCTATGAGACTACTCAACCATCTTATTAGGCTGTCCTAGTTATATTACCAGTGAGTTATTTTGTGAAGTATTTGTGATTGCTAGTAAAGGTGTTGCTTCAGCATTAAAAATATCATGCAGTGTGTGTATTATGAAGGACAGTAACCTAATTCTGATGTTCCAGAGAGTATGCCTATTGGAAGATTTGGACCAATTACAACAATGGGAAGTGGGGATCACCTCTTTACCTTCTTTATATTTGTAATTTATTGTTCTCTTATGAAATGAAAATGATGCTATTTCCTCAGGTCATTGTTATCTTGAAGGAACTTGATAGGATGAGATGGAATGGAGTAAGCATTTTGAGATTTTCTTTCTTTGGGGCCCTTCTTTTCCAATGGTGATATTTTATATAATGTTATATAGTGCATCATCATTTCTCTTGGCATGTTTACCTGAATCTTGGATATATCAGGTACTTAATATAGTACATAGCATCTCTTTAGCTTACCACTGCCTACATTGTAGGGACATTGTCAAATAATTATTTCTTTGTTTGCTTGTTTATTTTTATTTTTACTCAACATAGTCTTTCTATATTTCTCAGGCTGGCCTCAAATTCCTGGACTCATGCAATCTTACTGCTTCAGCTGCTCAAGTAGTTGTATCGACAGATGTGCAACATCATTCCAGGCTAATTTCTCTTTTAAACTATAGATATACTTGGGGGGCATCATGACTCAGTAATTTTTGTGTATTTGGTACTCACTGGCAACTGGCAGTTAATGAGCATCCCAAGAATGTTTTCAGACTTGAAATGAAAGGACAACAATCTTGGCTACAGCCTAGTATATGTATGGAATGCCAACAGTGGAGTATTTGGATCATACTAGAAAGCTGATAAAAAATTAAAGCGCTTAGGTTGAAGCTCAGAGAAGCAAATCCAATAGGAAGGAAGACATGGACATCTGTATTTTTACTGGTCTGTCTTTGTTTTCTTAACATGTATAATGAACCAGGTAGTGGTTTTTAAGAAACTTTCACAAGTTAGTCTTTTAATTACTCTTTGATGACTCCAGTGGGTTTATGTAAATACAGCATCTTGCCTCTGCACAGAATCCTTTACTTACTAATGTGAGAATAAGCCTACAATGTCAATAAGCCTCATTTGTGATACCCAACTAGCTTCCTTGTGTTTTACAAGAATAATCAGTTCTGATTCCAAAGTGCAGGATGGGGTAACCTGGTCTCCGTCCATTAACCAAACTTTCCTACCTGTTAGCCATGCAATGAGCGGCCGTGATGACCCACTGTGAAGAAATGATGGTCCCTCCACAGATGTGCTTCTGTTTTTGTTTCAGAGACACCTAGATGACAGAGATTTAAGTTAGTGAGAGCCAATGCTGTGGGTTTCCCCAAAGCCTATGACTGAGCATATTCTGAAAGACAGATACAGATAACTTAACCACGGTGATCGTGACTCAGGCATCATGACAGTGTGAATGAGAGTAGTTTGCACCTACTGTTTTTATATGGTCTTAATGGACCATTTGACCCCTAGAACATCAAGTCTGTGCTTTAATTTGCTTCTTCAACATAGTTAAAATGATATCTATTTATTTATTTATCCATCCCTCCCTCCTCGTTGAGTGCGTGTGTGTGTGTGTGTGTGTTTATGTACAAAGTGCATAATGTACATGTAGCAATCAGAGGACAAATCTTGAGCATCAGTTCTCTCCTTCCACCATGTGTTCCCCAGGGTCAAACTCAGGTTGTCAGGCTTGGTAGAAAGCATGTTTACTCAATGAATGGTCTCTGATCCTTAGTAACATTCTGTCTTCAACTCTATCTATGATATTTGATTTTATTCTAAGGTGACCTATAATTGACAAATAAATACTTTCAATGAATAGCTTCACATTTTTAGGATTAGAAAGTGGCAGTTTATCAGAAATTTTTACTTTTTAAAAATTAATTATTTATTTACATCTCATATGTTGATCTCCCTCCATGTCCCCCTCCTCCAGAGTTTTTACCCCATCTCTGCTCCCCTTTTGACTCTAAGAGGGTGCTCCCCTGCCTGGCATCCCCCTCTATGGAGCATCAAGTCTCGCCAGGATTAGGTGCATTCTTCTCACTGTCCCACTGAGGCAAGGCAATCCTCAGCAACATATGTGGCAGGGACCTCTGACCAGCCTGAGAAGTTTCCACTTTTTTTTTTTTTTTTTGAGATGAATGTTTTCTTTTTTCTTTTTTTTATTGGATATTTTATTTTCATTTCAGATGTAATCCCTTTCCCTCCACCAAGGAACCCCCTCCCATCCCCCCTCCTCCTGATTCTATGAGGATATGCCCCCCCCGCTCCCACTCCCACCTCCCCACCCACAATTTCCCCCACACTGGGGCATCCGGCCTTCACTGGACCAAGGACTTCCTCACCCACCTATGCCTGACACTGTCATCCTCCCCTACATATACAGCTGGAGCCATGGGTCCCTCCCTATGTGCTCCCAGGCTGGTGGTTTAGACCCTGGGAGCTCTGGTTGGTTGATATTGTTGCTCTCCTCATGGGGCTGCAAACCCTTTCAGCTCCTTCAGTCTTCTCTCTCACTCTTCCATTGGGAACCCCATGATCAGCTCAATGGTTAGCTGTAAGCATCTGCCTCTGTATATTTCAGGCTCTGGCAGACCTCTAAGGAGACAGCTGTATCAGGCTTTTGTCAGCATGCACTTCCTGGCATCTGCATCAGCATCTACCTTTGGTGACTGCACAAGGGATGGATACTCAGGTTGAATGGTTTTATGTGAAGGTCCTTGATCCACCTGGACTTGAGCTTTGTACAAAGCGATAAGAATGGATTGGTTTGCATTCTTCTACATGCTGATTTCCAGTTGAACCAGAACCATTTCTTGAAAATGTTGTCCTTTTTTCCCACTGGATGGTTTTAGCTCCTTTGTCAAAGATCAAGTGACTATAGGTGTGTGGGTTCATTTCTGTGTCTTCAATTCTATTCCATTGATCTTCTTGCCTGTCTCAGTACCAATACCATGCAGATTTTATCACTATTGCTCTGTAGTACAGCTTGAGGTCAAGAGATGGTGATTCCCCTAGAAGTTCTTTTATTGTTGAGAATAGTTCTCACTGTCCTGGGTTTTTTGTTATTCCAAATGAATTTGAGAATTGCTCTTTCTATCTCTATGAAGAATTGATTTGGAATTTTGATGACGATTGCATTAAATCTGTAGATTGCTTTTGGCAAGATGGCCATTTTTACTATATTAATCCTGCCAATCCATGAGCATGGGAAATCTTTCCATTTTCTGAGATCTTCTTTGATTTCTTTCTTCAGGGACTTGAAGTTCCTGTCATACAGATCTTTCACTTGCTTGGTTAAAATTACACCAAAGTATTTTATATTATTTGTTACTATTGTGAAGGGTGTCATTTGCTAATTTATTTCTCAGCCTGTTTATCCTTTGAGTAGAAGAAGGCTACTGATTTGTTTGAGTTTATTTTATATCCAGCCACTTTGCTGAAGTTGTTTATCAGGTTTAGGAGTTCTCTGGTGGAAGTTTTAGGGTCACTTAAGTATATTATCATATCATCTGCAAATAGTGAAATTTTGACTTCTCCCTTTCCTATTTGTATCCCTTTGACTTCCTTTTGTTTTCTAATTGCTCTGGATAGGACTTCCAGTACTATATTGAATAGTTAGGGAGAGAGTGGGCAGCCTGTCTAGTACCTGATTTTAGTGGGAATGCTTCAAGTTTCTCTCCATTTAGTTTGATGTTGGCTACTGGCTTGTTGTATATTGCTTTTACTATGTTTAGGTATGGGCCTTGAATTCCTGATCTTTCCAAGACTTTCACCTTGAAGAGATGTTGAATCTTGTCAAATGCTTTCTCAGCCTCTAGTCAGATGATCATGTGGTTTTTTTTCTTTGAGTTTGTTTATATAGTGGATTGCTTTGATGGACTTCCAAATACTGAACCATCCCTGCATTCCTGGGATAAAGTCTACTTGATCATGATGGATGGTGTTGATGTGTTCTTGGATTCAGTTTGCCAGAATTTTATTGAGTATTTTTGTATCAATATTCATAAGGGAGATTGGCCTGAAGTTCTCTTTTTTGTTGGGTCTTTGTGAGGTTTAAGTATGAGCGTATTTGTGGCTTCATAGATCGAATTGGGTAGTGTTCCTTCTGTTTCTTTTTTTGCGGAATAGTTTGAAGAGAATTGGTATTAGTCTTCCTTGAATGTCTGATAGAATTCTGCACCCAAACCATCTGGTCCTGGGCTTTTTTTGGTGGGGAGACTTTTAATGACTGCTGCTATTTCTTTAGGGGTTATGGGACTGTTTAGATTGTTTATCTGCTCCTGATTTAACTTTGGTACCTGGTATCTGTCTAGAAATTTGTCTATTTCATCCAGATTTTCCAGTTTTGTTAGGCTTTTGTAGCAGAATCTGATGATTTTTTGAATTTCTCAGATTCTGTTGTTATGTCTCCCTTTTCAGTTCTGATTTTTATTAATTTGAATAATGTCTCTCTGCCCTCTGGTTAGTCTGGCTAGGGGTTTATCTATCTTGTTGATTTTCTGAAAGAACCAGCTCCTGTTTTTGTTGATATTTTGTATAGTTCTTTTTGTTTCTATTTGGTAGATTTCAGCCCTCAGTTTGATTATTTCTGCTGTTTTTGCCTCTTTTTGTTCTAGAGCTTTCAGGTGTGCTGTTGTTAGTGTATGCTCTCTCCAGTTTCTTTTTGTAGGCATTTAGGGCTATGAGTTTTCCTCTTAGCACTCCTTTCATGGAGTCCCACAAGTTTTGGTATGATGTGTCCTTGTTTTCATTAAATTCTAAAAAGTCTTTAATTTCTTTCTTTATTTCTTCCTTGACCAAGTTATCATTGAGTAGAGTTGTTTAGTTTCCATGTGTATGTGGGCTTTCCATTGTTTTCATTATTATTGAAACTAGCCTTAGTCCATGGTGATCTGATAGTATGCAAGGGATTATTTCATTCTTTTTGCATCTGTTGAGGCCTGTTTTGTGACCAATTATATGGTCTATTTTGGAGACGGTACCATGAAGTGCTGAGAAAAATGTATATCTTTTTGCTTTAGGATGAAATGTTCTATAGATATCTGTTAAATCCATTTGGTTCATAACCTCTGTCAATTTCATTGTGTCTCTGTTTAGTTTCTGATTCCATGATTTGTTCATTGCTGAGAGTAGGGTGTTGAAAATCCCTACTATTATTGTGTGAGGTGCAATGTGTTCTTTGAGCTTTAGTAAAGTTTCTTTTATGTATGTGGGTTGCCTTGCATTTGGAGCATAGATGGTCAGAATTGAGAGTTCATCTTGGTAGATTTTTCCTTTGAATAGTAGGAATTGTCCTTCCTTATCTTTTTTGATGACTTTTGGTTGAAAGTTGATTTTATTTGATATTAGAATGGCTACTCCAGCTTGTTTCTTGGGAGTATTTGCTTGGAAAATTGTTTTACATCCTTTTACTCTGAGGTAGTATTTGTCTTTCTCACTGAGGTGTGATTCCTGTATGAAGCAAAATTCTGGGTCCTGTTTATGTATCCAGTCTGATAGTCTACGTCTTTTTATTGGGGAATTGAGTCCATTGATCTTAAGAAATATTAAGGAAAAATGATTGTTGCTTCCTGTTATTTTTGTTATTAGAGGTGGAATTATGTTTGTGTAGCTATCTTCTTTTGGGGTTGTTGGAAGATTACTTTTTTGCTTGTTCTAGGTTGTAGTTTCCCTCCTTGTGTTGTAGTTTTCCATCAATTATCCTTTGAGGTGCTGGATTTGTGGGAAGATATTGTGTAAATTTAGTTTTGTCATGGAATATCTTTTTTTCTCCATCTATGGTAACTGAGAGTTTTGCTGGGTATAGTTCTGGGCTGGTATTTGTGTTCTCTTAGGGTCTGTATGATATCTGTTCAGGATCTTCTGGCTTTTATAGTCTCTGGTGAGAAGTCTGGCGTAATTCTTATAGGTCTGCCTTTATGTGTTACTTTACCTTTTTCCCTTACTGCTTTTAGTATTTTTTCTTTGTTTTGTGCATTCAGTGTTTTGATTATTATGTGATGGCAGGAATTTCTTTTCTGGTCTAGTCTATTTGGGGTTCGGTAGGTTTCTTGTATGTTCATGGACATCTCTTTCTTTAGGTTAGGGAAGTTTTCCTCTATAATTTTGTTGAAGATTTTTACTGGCTCTTTAATTTGGGAATCTTCACTCTCATCTATACCTATTATCCTTAGGTTTTGTCTTCTCATTGTGTCCTGGATTTCGTGGATGTTTTATGTTAGGAGCTCTTTGAATTTTGCATTTTCTTTGACAGTTGTGTCAATGTTTTCCATGGTATCTTCTGCACATGAGATTCTCTCTTCTATCTCTTGTATTCTGTTGGTGATGCTTGAGTCTACGACTCCTGTTTTCTTTCCTAGGTTTTCTATCTCCAGGGTAGTCTCCCTTTGTTATTTCTTTATTATGTCTACTTCTGTTTTTAGATCCTGGATGGTTTTGTTTAATTCCTTCACCTGTTTGGTTGTATTTTGTTACAGTTCTTTAAGGGATTTTTGTGTTTCCTCTTTAAGGGCTTCTACCTGTTTACTTGTTTTCTCCTGTACTTCTTTAAGGAGTTATTTATGTCCTTCTTAAAGTCCTCTATCATCATCATGAGAAGTGATTTTAATTCTGAATCCTGCTTTTCTGTTGTGACGGGGTGTCCAGGGCTTGCTATCATGGGAGAACTGGGTTCTGATGATGCCAGGTAACTTTGGTTTCTGTTGCTTATGTTCTTGCGCTTGCCTTTTGCCATCTGAATAACTGTAGTGCTACCTGCACTCAATGTCTCTGACTGGAGCCTGTCTTTCCAGTTATCTTGAATTTTTCACTTTTAAGCAAAAATTATTTATGAACAATCAAAAAGAAAACATGAAACACAAAGCAACACAGAAAATCTGGCAAGGTTATATAGCTCAATGGTACAGTACAGTGAGTGCTTAGAGCTTTTTAGGCTCTAGATTAAATCCTTTGAATCAAAACAAATACTGAATAAACAAACAGGAAGAATACTAATAGTAGGTTATGGATATAAGACATAGAACAAAATACTATGAAAGAAAAGCCAATGGTCCTTCATTATTGTGATTTGAGTATAAACTTCTGAATTAAACAGATGACCAATTAATTGATTAAGACCAATCATCTACTCAAACAAGTAATTATTAAGTTTATTAATGGCACTCAGGCAACCCACTGAACACAAATTCAATCATGAATATTAATCATCTTTCAAGATTAGGGAAAGCATAGTTCTGGGTGTGTTGTGAGTTTTTGTTTCCCAGAGAGAGGGTGACCTAAGGGAGGTAGCATGTGATTTGGGGAGACTCAAACTTGAAATATCTTAATTCACTCACTAGAGAAAAGATTGCAAGACTCACTTGCCAAGGATAGGAACCCTTTTCCACTTGGTTTCCTCCAACAATGCGACTGAAAAGGCTAAAGTAATTCTGAGGCTGGGGCTTAACCAGACTCTGTCCACAGTCAGGATCTGGAGAAAAGACAAGACAGACACTGAGTAATTAGTTTCTATGTCTAAGATATACAGAAAAATCTTCCAAACAAAGTGCAAGAGCAAAGTGCAGTATATGAGATATGTAGAGAAATTACAACATGGCTTTAAGTTAATGGTTGGGATTAGTTGTGTTTTGCAAAACAGATTACTCAGGTTTTGTCGTCACACATAAGATGTGTGCTATCAAGAGACAGCTTCTATGGGGGTGTATGTGTGTGTGTGTTCATATACGTGTGGGAAAACATGCACATGTGTGCATATTAAGGTGAGAGGTCAACTTTGACTATCTTCCTTAGTTCCTTTATAATTGTTTTTAGAGACAAGATCTCTCACTAGCTTGAAACTCTTCAGCTAGCCTCAAGGATCTGCCTGTCGCTGACTCTCAAGACTGCATTTGGAAATGCACATTACTATATCAGCTTCTAAAAATGGTTTCTAGGGATTAAACCCAGTCCTTTGTGCTTACATAGAAAGCAGTTTGCTGATTGAACCATTTCCCCAGACCAAGCACTGACTTCTAATGTGAAGGTTAAAGGCTGCAGGCATACATCTGCACTGGGTTGTCAGGAATGCTGCCTCTTTTCTTTCAGAGCTCTCTGTTCTCAAAGAAAATAGGTTCGTCACAGCATTCTGTAGTACCCCGTGACACTGACTGTGTGCCAGGATGATTGTTTCTGACTTTCAACCCAGGTAGACTATGGACTCCACAATGATTGGTATTCAATCTTTTCTTTCTTTCTTTCTTTCTTTCTTTCTTTCTTCTTTCTTTCTTTCTCCTCTCTCTCTCTCTCTCTCTCTCTCTCTCTCTCTCTCTCTCTCCCTCCTTCCCTCCCTCCCTCCCTCCTCTCCTCTCTTCTTTCTTTCTTTCTCTCTCTGTCTCTCCCTCCCTCCCCTCCCTCCCTTCTCCTCTTTCTTTCTTTCCTCCTCTCCTCCCTCCCTCCCTCCCTCTCTCCCTCCCTCTCTCCCTCCTTTCCTTCCTTCTTCCTTTGAGAGACAAGTTCATTTCACTATGGAGCTTAGGATGACCTTAAGTTCATGTTTTTCCTGCCTTTGCCTTTGGAAGGATTGATTACAGGTATGTAACAGCACATCTAGCATATGCACAATGATATTACAAGTCCTCATATTCAGAGTTCCTAATTAACTTATGGATGATGCTGTAGTCTGTCCTAGTTTGTAACTGCATCTCTCTCTCTCTCTCTCTCTCTCTCTCTTCTCTCTCTCTCTCTCTCTTCTCTGTCTCCTCTGCCCATGAGACTGAGTCTTAAAACATGGTCTGCCTGCTACACAATTAGATATGAAGAAATCTAATTAGATTTACTGTAGGGCAGAAAACACATTGTCCAGTGACAGTGATATGATGATAGTTTCAATTCACGCACTGGTATTAAGACAGGTGCCTGTCAGGTAAATAGAAGAAACAACTTTACAAGAAAGACTTCATCCCTGGCAACACTTCAATATGTGTGTATTTATTTGGGCTTTTGATTCCTTAAGTAAGGGGCTAGTTTAGATTTGTTTACTTACACTGTGTAATTAAGTGGTGAATTTGTTCCTCTTGAGGTAATTTTTTTCCTGTGAGGTTTCCGGGAGTGCATATAAAACTGATGGCTCTTTGAATGCTTACTGACCACTGAGACGTCTTTCTTGATTTCTTCAATCTCAGTTCTAGATCTTTCCTACAGTATAGCACTCTTTCTCCCCACTCCTCATATCCCTTTAACAATTCTTTCCAAGCTACATTATGAGAGTAAATTGTGTCCTTCCCTTGTTGGACTACAGAATTCTTCAGTGAGATACCTAGGAATGTGGGTCCTATGCATATAAACTTCTAAGGTCTAGCACAGCTCCTGGCTTACAAGTTACACCTGAAAAGCATGACTGATTGAGCAAATGACTTTTCTTGGGAATATATCCTTAAGAGGAGAGCTACTTAGATCATCTTTAAAGCATATAAAGTTCTCCCATATAACTTATTTCTTAATCCCCACACCTTGCTTGTAAAAAAGTACTTTCATCTTCATGTAGCAGATGTGAAAACTAAAAATCAAAAAGACCCATAGCTAATGACAGCAAAGCATAAAACAACCAAGTGTGTTTTCATTCTGAGCCCAGGCAGGTATGATCAAAAGCTGTTCCAGCTGCTTCAGATGGATGAATCATAAATCTGCTAGACATAAGATTTAGTATTACCTGAAGTCACTGAAGCAGAGACAGAAAACATGTTGATTCTCTGGGCTGGCACAACTCCGACTACAGACAAGCTTGCCAACAACTATTTTAAACTCATTGTAATCAATACAAAATATTTATACTATATTCAGTGAGCATGTGTCATATGGATCTTAGGATAATTTCCCTGAAGTTTCTCAATACTTCCAAACCTGTTCTGATCTCCAGCAGTTGCTCCATGAAAGAATACTGGGTTGTGTAATGCATCCAAATAAGTGAACAATCCTAGGTCAGTTGGTAAAACTAGGAGAAAATATTTAGTGTACCTACAAATGTTTATATTTATTTCATATTATTTCAATTTCATATGCTTATCACAGGAGAAAATTCCAAAGAAATATTTTCAAGAACCAATTACGTTTTCGAAGTAATTTGCTTCTCTTGCATTCCCAAGGGAACAAGAAATGGAGTTATTACTCTGGTTCTTAGCAAGAGTGATCTCACCAGACAAAAAAAAAGAAGGTGGTTATAGAGTTAATTTGAAGCTTACCTCTGATGGAAGAAAGGGTTGAAGAATGACCTTGTTCCAAGCAGATCATTCCTAATATTAAAATCAGCATGTCCTTGCTGACAGGCATGTTGAGATTCAATGCTTCCCCCTGAAGTATAGAGATGCCGAAGGAAAAAAGGCAGCAAGCTTTGGAAGAATAGCAATAATCCAACTTAAAACAAGCTTATTTATTAACTGAAACTGGAAGCATTCAACCTTGTCCATAATATGTCTCTGCATGTGGTTTCTTGAAAATGTCTTTTGTAAGATGTGGGGAATCAACTACACAACCGAAGTCTTGGTTGAGCAACATAACATATTCTATTCCACCTACATTAATAAGTTGCTTCCTCCAGTGTTCCTGGCTTAGCAAAATGATTTGTGTCTGAGGTTTTGTTGTGATCGCTACTTGCTCTTTTTTCTGTAAGAGGATTGAATATTGGTGTGTGATAGTACTTCTGACGAGATGCAAACAACTGTCTACTCATCCCTGATAGGGAATTGATAACAGATTAAAGTAAGAATACCACCAATGTTTAACTTGGTAGACTAATGAGTTTTATTGGCATTACTTATAGGAATATGGGTGATGGGTTAGTTACAGGAGCTGAAATGACTAAAGACAGTGCATCAACAAAATCCTACTCCAGCATGGGTGACGAATTATAAAAGCTAGGAACCTAGAGCACAATGTAGTCTGTAGTCAGTTGAACATGTTGGAGAGTGTCTTTTGTAGACAGCTTTATTGGTTTGAACCTTTAGTCAGCTCAGTGGATCCAAGATTTTCTTTCAGCAGTTTTTACTGCTTACATATGCTAGGGAGACACCTATGAATCTGATCAGCTTCAGGGACTTCATAAAATCTTTGATTTGTTTACTTCTTGAGCCTTAACTAGGATCCCTTTTCAACATCCCCCCTCCTCCTGTTTTTATGAGGGTGCTCCCCCTCCTACACACCCACTCCCACCTCACTACCCTGGCTTTTCCCTACACTGGGGAATTGAGCCGTCACAGAACCAAGGACCTCTCCTCCCATTGATGCCAGATAAGGTCATCCTCTGCTACATATGTGGCTGGAGTCATGAGTCCTTCCATGTGTACTCTTTGGTAGGTAGTTTAGTCCCTGGGAGCTCTGGAGGGGTCTGGATGGTTGATATTGTTGTTCTTTCTATGGGGTTGCAAACCCTTCAGATCCTTCAGTTATTTCTCTAACTCTTCCACTGGGGTCCCTGTACTCAGTCCAATGGTTGGCTGTGAGCATCCGCCCCTGTATTTGTCAGGCTCTGGCAGAGCCTCTCAGGAGACAGCTATAATGGGCTCCTGTCAGCAAGCATTTCTTGGCATTCACAATTGTGTCTGTGTTTGCTGTTTGTATATGGGATGGGTCCCCAGGTGGGGCAGTCTCTGGATGGCCTTTCCTTCAGTTTCTGCTCCACACTTTGTCCCTGTATTTCCTTTAGACAAGAGCCATTCTGGGTTAAAAATTTGGAGATGAGTGGGTGGACCCATCCTCCAACCGGGGGCGTTGCCTAATCTTTGGATATGGTCTCTATAGGTTCTCCCTCCCCTTTCTTGGGCATTTAGATAATCTCATCCCCAGTGGGTCCTGGGAGCCTCTTGCTTTCCTGGCATCTGGGACTAGCTGGTGGCTATCCCCAGTTCCCCATTCCCCATTGCTACACACCTCTGTTCAAATTCCTGATCCTCTGTATATCATCCCTGTCTTCTCCCAAACCTGATCCTGCCCCCTTTCACTCTCCCCTCCTTTCTTTCTTCCAAGTCCCTCCCACCCTCTACCTCTTGTGAGAATTTTGTTCCTCCTTCTAAGAAGGACTGAAGGATCCATATTTTGATCTTGCTTCTTCTTGAGCTTCATATGGTCTGTGAATTGTATCATGGGTATTCTGAGCTTTTGGGCTAATATTCATTTATCAGTGAGTGCATATCATGTGTTTTCTTTTGTGATTGGGTTACCTCACTCAGGATGCTATTTTCTAGTTCCATCCATTTGCCTAAGAATTTCATGAAGTCATTGTTTTTAATAGCTGAGTAGTACTCAGTTGTGTAAATGTACCACATTTTCTTTATCCATTCCTCTGTTGAAGGACATCTGGGATCTTTCTAGCTTCTGCCTATTATAAATAAGGCTGCTGTGAACATATTGGAGCATGTGTCTTTGTTATATGTTGGAACATCTTTTAGGTATATGCCCAGGAGTGGTATAGCTGGGTCCTCAGGTAATGCTATGTTCAATTTTCTGAGGAACTGCCAGACTGCTTTCCAGAGGGATTGTACCAGCTTGCAATCCCACCAACAATGGAGGAGTGTTCCTCTGTCTCCACATTTTTATCAACATGTGTTGTCACCTGAGTTTTTGGTCTTAGCCATTCTGACTGGTGTGAGGTGGAATCTTAGGGTTGTTTTGATTTGCATTTTCCTGATGACTAAGGATGTTGAATATTTCTTTAAATGCTTCTCAGCCATTCAATATTCCTCAGTTGAGAATTCTTTGTTTAGCTCTGTACCCATTTTTAATAGAGTTATTTGGTTGTCTGGAGTCTAACTTCTTGAGTTCTTTGTATATTTTGGATATTAACCCTCTATCAGATATAGGATTGTTAAAGATCTTTTCCCAATCTGTTGGTTGATGTTTTCTCCTATTGACAGTGTTTTTTGCCTTACAGAAGCTTTGCAATTTTATGAGGTCCCATTTGTTGATGATCTTAGAGCATAAGCCATTGGTGTTCTGTTCAGGAACTTTTCCCCTGTGCCTAAGTGCTCTTCCCCACTTTTTCTTCTATTACTTTCAGTGTATCTGGTCTTATGTGGAGGTCCTTGATCCACTTGGACTTGAGCTTTGTACAAGGAGATATGAATGGATCAATTTGCATCTACCTTTAAGTAGATGAAGGCTGCTGATTTGTTTGAGTTAATTTTATATTCAATCACTTTACTGAAGTTGTTTAACAACTTCTACATGCTGACTTCAAGTTGAACCAGCACCATTTGTTGAAAATGTTGTCTTTTTTTCCACTGGATGGTTTTAGCTCCTTTGTCAAAGATCAAGTGACCATAGGTGTGTGGGTTCATTTCTGGGTCTTCAATTCTATTCCATTGATCTTCCTGTCTGTCTCTGTACCAATACCATGCAATTTTTTATCACTATTGCCCTGTAATACAGCTTGAGGTCAGAGATGGTGATTCTTTCAGAAGTTCTTTTTATTATTGAGAATAGTTATTGCTATCCTGGGTTTTTGTTATTCCAAATGAATTTGCAAATTGTTCTAACTCAATAAAGAATTGAGTTGAAAATTTAATGGGGATTGCATTGAATCTGTAGATTGCTTTTGGTAAGATGGCCATTTTTACTATATTAATCCTGCCAATCCATGAGCATGGGAGATATTTCCATCTTCTGAGATCTTCTTTGATTTCTTTCTTCAGGGACTTGAAGTTCTTGTCATACAGATCTTTCACTTGCTTGGTTAGAATCACATGAAGGTATTTTATATTCTTTGTGACTATTGTGAAGTGTGTTGTTTCCCTATTTTTTTCTCAGACTGTTTATCCTTTAAGTAGATGAAGGCTGCTGATTTGTTTGAGTTAATTTTATATTCAATCACTTTACTGAAGTTGTTTAACAAGTCTTGCCTATGCTGTCATGACTAGTGTAAGTTCATATGATCAGTTGTTCTGTTGTGTCCAGTTTACTCATAGTCACCCACCATCTCTAGATGTTGAATTCTTCCTACCTTCTCTTCCACAATGAACTCTGAGGTTTATTGGAGGTGTACAAGATATATTTTCCATTAAGTGATGGAAATTTTTTTAACCCTTCAAATTTATGATTGTTACATACTTAGAAGTTTATGTAAAGATGAAATAAAATTCCTGATTGAAACTTTGTCCACACATGCTTTAATTCTGAAGCTAAAATTTAAAACTGTTAATTTGGGTGTGATAATCTCCCCAAAATATAGGCAGTCAATCATTGCTTAAGTTGTAATTTAAACCTCAGTCTTTCTTTGATAACAAGAGATCTTGTGTACTTCTTTTGTGCTTTTTGAATTGCTTTCCAGAATAACTTGATTCATAGCCCTCCTGACTCTAAATGACATTACATTCTGGCTAAATTTTGTGTGCTACTAATGGCCAAAAGTGCAGAAAGATATCACTTGGACCTGGAATGTTCAAGGTTGAAGAACCTAAAGTAGATCTATGAGCTGAGACCTATTGTTCTTTTCTAGGGTTATAGGATAAGAAACTGAACTCAAGACTGAAAAATGAAAACTTTTTTCTCTTTATGTAAGAATGCACACACATGTACATGCACAATCACACACACACACACACACACATTCAGAAGCACACACATACACACGTACCTACATGCACATACACATGAAAACATGCACACTGGAGTATGCAACACATACAGACACACAGACTCTAATGAGCCTCTACTTAATCCTTCATTTGTCAGCATACTGAATACATATCTTCACTCAGCTGTGAATACATGTCAATATTCATACCCAGCATAAAGCTGGGAATTGTGAACTTGGTTCATTCATTTTTTTTTTTGGGATACATTTTGCCTTAGTGTTCTATTTTTGTGATGAGACACCATGACCAAGTCAGCTATTGTAAAAGAGTATGTAATTGGGGCTTGCTTAGAGTTTCAAGGCTTAGTCCATTATCATCATGACAGGGAGCATGGTGGCAGGCAAGAATGCTGCTGACAAAGTAGCTGAAAGCTACATCCTGATCTGCAGATATAGAGAGGCAGGGAGTGACTGAGCCTGACATCTGCTTTTCCAACCTCAAAACCCATCCCCAGTGACATACTTCTTCCAACAAGGCCATACCTCCTAAATCTTCTAATTCTTTCAAAGAGTTCCCTGGTGACTATGTATTTAAATATATGAGCCTATGGGTAGTTATTCATATTCAAACCACCATATTCCACTCTCTGGCTCTCATAGGCTTAGGGCCATATCATAAAGCAAAATTCTATCAATGCAACTTCAAAAGTCTTCATAGTCTATCAATACTGTTTAAAAGTCCAAAGTCTCCAAGACTCATGGTAATCCAAGACCCTGTTAAATCATCAAAGAGCAGATCATATGTTTTCAACATATAGTATCATAGAATATACATTGCCACTTCAAAAGGGAGGAAAATGTAGTAAGGAAATATTTGACTAAATCAAGACTAGAAACCAGCAAGACAAATTTCGTATTCTACATCTCCATGCTTAATGTCTCTGATATTCTTCAGATCTCCCATTGCTTTTAGCTTTGTTACTGCAGCACATTTCTCTTTCTCTCTCTGGATGGATCCACACCTTGTCTGCAGGTCTCCTTAGCAGGTATCTCACTACTCTGGCTTCTTCAAGATGTTTGATTTCCAACAAAGTCCAGGATTCACTTTTTTTTTCCCACGAGGGAAGGGGTTTATTTAGGGCAGAAGGCAAAGGTGGAGAGAGAAGTGGGACAGGATGGCGGAGAGAAAGAGAGAGGTAGAAGAGTAGAGGCTGACCATGACTACATGGAGAGAGGGGGAAGGGAAGGGAGGAGGGGCAGAGAGAAGCTACAGGCAAGAGATCAAGAGATCATGAGGGCAAGAGAGCGAGAGAGCAAGAGTCAGGCTTCACTTTCATACAATGGAATATCTGAGCTTCCTTGTAGGAACACTCTTTGTCACATGCCTGGCCTCAGAAGCTTTCCTTAGCTATGGAAGGAGATTTTAAAACCCCTTTCCTGTATCAATGACTCTAAAGCCAGAACCACATCTGTAAATCTCCTAGAAGAATTCGCATAGAAATCCTGAGCCAATGATGATAAAAAGCAGATGTTGGTCAGTGTACCAGAAAGAAGACTTACATCATTAAGGAGGCTAAATAGCAGAATATCTAATAGACATGATGCAGTATTTTATTAATGTTTTGAGGAAATGAAAGGACACAAACACTCTAAGAAAGGAACAGAACAAAACAAACCACCACATCCATAACTACAACAAAACACTCCACACATGTTAAAACTGAACAGAGACAGTCTAATCACAAATATATATTCTCTGGAAAGATATAATAAATAGTAGATTAGACATAAATGAAGAGGGAACTAAGCTGGAAGGTAGATCTTAAAAATTACCCTGGTTAGAGTCTGGGTAGAGGTGAGCAGAAAAAGAAAAACCAATCCTAAATGCTCAGAAAAGAGTGAAAAAGTCCAACAAATGCCTAAGAGAAATGGCAACAGTCAATTACACATAAACTAGAGGACACAGGATATTATGAACCATGATGACCAACTTAAATCCCATGTAAAATACAAAAGTAGAGAGAGTAGAATATGGAACCTCCATGTACCCATCGTCTGACCTCCACAGGGGCTCATATTCAGCCATTCTCATTTCTTTTACAATGCTCTCAGTCCTGCACTCAACAAATTTATTCTTTAGAGACAAACCTTGGGTATCAACATATTTCATCTATATTTCAGAACGAATCTCTTCAAGATGAGAGGCCATGGAAAACATGGTAACAGGAGACATCATTAGTAAACTAAAATTTCCTCTCACCACTTCAAGGAATTCCACATCATATTTTATTTATGACATTTTTAATTTACTAAGCTATCTGAAATATATTGAGTTGGTTTCCCAAGATCTGCTGCACTTGCTGAGGTGGTACTTAGGGTAACTTTTCTCTTTGATGACCCTTTTCCCCAACAAGTATCTTAGTGAGTGTGACTTCACTACTCTTTCTCTCAAGAGACTCTTACACACTGAAATCCTGATCTATATTCCTGGTTTATTTACTTTTTAATGTTATTCCATCTCTTTGTCATCTTGTGCTCAATGTATGTGGTGATCACTGTTTCTTAGATATGTCACAGATCATCACATCTTAGACTATGCTAATTATGTTTATACAAATCAAGTTTCAAAATTAATTAGATCATTGCAGTTGTAAAACTGTCTACTACTAGTGAAGATAATAAATGAAGCCCTGGGACTTGTTCAGAACAATAATAAATGAAAAATACAGCACACTCAATTTCCCAATCTCATTAGATTTTCTCCCACTGGATTTTCAATAAGATGCTAGCAGAGAGGAGCACACCTAGTAGTGAGGTATTGTGTCTTACATTGCAAACGATCTTGAGTCATGCAGAAGAAAGCCCTGCTGTAGAAGGATGATTTCTGAAAAATTTTTTTGTTATGTGTAGCCAGCAGGTAATATTCAGTCTTTGTTATTATTGTATACATGTCTCATGAACAAAATTAGCAGTCATCTTTAATCTATCACAAATAAATCTGTAATCTATAATGTCTATAGAGTATCACAGTAACCAATCCCACATTATTACCAAAGTACTATTACTTATGATACTTAAAAGCTTGGGGATGTAGACTAAATAAAAATATAAATTCAAATTAGAAACCTACATCATGATAAACCATTATAAGAGTTCTCGGGAGAGGAAAGCATATGTAGGGGTTTGTTATTTTTTATTTGGGATTGTTTTTGATCTAGAGACGAGGTTCATATCTCCTTGACTGGTAAAGGGATATTTTCAGACTATTTCATTGAGGTTGAAAAAGGGGATTCTTGCATTTTTGAGTAAATATGAAGGAGGAGGCATAGGCATTTTCACTCTCTACTCTCATTGTCTCCTGTCTCTGTCTTCAATGCCTTCCCAGCCTGTAGTTATAGTTTTATCAGCTTAATGCTGGGGATCAATTATTAATGATAACATCTTTTATTTCACAGAATCCAGTTTCTGAATTAAAAAATAAAATCATTAAATCATCAAATAGTAGTTATGTATATTTATGGTACACAACATGACATCTTGATATACATTTTCATTGTAGAAAGGTTAAATCAAGTTGCTCATCATATCTTTCAACTCACTTCTCTGTAATTTTTATATTACATTTCAACATTTTCAAATCTATCCCTTAACAATTTTGAAATATAATATTCTTACTTATGGTTATGATATTGTTCAACTAATTGCTAAGATATATCATTACTATTTAATTTAAACAATGTAACAGTTTGTTCACCTCTGCCTCCCTGCTCTCTTCTCTTGTCATCTACTTCCTCACCCTCTAGAGAAGACCATTCTAATCTTTGCTCTATACAATGGACTTTTTAGCTTCAAACTATGACTGGGACTATTCAGTATTTATTTTTCTCTCCTTAATTTTCCTAACACAGTGTCTTCCAGAACTTTCTATATTAGAGCAATGATATTTCCTCCCATTTAAAGGCAGCATGATGTCGTCTGTGCAGATATCTTTTTAGTAAGAAGCATTCTAAGCGGAAAGAGGTACTATCACACTGTGAATTTAATTTGAATCTCTAGAGTAATTATAGATATTGAACACTTTTCACACTTTTAGTACCTAAGCTAACAGTGTAATTATTGAATATCTTTTGGGATAGATCCTATTGACAATATTGCTTATATTGCATATTGACTTCATTTTGTTTACTTTTGCATTCTTTTAATTAATTTTTGAGCAGTGGTTTTTTTTTTTGTTATTTCTTCTATTTTTGTACTTTTGCTCTAATGTGGCTGGCACATTATAAACATTTGGTGTTTTCTTAACATAATTCATTATCTAATTAACAGGAAATATATTCTACTGTTCACCCTATATAGTTCTTGAGATACAAATAATGACCACAAATAGACTTATTTGTCAAGCTTGTTTTCAAAACTAATCTCCACGTGAAACTACCATTTAAAAATAATCTGTAAATATATTAATCAGGATAGGTGGCGTTAGGCTGCCCTAATAAATTACCCTTGGAAATTTAGTGTGATCTAGCACAGTGGCCCTATGTCTCACTTCCAGTGCATGTACAATATATTCCCTGTTCTCACATTTGAAGCCCAGGTTGGTGGGAGGTGCCACTATATTGTAGAAGAGTCAAGTAATAGGTGTCACTTTGGATAGGAGAAGAGAGTTGCCCACTGCTACTGTAGTTTTATCCTGAGAAAACATGATTCACTTTCAAACAGAGTGGCATACACCACCCGCAGTGGCACATAATTACAAGAAGACTAGGAAGGACAGGCTCCCATGGGATGAGAAATAGAGTTGCATAGATATCATAAAGATCAGCATACAATTGTCACTTCAACCATTTGGTGTCTCAGAACATCAGTGCTCTATGCATTCATTACACCTCCTGACTTTATCAAATGCCACATCTGTGAGTGAGTCCTGTGTTCTGATCTGAGTCATTGCTCAGTTTGTATCTGTGGGCTTAAGATAAATGATGATTAATATTATGAAATATTCATGATGTAACTTGGTTTTGGGAATATTGGGGAGAAAATAGACATCAGACTGAAGAGAGATCCATATTTATTTATTTATTTTAATTTTTTTCAATTTTTATTATTTTATTTATTTGCATTCCAGTTATTGCCTTCCCCCTACCCCAACTTGGTTTCTGCCTCCCACAGTTCCTCATATCATTCCTCTTTCCCCTTGCCTCTGAAAGAGGCACTAGACCTCCCCCTTCCCTGGGGCCTCAAGTCTCTCAACCATCTTAAGGCTTGACCAGGTAGACCTCTGCTTTATTTGTGCCAGGGGCCTCAGACTGGCCCAGGTATGCTCCTTGTTCTAAATGTGGAATGGTGCATATCATTCATTACATCATTTGATGTATTCTGATAACCACTGGTTTTATTTCAGTAGGAATCATTTCAAGAAAGATGGAGCCTGGAAATCACAACCACACAATGGTAACAGAGTTCATTATTTTGGGGCTAACTGAAGACCCACCCTTTGTTGTATCTTCTTTGTGTTGTTCCTGGGGGTCTACCTCACCACCGTATTGGGCAATGTCAGCATAATCATGTTGATCAGAAGAAGCCCCCAGCTTCATACCCCAATGTATCTCTTCCTCAGCCACTTGGCCTTTGTAGACATGGGTACTCCAGCTCAGTCACACCTGTCATGATTGTGAGTTTCCTGAGAGAGAAACTGCTATCCCTGTGGCTGGCTGCATAGTCCAGCTTGGCTCTGATGTGGTCTTTGGGACTGCTGAGTGCTTCCTGCTGGCCGCCAGGCCTATGATCGCTATGTGGCAATCTGCTCACCTCTGCTCTACTCCACTCTCATGTCTCCCAGAGTCTGCTTCATCTTATTGATTATTTCCTATGTGGGTGGATGTGTGAATTCTTCTTCATTCACTAGCTGTTTGTTGAGTCTGACTTTTTGTGGACCAAATAAAATCAACCACTTCTTCTGTGACCTCCCACCACTGGTGGAGCTTTCCTGTACCCATGTTTATGTTGCTGAAATGTCTCCTGCCATCTCAGCAGGCTCCATCATTAGTCATCACCCTGTTCGTAATCATTATTTCATATGTCTACATCCTTCACTCCATCCTTAGGATGCGCTCTACTGAGGGCAGGCACAAGGCCTTCTCCACCTGCACCTCCCACCTCACTGCAGTCACCTTGTTTTATGGGACAGTTACATTTGTTTATGTCATACCAGAGTCAAACCATTCACCAAACAAAATTAAGGTGGTGTCTGTGTTCTACACAGTGGTGATCCCCATGCTGAATCCCTTGATCTATAGTCTGAGGAACAAGGAGGTAAAAGAGGCCATGAGGAAATTGATGGTGAGGACACATTCCTCATTTTGAACAATATTCAATGTGTTTATATAAATATCTAAACATGTTTTGGGGGCACATATGCAGTAGTTATATTTTGTTTGTCTTGTTTTACATAAAAAATCTCTTGAATGTATGGTAGTACTATGTTGATTAATGATAAATTATTTAATACTTTTTAAAGAGTTCAATAAATTTGATCATTTGCACTAAAATCTGGACTCAAATTATGTGCATATTTCATAGTTGTGATACCTGGATGAAGTAGAGTTATTTTTTTAAAGTCTGTATATTTTAGGTAGTCCATAATTACAGGTTACTTTATCGTATGTTTAGTATTATTTTCTTTCTTTCTTTTTTTTTTTTTTAACAAGCTCGCATTTAATAAATCTGAAATCATTCTCAGCACATGGCATTGTACACGGGCATCTGTGGAAACAGATTCATTTTAACAGGTCGTAGTTTAAAAAAGTCACAGATACTGTGAGTTCTGTATAAACCAGTGGACGGCAAGTTAGTTCCTTTTGATTTATAAGCCTCAGTGTCACCTGCAGAATAAAGAGTGTAGCCAAAGAAAGCATTATCGGTCACTCGTATAGGACACTGTTGTTTCTATAATTTGACGCTTTCTGAATGGACAGGTTCAGGCCTGATCCAACTGTAAAGAGATGATTCAATGAATAGACTGTATGGGCACTGCACACAGCGTCAGTAACGTCCATCACTAACAGCTTACCCAGCACTACATCACTATTGCTAGTTAAACAACCTGCTTCTGAGTCCCTACGGAGGCGGCCTGTGCATGCAGCCTCGATGATTATGAGATAGCTCATTTCCTCTCTGACTTCTTTCTTTCATTGTAAGTTTCCTCTCCCTGTGTATCCATCACTGAAATTATCCATTTCATCTCTTCTGGCAGCATCATTGTGAACAGCACTTGTCATTTCTCCTTCTTTAGTCTACATCCTCACCATCACCTTGTAGACATGATCCACTGGAAAGCAACACAAGGCTTTCTCCAGATGTACCTCTCTCTTCACTGCAACCATTCTCTTCTATGAATTGACTGCCTTCATTTTTCTTGTTTAACTCACCTACTCCCATGGATGAGAACCAGGTGGTTGGTTGAGTGCTACATAGTGACAATCCTCATGTTGAATCACCTCATCTACAGCCCAAGGAACAAAGATGTAAAGCAGGTTTTAAGAAGACAACTATTAGAATATATTCATAGGATATATTTCTTTGAATTAAAGATAACCTTTTACCCCATTAACTTATTTATTTATTCACTTTCCATCTTGATCACAGCCCCCTTCCTCCAAGTCCCATCCTCACAAGCCCCTCCCCTCTCCTCCTCTTCTCCTTTGAGAAGGAGGAGGTTCCTCCCTCCCTGGGTACCAACCTACTCTGGCACCTCAAGTGACTGCAGGACTAGGCATATCCTCTCCCATTGAGACCAGACAAGGCAGCCCAGTTAGGGGAACAGGATCCACAGGCAGGCAACAGAGTCAGGGTAAGCACCTGCCCTACTTCCTGCTCCAGTTGTTGGCGGACCCACATGGAGACCAAGCTGAACATCTGCTACATATGTGTGTGGGACCTACATATGTGTAGGTCCAGTCTATGTGTACTCTTTGGTTGATGGTTTAGTCTCCTGGAAACTCCCAAGGGTCCAGGTTAGTTGACTTTGTTGGTCTTCTTGTGGAGTTCCTATCCTTTCTGGGTTCCTCAATCCTTCTGTCAACTCTTCCAAAAGACTTACTGAATTCTGTCTAATGTTTGACTGTGGGTCTCTGCTCTGTTTCTCTCAGCTTCTAGGTGGTGTCTCTTAGAGGGCAGTTATGCTAGGCTCCTGTCTGTAAGCACGACATAGTATTATTAATAGTGTCAGAGATTGGTTCTTGCCCATGGGATGGGTTTCAATTTGGCCAGTCATTGGTTGGCCAATCCCTCAGTCTCTGCCCCATCTTTGTCCCTATGCTTCTTGTAGGTTGAAGGTTTTGTGGGTGGGTTGGTGTCCTATCCTCCATTGGGAGTCCTGCCTGGCTACAGGAGGTGGCCACTTCAGAATCCATGTCCCCTTAAAAACTTTCATATACTAGCATCATCCTTAGGTGACCAAGCCAGCTCAGTCAGTCAACAGGTTCTCCAGTGCAGGAGTGAGGATTAAAAGAAAAGAGATGATTAGACAATATTGCACCATGACCCCAGCCAGTTCTGAGGCTGAAGGTTTATTTTTTCCCACTTCTCTTTTAAACCATTTTAATTACATGCAAATATTTAGGTCAGTTCTAGGTTGAGGAACCAGCAATACAATAGATCCAAATAGTTAAGGAACAAACAAGGCAATAGACAAAGTCCCATGATCACTCCCATGATCACTCTCATGATCACTGTTTCTAAGGGTGCATCAGGATGACAAAAATATCTGAGCCTACTTTCTTGTCCTGTTTTCCTGTCCTAGCCCACAGTCATATTCATGCTGGAAGCCTACTTCTTTGTTCTAGCCCAAGACTTAGATTCCTGACTGAAATCGTTTCTCTGTTTTAGCCTAAAATTAGGTTCCTGCCTGAATTTACTTCCTTGTCATGGCCCAATGTCAGGTTCCTGCCTAAAGCCCATTTCCTTGTCCTTGGCCAATGTCAGATTCCTGTCAAGAGCACCAAAAGCTCTCCACACTTAGGACCTGCCAATTGATGTATATGTCATTCTTTAAATTAAGAGAATACTTTGTTGTATTCTTACTTATGTTGTACTTAAATTTTTTTTTTCATGACAAACTTTCTCTGTGTAACCCTGGCTGCTCTGGAAGTCACTCTGTAGACAAGGCTGGCCTCAAACTCAGAGAGATCCACCTACCTCTGCCCCTGAGTGCTAGGATAAAGGTATGCACCACCACTGTCCATCAGTAATTCTCAGTTTTAATGTAATCTAATTGGCAATCAGATCTTGTATCATCTATCTATCTATCTATCTATCTATCTATCTATCTATCTATCATCTATCTACTCTATCTATCTATCTATCTATCTATCTATCATCTATCATCATATATCTATCACCTAACTATCTGTTCATTTATCCATCTATCACCAATCTATCATCTATCCTATCTATCATCTATTTATCTGAGAGAGATAGTAGTAATTACTGTTATTAAACTTCTGCAATTGCCATCCACTCCTCCTTAACCTACCTAGTTGATTTAGAAAACAATAATCTGTACTTATAATGTGTCAGATCTCATCCTAAGGGGGCTAGCTTTCATTAGCTCATCCATTTTTTACAACAACCCAGTGAGGAGGATTTAGTTTTTATTAAAAATAAGTAACCTGGGGCCCCATATAACCAAATAGCTAGCCGACAGTGATACAGCTTAGAAGATAAGTGATTGGCATTTGAATCCAGAGGATTTGGATTCCCCCTAAACCGTGTTTTTCCACGTTAATTTCCCCAGCAGTTGTATTATGCCAAAAATCATGAATTCTCAGTATTAGGAAGTCCAATGGATTGCTTGACATATGTGTGATCTCAACTGTTTTAGGCTCTATGCATTTAGTCTATACCATAGAACACATAGACACATGGACAACTCTATGCTTACTTGGAAATGAAAAGGTTGCTAGAAAGAACTTTGTAACTAACAGAGCCCCCTAGTGGTGAGATGTTCCCTAGCCGCTCAGCCCATCAGCCTTCTCTTTTTTATTGGGTCTTTGTGAGGTTTAGGTATGAGTCTGATTGTAGCTTCATAGAACAAATTGGGTAGTGTTCCTTCTGTTTCTATTTTGTGGAATAGTTTGAAGAGAATTGGTATTAGGTCTTCCTTGAAGGTTTGATAGAATTCTGCACTAAAACCATCTGGTCCTGGGCTTTTTTTGGTGGGTAGACTTTTAATTACAATGGACTAAAAACAACAAATTCACAGTGTCCTGCAGGGCTATAGTGATGATCTCTGATTTTGAAATTTAGTAGGGCTCCTCAGAAGTGGCTTTAGATGTTTAGTATGGATTGTTATATGAAGCATAAAATAGATGCTCCACCAGTGATGGAAAAAGGGCTATTGCAAGTAGGGGTTGCGTGAGAGAGTCTTGAGGACAGTAAAGTGTGGGCATGCTCACAATTTTCAAAAGAGAGAAAATACCATCAGGGAGGGAGAAGGAGAACAAAGACCATACTAAGGTCTTGAAAAGATTTTATTTTTATTTTAAGAATCTTATAATAAGGTAACAGATTTTCATAATATTCCATGCTGATTGTTTCTTTGTCCTCTTATATCTTGCCTTCCCCTTCCTTTTGTATCATTTGGGCCTCAATACTCTTCTTTCCAGTTTGTTCTTCTTCATTCTTCTTTCTTAAAGCTTCATTTTCCCTGATCTCATGGGACTTTTTCTAGTTAGAGTCTAGAATCTTTAGAAGTTTTTGATGAAGAAAATAATTTTTTTGGATATATGGCTATGGTGGTTATATATAGCATGACTTGGAAGATGGAGAGATCAGAAATTCACTAGTGATTGTATTCATTAAGCTTCTTCCAGAACAACAGTATATATATATATATATATATATATATATATATGCACAAAATACATTGACATATACATTTACATACTTATATACACATTTAAAGTATGTTCATATATTTATTACAATATTTTAAAATATTTATTACAAATTTTATATGTGTGATTTTGTTTTAATTATACATACAAAGGTGATATATATATTATATATTTCCCTAATTATATATGTGTTTATATATATATATATGTATAAAAGTATAGAGAGATTAAGGAATTGTCTCATATAAGTACAAAGTCTGTAAAGTAGGTGACCAGCTTGAAAATACTGATAAGAGTTGATATTGTAGTCTAGAGGTCTAGAGTTCCAAAACCTTTCCTTTTTCAGAGAACCTTCGGCTTTTCTCTTAAGATCTTTAACTGATTAGACAAGGGTGATCTATTTTAGGAATTTGCTTTTGAAGACTGTCAGTATAAATGTCAAGAATGTCTTAAAAAATAGCATCGAAGGTAGATTTGGACTAGTGTCTGACCAAGCACCTGGGTATCACAGCCTTATCAAGTTGATGGCTAAAGTTCATCACCCCATCAGAAGTATTAATGATAAGTTGACTGTGAAAGAGGTTGGCCGAAGCTGAAGCACTGATAATGAATACAGAGAGAAGTAAAATAAAATCTTGTTCTCCAAACATGCAAAATTTTAATGAAGGAGTGCAGAGAAGGAAGATAAATTATTCTCATGCTTCTGGATCCATAAAAGGATTGAATCACAGAGTCTCATACTAGAGAAGACCAAGCTAGAAGTCAAAGAAAAGAAGGAGAATGATTAATGAAGTGGTGGCCATCAGTGAATCCAGGTAAATTAAGATTCATAGGTGGAGCTTGGTGATACAAAGCTCAGTTATCAAGTACCAGGCATTGGGCTTCTTTTCCAGCACCACAAAGAAAATGAAAGGTTTTCAGGAGAGAAGGTTAATCAGGGAGTTCTCATGCTTTTTTTTTTTTTTTTTCATGAGAAGTCTGCTTCTTTTCCCAATTCAGAAACCAGGAACCCAGATTAGAATGTTATGAATCTCACAATACTGATTCCCAGTAGGCGATAGTACTACAGATTGAAAAAAAAAACCCAAAACAAACAACAAAAACAGAACAAAACAAATCCAGAAACAAACTCCAGGATTTAGGCAAAACACTAGTAAAATAAAGCTGAAAACAACTCCAGGAATATTACTTGTCATTTTCTCTCAAAAATGTGTTCTCAGAAACAACTACTCTTACTCTGCATGTTACAGGAAAAGTGATTGTTGAATCACTTAATCATTTGCATGTTCTATAATTGCAATTTATAGCAGATGACTACTTTTGAAAACAAATGACTACAAATAGAAATAATTTTTTGCAAATTGCCTTTTATAAAAATAATTATTTTATTAATTATGAGTTTATTTAAATATATTAAATGTAATTTACTATGAAAATATGATTTATTACTCAATATCTGAGCATCTACCCTCTGTAGTTGCTAAAAAGCTTCCAAGTAGCTTATTATATATCAGAACATATACTTTAGCCATTGGCATTTAGCTTCTTTTTGTTATTGTGTCTGTCTGTAGGATGTTATTACTATACCGAATCCTACAGTATAACTGACATCACTTAAGAGAATATTTTCCTAGCAAGCTGTCTCCTCAGGGCACCCTTAATCTCATTGTTCCTGAGGCTGTAGATGAGGGGGTTCAACATGGGGATCACCACCATGTAGAACACAGACACCACCTTGTTCTGGTCTGTGGAGTAGCTAGACTTGGGCATTGCATAAATGAATGTAATGGTCCCATAGAACAGAGTGACTGCAGTGAGGTGGGAGGTGCAAGTAGAGAAGGCTTTCTGTCGACCCTCAGTGGAGCGCATCTTCAGGATGGTGATGAGGATGTAGGTGTAGGAGATGGCTATGACAAACACTGTGACTATAATGACAAAGGCAGAACAAAATGAGGCAGGAACTATGGGGACATCGCCTCGTGAACAGGAGAGCTCAACCAAAGGAGCTAAATCACAGAAAAAGTGATTGACTCTATTTGGTCCACAGAAGAGAAGAGGAAAGAAGAAAGAAGAAAGGAGGAAGCATTAAGAAACCCACCGATATAAGATCCTACAATCAACTGGATACAGACTTGTGTGGACATTTTGGTGGAATAAAGCAGTGGGTTGCAGATTGCTATAAAACGATCATAAGCCATGACAGCCAGAAGGAAGCACTCAACTGTCCCAAAAAAAGCACCTGAGCCAAGCTGGATGGTACACCCAAGGTAGGAGATGGTGTTTCTCTCCACCAGGAAGTTGACAAGCATATTGGGTGTGACAGTAGATGAGTAGCCTATGTCAACAGAAGCCAAGTGGCTAAGAAAAAAGTACATGGGGTGATGGAGCTGGAAGAGACTCTGATGAGAAGGATGGTGCTGAGGTTCCCAGACACAGTCACCAGGTAGATGCACAGGATGATGGTGAAGAGGACAACTTTAAGGACTGGGTCATCTGTTAAACCCAATAAAATGAACTCTGTCACTGTCGTGTGGTTCCCATCCTCCAGGAAAGCCATGAGTTGTAGCTTCTGTTAGACTAAGGCTGTGATGGAGACAGTACAGGAAGAGATTTATAAATATGTAGCACCATTCTCATTAACTCATATATGGATACTATTATATATTTTAGATACACATAATATATAATACCTATATATAATACTTAATTGTATATAGTGTATATATAATATTGTGTATAATTGTATATAATTAAATATTATTAAAGGGCCTTAAAGACAAGAGTTTTAAAGGGAATCATAAGTAGAACAAAGTGATTACAACATCTAAATAGAAGGTTATGTGGTAAAGATTAGAGGAAGCAGTAACATTTTCTGAATGTTTACTAAATTTTCAGACCAGAAGTTAAGTTTAATATATGGAGATATTTTAATTTCCAGGAGAAAATATTACATACTTTTATGTCTTCTATTTCATAGGCAAGGAAACTGAGTTTGAAAATGTTAAGTTACTTACATTAGTTTCCGCAGGAAGTGGATCAGGATATCAGATTTGGGCAGTCTGAACTCATTTCATTCCTTTTGAATTGTATTGCAAATGAAATCATCATTCTAGTTAAGTAAACAATAGTTATAAAGATGCTGAGTAAACAGGACCAGCTGGCTAACTCTTTAGCCTTCTGATGCACCAGTAAGGTACCACCTTTGTTGTCTTGCTCACAATGTCTGTTGGTTAAGGGAGACTATGTTTCAGAACAAAATTTAAACTGAAATGTCATGTATCATTCATAGAACAAGGGCGACCTAGAGAGGAATTTAAAGTTATAGATGAAGTCACTATTTACAATTTTAAAAGTATTTTAATATTTTCAGTGCAGCCATAGCTTTCTGAAGTCATTTGAAGTATTAGATGACTAATATTTCAAGTGTAATTATTAAGCTTTACTCAACCTCATCAAATCCTTTTCTACTAAGAAATTTTTTTACTTGAAGTATGCTGGAATTAAAAAAATTCCAGCCTATAAAATTAAAAGTGTTCCTGGGGAGATGGCTCAGTGGTTAAGAATACTGCTGTTTTTGCAGGGGACCTAGGTTTACTTCCTAGCACCCATGTTGGATAGCTCACTACTGCCTGTACCTCCAGTCATAGAGGTTCCAGGTCCCCACTTTGGCTTCTTTGGACACTGGGCACTCATACTGTCACACATACATGCACACTCACATATACACATAAAATAAAAACAAACTCAGGCTCACTCACCTATAAGGCAGGTTGAATCTCATCCCTGCCACAGACACCCTTCTGCCTTACCCTGCCATAATTTGTCTTTATTTTCTTTTTTTGCCCAAAGTGTCTTTTGTCTGGGATGCTGGAGCATTCATACAATCAATAAATGAAGCAAATTGTTCTAAAAGAAACTTATTATTAGGGGATCCTATGACTACTCTTCTGGCCTCTGTAAATTCCAAGTGTTTAAAATTATTCACCATTTTAGCCTTATGGCACAGTGCTAAATTAACATAGTTAGAGACCATGTGGTTTTTGGACTTAGAGGTAGTAAACTGGTCATGCTGGTTTGTCCATGTGAACTCTACAATGAAAATTTAATTTACCACAGTTGAAGTTATTTTGTTACCGAACTTCTTGTTTTATCTATACTATTGCTAAAGGATCACCTTAAGATGCAACTACTTTTTGAAGGAATAGTCCTTTTAAGTGGTAAATGGAAATAATGTTTATTTATAAAAGCTCAAATCTTACTTGTTGAAAAAAGAATCCATTTATCTTATGGTTATTATTATTACATGGATGCTATGCCACTTTTATAAAGTTTGACTGAGGCTAAGTCTCTGAAGATGTCAGAAATTCAAAAGTGAATTAAAATCCAACAGGAACAGGATCACAGCCTCAAGTGAATATTGAGTAGTTCAATTCACATCAACACACCTAATTTTCAAGAATTCTGTCCATCCTGAAATATCTATTTTAAAGTAAGCAATGGTGTATTTTTATTTAATGACTACAGTGAATAAAATAATGCTATCTCATACCTAAATATTGGCCCTAGGTTTACTTTGTTATTTTAGTTTAGCCCACCAGGCCCTGACAATTGGTTGGTTCCAAACTCAGCGTCACACAGATAGCCCTATGGAAAAACATAGCAAAAACCTGTAGATATGAGAATGGGATTTGTAAGGAAGAATGATGGCTGGCCAAGGTGTGAAGAAAATAGATTATGGGGAGGGAATTTATTATATACATTATGCATGTTTGACATAGTCAAATAATAAAATTTATTAATAAAAATACAAAATTGAAAATATAATATGTAACAACTCTTCATTTTATAAATAAATGTTTTATAATAAATAAAGGGCATTTCACTTTTTTCTTTTTGGTTTTTTGAGACAGGGTTTCTCTCTGCAACAGCCCCCACTATACTGAAATTCATAGCTATCTGCCTGCCTCTGCCTTCTGAGTGCTGAGATAAAAAACATCCACCAATGCCATCCAGCTATTTTTTTTTTTTTTTTTTAAGAAATATAGGGATGGGAATAACATTTAAAATACACATATAATTTTTTATAGCCAAAGGTGGAAAATACATTCTTTCAATTTACATTAAACACTGAATATAAGCTAATGAATAAAGTACTTTTCATGAATTTTCGTTTTTAGAGATTTCAGAGAAAAAGGAGTAGAGAATAAATCAACTTTATAAACACAGAACATGCCAGGATGAAGAGATGGCCAGCAGTTTAGACGCTTGCTCCTCTTGCAGTGGAATGGAATTCAGTTGTAGCACCCACTTTGGGCAGCTCATAGCTGCCTTTAACTCCAGCTCCAGGGGACCCTGTGACTACTCTCTGGCCTCTGTAGGAACCCATCCGCACATGTTATCTTAGTTAGGGTTTCTATTGCTGCGATGAAACACATGACCAAAAAGCAAGTTGGTGAGGAAGGATTTATGGGACTTACATTTCCACATTATAGTCTATCACTGAAAGAAGTCAGGATAAGAACTCAAACAGGGCAGGAACCTGGAGGCAGGAGCTGTTGGGTGCTGCTTATTGGCTACCTCCCCATGGCTTGCTCAGCCTGCTTTCTTATAGAACCTAGTACCACTAGGTCAGGGGTGGCACTACCCACAAGGGGCTGGGCCCTCTCAACAATCACTAATTAAGAAAATACTCTGCAGGTTTGCCTACAGCCAGATCTTATGGAGGCATTTTTGTATTTGAGTTTTCCTTCTCTCAAATGACTATAGTCTGTGTCAAGTTGACATAAATCTAGCCAGCAAACATGGGAATATACACGCAGACAGACACATACATAAATAAAATGAAAATAAGTATTAAAAACAAACAAACCAAGAACATGGTAAGCATGGTGTGGCAGGAACAAGCAATCCAATGGATTCACATGGAAGCCAGACAGTAACTGTAATGCTTGGTTAAGGAGCTTAGTGAGAAAATCCAAACACGGTAGGTGATATCTGAGTGAGAATGACAGAGGACCTATTGATGCAAACGGGAGAAATGGCTGCCAGAATAAACTGCAAATGCAAAGATCCCAGAAACTTCAATAAATTAAAAATGAGACTATGGTAAGCCATGCAGAGACTCAGGCCAGGGAAAAAATGATTGCATTTCACTTTTTAAAAGAAATGGAAAAGTGATAGAAATATTTTCCAGCAATGTGAGTTGGTATAATTTATATATGTGTGTTATTAAGTGTAACTATAAACTGCCTTAGCTTATGCTTGCCTTCAAATGTCCTTATTCTGCCACAAACATTAAGAGAAAGTTTTCCTAAATATAGCACCCATGGCTGACAGTTCTCTACTTTCAGGGTTTGAACTATGTTACTCTACATTTTCCTGGCTTCTAGGGCTGTGGATGAAGGCTCTGGTGCTATTTTGACGAGTTTGCCTTTGTACTTGAGTTCATGTCTGTTCCTTAGACCTTTTAATATATATTTTTTCCTGTGTATTTTGACATCTTGTAGTGTAGTATGTTGTGGGGAATCTGATCTATTTATGACTATTTGGAGTTCTAAATCCCTCCTGTGCTTAAATGTCAATTTCTCTGTCTAGATTCTGGGGGAATTTTCTGTTATAATTTAATTGAATTGATTCTTTGTGGTTTTGTTCTTTATCTCAGCTCCTTCTTCTAATCCATGGATTCTAGCTTCATTGTTTTGACTGTATGCTATAGTTCTTGTTGTTATATTAATTTTTCCTTATTGCTCTCTGAAAATAGTATTTTGATGTCCTGCATGTCCAATGCTCTTTCCTTTGCTACACTGAGTTGATTTGTGGTGCTTTCTAACAAGTCTTACCTTTGAGTCTCTGACCTTTTCATTTCCAGCATTTCTGCTTTTCTTTTTTTTAATCTCTTAACATAATATTTTTATTGATTCTTTGGGAATTTTACATTATATACCCTGATCATATTCTTTACCTTGTCCTTCCCTGTCTTCCCCTTCCCCTTTCCCCCCGGAAACAAAGAAGGAAAGAAAGAAAGAAGGAAGGAAAGAAAGAAGGAAAGAAAGAAGGAAAGAAAGAAGGAAAGAAGAAGAAGAAAGAAGGAAAGAAAGAAGGAAAGAAAGAAGGAAAGAAAGAAACAGAAAGATAGAAAAAAAGAAAGAAAAATGTTCAATTTGTGTTATCTATTCACTGAGGGCCCAGACAAACACTCAGTGGCTTGCCCCCTAGATAGAGCTGAATCCTTTCTCTCATGCAGGCCTATTGGAGGTAATCTACTGTGGAATGTGACACCCCAGTATTTTTGTGGGGAGGGTGGGGTACAGGTAGGCATTCCCACTGAAGTCTTCTATGGTCCTTTTTTTCAAATATGAATCTACCATCATTGATGTCACTGGGAAGGTAGTTTATTTGCTCATTATGGACCATGGGAACATGGATGATGGGATTCCACATGGTTTCTGGTATGAGCACAATGAACAGGGCTCTCGGTTGCGGTAGGGCCAGGTCATGGATAAGCCCTCTAATTCAGCTGGGATCAGGAACACATCAATATGGATTGTGGTTGCAGCATAAACCATAGACAGCCATCTGGTATTTGATGGCAACATGGGCCATGGACATCAACACAGATCCAGCTGCAGTATGATCAAGGACCCAGACATTTCTCTCTGTGGCAACATGGACATCATCATGGCCTTAAGTGGCAGTATAGACCACTCAGATTGTTATGGCCCCTGGTAGCAGCATGGCCTGTAAACATCAACATGGCTTCAGGCTGCAGCACAGACCACAGACATCTGTGTGGTCTTCAGTAGTAGCACAGGCCATGGATATCAGCTTTGCTGAAGTTTTCTGTCATGCTGGTAACATTTTCATCTACACTGTCAATGTTCCATTAATTTTTCTTCTGTTACTGAGTTTTCTCTCAAGATCTGGGGCTGAATTCATCTACTTATTTGCATACTCCTCCATTTAAGTCATTAATCATTTTTTTAATCTAGTAAACTTTTAAAAATCTTCAGCATTTAATGTATTTTAGTATCTTCAAGTTTAGTAGTTGAAGAGATGAGCTCTCTTAGAGCAGTCATGCTACCTTGCTGATCCCTGTCTCTTGTGTCCCTGTGCTACAATCTGTGCATCTTAAGTTTTAAAAGTTTCAAAAACAATCATCCATAATGATCAAGTAGGTTTCATCCCAGGGATGCAGAGATAGTTCAAGATACAGAAATCCATCAAGTATCCACTATATAAACAAACTCAAAGAGAAAAACCACATGACCATCTTATTAGATGCTGAGAAAGCATTTGACAAATTTGACAAAATTCAACACCCCTTCATGGTTAAAGTCTTGGAAAGATCAGGAATTCAAGGCTCATACCTAAATATAGTAAAAGCAATATACAGCAAACAAGTAGCCAACATCAAAATAAGTGGAGAGAAACTTGTAGCAATCTCACTAAAATCAGGGACTAGACAAGGCTACCCACTCTCTCCCTAACTATTCAATATAGTACTTGAAGTCCTAGCCAGAGAAATCAGGCAAAAAAAGGTCAAAAGATCCAATTGAAGAAAGTCAAAATCATATTGCCAAGATATGATAGATACTAAGGACCCCAAAAATTCACAGTCCAAACCTAAAACAACTCACAATGACTGATTAAATCAACTCAAACAATCAGTATCTCCTCTACTCAAAGGATAAACAGACTGAGAAAGAAATTAGGGAAACAACACCTTTCACAATAGTCACAAATAATATAAAATATCTTGGTGTGAATCTAACCAAGCAAGTGACAAATCTGTATGATAAGAACTTCAAGTCCCTGAAGAAAGAAATTGAAGAAGATCTCAGAAGATAGAAAGATCTTCCATGCTCATGGATTGGCAAGACTAATACAGTAAAAATGGCAATCTTGCCAAAAGCAATCTATAGATCCAATGCAATCTCCATCAAAATTTCAACTCAATTCTTCATTGAGTTAGAAAGAACAATTTGCAAATTCATTTGGAATAACAAGAAAACCAAGATAGCAAAAACTATTCTCAACAATTAAAGAACATCTGGGGGAATCACCATCCCTGATCTCAAGCTGTATTATCAGGACAATAGTGATAAAAACTGTCTGGTATTGGTATAGAGACAGGCAGGTAGATCAATGGAATAGAATTGAAGACCCAGAAATGAACCCAGAAATGGAAAAAAGACAGCACTTCCAATAAATGGTGCTGGTCCAACTGAAAGTCAGCATATAGAAGAATGCAAATTGATCCATTCTTATCTCCTTGTACAAAGCTCAAGTTCAAGTGGATCAAGGAACTCTACATTAAACCAGATACACTGAAACTAATAAAGAGAAAGTGGGGAAAAGCCTTCAACACATGGGCACAGGAGAAAATTTACTGAACAGAACACCAATGGCTTATACTTTAAGATCGAGAATTGACAAATGGGACCTCATAAAATTGCAAAGCTTCTGTAAGGCAAAGGACAAAAACAGTAACCAACAGATTGGGAAAAAAAAACTTTACTAATCCTACATCGGATAGAGGGCTAATATCCAATATATACAAAAAACTCAAGAAGTTAGACTCCAGAGAAACAAATAATCCTATTAAAAATGGGGAACAGAGCTAAACAGAGAATTCTCAACTGAGGAAACTTGAATGGCTGAGAAGCACTTAAAGAAATGTTCAACATCTTTAGTCATCCAGGAAATGCAAATCAAAATGACCCCCTCCACAGTGATTCCACCTCACACCAGTAAGAATGCAAACATCAAAACCTCAGGGACAACAGACGCTGGAGAGGATGTGGAGAAAGAGGAACACTCCTCTATTGTTGGTGGATTGCAAGCTGGTACAACCACTCTGGAAAGCAGTCTGGCAGTTCCTCAGAAAATTGGACATAGTACTACATGGGCCATATATAGCACTCCTGTCCATATACTCAAGAGATGCTCCAACAATATAACAAGGACACATGCTTCACTATGTTCATAGCAGTCTTATTTATAATAGCCAGAAGCTGGAAAGAACCCAGATGTCCTTCAACAGAGGAATGGATACAGAAGATGTGGTACATTTACACAATGGAGTACTACTCAGCTATAAAAAACAATGACTTCATGAAAATTTTAGGCAAATGGATGGAACAATAAATATCATCCTGAGTGAGGTAACCTAATCACAAAAGAACACACATGGTATGCACTCACTGATAAGTGGATATAAGTCCAAATGCTCGGAATACACCAGATACAACTCACAGACCACATGGAGCTCAAGAAAAAGGAAGACCAAGTGTGGATGCTTTGGTCCTTCTTAGAAGGAAACAAAATACTCATGGGAGGAAATACAGAGACAAAGTGTGGATCAGAGACTGAGGGAAAGGCCATCCAGAGACTACCCCACTTGGTGATCTATCCATATAAAGTCACCAAACCCAGATACTATTGTGGATGGCAAGTAGTGCATCCTGACAGAAGCTTGGTATAACTGTCTCCTGAGAGCCTCTACTAGAGCCTGACAAATACAGCGGCAGCTGCTCACAGCCAACCATTGGACTGAGCACAAAGATCTCCAATGGAGGAGTTAGAGAAAAGACTGAAGGAACTGAAAGGGTTTACAACCCCATAGGAAGAACAACAATATCTACCAACCAGACTCTCAGACTCCCAGGGAATAAACCACCAACCAAAGTGTACACATGGAGGGACCCATGGCTCCAGTTGCATATGTAGCAGAGGAGGGCCTCAATGGTATTAGAGGCCCTTGGTCCTGTGAAGACTTGATGCCCCAGTGTAGGGAATGACAGGGCAGGGAGGCAGGAGTGTGTGGGTTGGTGGGGGAACACCCTTATAGAAGCAGGGGGAGGGGGAAATGATAGAGGGATTCCAGGGGAAAACAGTGAAAGGGGATAACTTTTGAAATGTAAATAAAGAAAATATCTAATAAAAAAGTTTTGAGAGGATCTTCTTACTGAGTAGTATATTGTCAAAGGATCCATGCTTAATAGCACTTTGAGAGAAGAAAATAAACCATTGAAACAGTAACATCATACCTTTCAAGACATAGAAATACACCTAAAATGGATTAAAACATACTAAGTCAGCACCAACCACGATAAAACAGAAAATGACAAGCCATTGTAAAGAATGCTGTGTAGTTAAAAATTATTTATGACAAGTGGGGTAATAATAAATGAAAGAGGCAGATGAAAGGGGCTGGGAAAGTGGGGAGATACAGAAGAAATAGGGTTGAGCAAAGAAAGGGGAAATGGAAACTTCAACGAAGGAGCAAAGAACAAGTTATTAGTGAAAAGAAAAAAAAATTCCCAATAATAAGAAAACAAATTCAGAACTAAGATTAGAGAAATGTAAGAGTAGAAATGAAAGAAATAAAAGGATGCATTTAAAAGAAAACAAAGTAATGTCAACATATGACTAAAAACTGTGATGGGAGAAGAAAGCAAACAGTGGCAAAAAAAAAAAAAAAATCAGGAAAGAAAATATATTACCCAATAATGTTATAAACCTACTTTAAAATGATTCTATGAAGGGAAATGGCACAAAAATATAAACTTCAAAAACAAAATGATTTCTAAATGCTGTTAAAAGTGTGGTAAAAAGCGAAATAAAGAGTAACAAACATAAGGAGCTCACACTGCTCTGGCAGAGGACCTAAGTATCGTTCCTGGACCCAGAGGGCAGACAACAATTGCCTATCAGTGCAAATCCAAGAGATTCAAATAACCATTTCTGGCCTCTGCAGCCTCCTGCATATGTGAGTGCATACACACATATGCTCACATAAATAAAAATAAATTTAAAAAGAGGAAAATTGGAATTTGTGATCTAATAAGCCTGTTTAAAAGATACACAGTCCAGATAGTTTATTTATAAGACAAATGCCTTTATTGGGCAGACTCAGGGCTATTCTAACTTTTCCCCCAGCTATAAGCCCCTTGTCATTGTTTTTCCTGGCCACACAGGAGGAAAAGTGTGGAAGTTTCCATGGAGGCTTCCTCCTCTCCATCTATCCATCCTTCTCCTCCTTTCTCTTTCTACTTGCAACCTCCTCTCAAACTCCAGTACCACACTACTCCCTCCACTGTCAATCACAGGCTCTAGACTTTATTGAGGAGTTAAATTGGGGAGAAGGTTCACATGGCATCACTTGAGTATGTGAGTATCTGCTCTTTGGGAATAACCACATCTTGAGGAACCAGCTTTAGCATTAGGATATAAACAACATCAGACTGACCCACCACAGGATGTAGTGTTTCTGTAGTTTTGGGTTCTCAAATGTTGGAAAAATGTTTGTGAAGTGTCTAGTGGCTAATTCTAGGCTCTTGACTTCCCTACTGTTCATGAGCTGCCTTGAACAGGTGTCTGAGGTCCAACCAAGCTTTCTTCACTTTGGTAACTTTCTTTCTTTGGTACCAGAGACCTCTGCTGGACACACACAGATTTGTGGTATATGGACTGGACAGGTTCTCCCACGCTCCCAGGTCATAAACCCCCGGGGTGACTAATATCATAGCTAGGAGTGTCTCCCACATGTCTTGGGGATTTATAAACCACCACAGGACTGGAATCAGAATATGCAGAGGCATGTTTTCATGCTTTCAAGACCTCCTATGTGTTAATTATCCTTATGCAGCAGTGCACTGTGGGTATTCCAGAGCACTATTGAAACATCGGTGTTACCAGCTCCAAGGCAATAAGCAGCAGATGTTGATCACCTTCAAGCTGTAGGCTCAGTGGTACTGAGCTCTAAGGTGATCCTCAATTGATGATATCTGCTGTGGGCTTTTGAGGGTTAGGCTATCTTTATACATGTTTCTTCCTGATCTAAACCTGCCACCTCTATTCTGCCACCTTTATTTTTGGGCTTGTCAGTATCTAACCTTTCTGCTCCCTGACAGCTCCCTGGCCTTCCTTCACTCTGGAGCTATGGAATTCGAATTTGGGACTCTCAGATCTGTGGTTCTTCCCTATTTCAGTCCCTTAGGGTAGCCTATTTTTCAATGATGAGTTCACTCTCAATATGGTACCTTGCCTAACCACTGAGTCACATAGGGTGATGAAATGGAATTTCTATTGTTTGTTAACCTTTTTAATGGAAGAATCACTTAACAAAACTTATGGATTTGAGGCTGGTGAGGGTAGTGGTTTTGTCTTGAGATCTGGACTATCTGCTCTTTCCTTGAGATCTTTTAAATAATAGCAGAAATAATCACTATTATTAAACTGTAGATCCCAATCACATTTACTCAGTAAATAATAATTTACACTTACATTATGCCAGGACTTACTCTGAGCATGTTACATATATCAACTCATCTCTTTGTTTACAATACCATGAAATGACTGTATTACTAATATTAACTTGCAAGTAAATAATCTGTGACCAAAAGGGAGAAAATAACCAATACAGTAGGGGTACAGTATGGTGTCTTTTTATTCTATTTTATATTATTTTAATTAATTTTTTAAACAACAATCACAGTCTGATTTTGTAAAGTAAATGAACAGATAAATAAATGTTAGAAAGATCACAGATGGCAAGAAAGGAATTTGGAGGGCCATTGTTATAATGGATGTCAAGTTTCTACCTAATTGGTTTAGAAGCGCTTAAAAGTGAGAACTAGAACAAAGACATGGAAGATTGGTGGTGTAGCTCAGTGGTAGAGCTCTTGCTTAGCGATGTATAAATCCATAAGTTGAAAAAAAATCAAATATATATGATTTTTAAAGCATAAGCAAGCAGGCAAAGAGTGTACAGTAGGTTTAAAATGTGATACTATTAAATGAAACCTTTACAGTTCATTTTGAAATAAAGAGTAGATCCTAAGAATATATTCTAACAGTTGCCCTCTTCAGATTGTAGATGAATGACTTCAACTGGGCTTCAACTGTATGGAGGATGGACCTTATTTAGTTCTGGTCAGTGGAGTAGATGGACTTGAACACCATTAAACGAATGTGACAGACTCATAGAACAGAGTGACTGCAGTTAATGGAAGGTGCAGGTGGAGAAAGTTTGGATGAGTCACATCTTCAGGCTGCTGATGAGGATATAGATGAAGACACAGCCATAACCAACACTCAACTCATTGGAGCTAGAAGAGATGAAGAGGATAACCCCAATGAAAGACGTCTGAGCAGGAAAGATTCAGCAAAGGAAAAGCATCACAGAAAAAGTGATCTGTTTCTTTTTGGTGTATGAGGACAGACCCATAAATCAACTAGTATAATTTTAAATGTTCACACATCCTCCAACACAGGGAGATAAGAAGCTTAAATTAGATGATGAAGACTTTAGGACACCTGTGGATTTAGAAGAGCAGGGACAAGCAGATTGCCGTATAGTGATCAGAGGCCATGACAGCCAGAAGGTAGTGCAACCATTGCTTGAGTAAATCTCACAACTTTACAAAAGTAATGAGGCTTCAAAATATAGAACTGGATGAAAGTTCCACAGAACTTAAATATGTTTCAAGACCTTATCAAGAAAGGAAAAATAACAGAATCAGTGAAAATATAGAAAATTTCAATATCAGTTTACTTTATTCCATTTGATACGTATGTACTACAGAGATTTATTATTTAAAGCTACTATGTTGCTACTGAAGAAGAGATACCAGAACTGTCAGATAAAGGAACATGTAAAAACATTGTCATTAATTGCCTGGGCATGGAACATGGTACTTTCAAGGTGTAATTTATAAGCTATCTATCTATCTATCTATCTATCTATCTATCTATCTATCTATCCATCTATTACTTAATAGAAAAAGCCTAAGACCACAGACGAGTAATTATTTGTGGAGGGAAGAAAAAGTACACTAATCTCAAAATGTGCACATTTAATTTGAACCCTAGCAGACATGTGAAAAATTACATGTTTTATTGTATGACTATAGACAATGATAAATTACAGATATTAATAACACATAGAATGTATGTGAACACAAAGTAAAATGAATATGATAGAGAGGTAGCTCAGTCAGTATAGTGCTTGCCTTACTTACAAGCATCTGAGTTGGCTCACCAGAGCCCATATAAAAATAAGACAGGATAGTTCATGTTTGTAATTATAGAGGGAGCTATAGACAGAAGGACTCAATGGTCAACCAGATTAGCCTAGTTGGCAAATTTTATGCAACTGAGAGACAGTGTTTCAAAAAAATCAAGATGGATGATCTTCTGAGAAATAACAGTAGAGATTGTTCTCTGGCTTTCAGCTGTATGTGTACACATTTGCACATTCACCTGCACATATACGTGCTTTTGTATACATAAGGACAGCACATACATTTGAGGTTAATGGGCATTATATAGAATATAATAAATTTATAATATATTTATTACATACATTCTCAATGATTACTTAGTTAATTTCTGGATTCATATTAAATTTCATTCAAAAGGAGGAACGTGTTCTTCCCATCAATTTCCTCATGGCCTCTTTTACTTCCTTGTTTCTCAGACTGTAGATCAAGGGATTCAGCATGGGGATCACCACTGTGTAGAACACAGACACCACCTTAATTTGGTTGGGTGAGTGGCTTGACTCTGGTATGACATAAACAAATGTAACTGTCCCATAAAACAAGGTGACTGCAGTGAGGTGGGAGGTGCAGGTGGAGAAGGCCTTGTGCCTGCCCTCAGTAGAGCGCATCCTGAGGATGGAGTGAAGGATGTAGACATATGAAATAATGATTACGAACAGGGTGATGACAATGATGGAGCCTGCTGAGATGGCAGGAGACATTTCAGCAACATAAACATGGGTACAGGAAAGCTCCACCAGTGGTGGGAGGTCACAGAAGAAGTGGTTGATTTTATTTGGTCCACAAAAAGTCAGACTCAACAAACAGCTGGTACATGATGAAGAATTCACACATCCACCCACATAGGAAATAATCAATAAGATGAAGCAGACCCTGGGAGACATGAGAGTGGAGTAGAGCAGAGGTGAGCAGATCGCCACATAGCGATCATAGGCCATGGCGGCCAGCAGGAAGCACTCAGCAGTCCCAAAGACCACATCAGAGCCAAGCTGGACTATGCAGCCAGCCACAGGGATAGCAGTTCTCTCTCTCAGGAAACTCACAATCATGACAGGTGTGACTGAGCTGGAGTACCCAATTATACAAAGGCCAAGTGGCTGAGGAAGAGATACATTGGGGTATGAAGCTGGGGGCTTCTTCTGATCAACATGATTATGCTGACATTGCCCAATACGGTGGTGAGGTAGACACCCAGGAACAACACAAAGAAGATACAACAAAGGGTGGGATCTTCAGTTAGCCCCAAAATAATGAACTCTGTTACCATTGTGTGGTTTCCAGGCTCCATCTTTCTTGAAATGATTCCTATTGAAATGAAACCAGTGGTTATCAGAATACATTAAATGACCTCATGATTGATATGCACCATTCCACATTTAGCCCATTAAAAATAAATGTGGAATCAATATTTATCTTAAGACCACAGATATAGAGCAAGCAGTGACTCAGATCAGAACACAGGACTCACTCACAGATATGGCATTTGATCAAATAAGGAGGTGTAATTAATGCACAGAGGGCTAATGTTCTGAGACCCCAAATGGTTGAAGTGACAATTGTATGCTGGTCTTTATGTATCTATTAAACTCTATTTCTCATACCATTGGAACCTTTTACATGGTACATCTACAATATAGCAGGACCTCTCACTAGCCCAGGGTTCAACTGTGAGAACATGGAATATGCTGTGCATATACTCAAAGTGAGTCAGAGCTGTACTGTGTTAGCTCACACTAAATTTCCAACATAAATTTATTGGAGCAGCTTAACACCACCTAGTTAGTATAATTATTATTAGTATAAATGGAAATTTCACATGGAGAAATTTCCCTTTCCCTGTTAGCAAAATAGCAGATGCTTATGTTAGCCACATGGGGGCATCAGATTGTTTCATATGAAAGGAATATCAAGAAATTAGTTACTTTAATAAAAACCAAATGAGTTTAATCAGGAGAATCAACAGAACACTGAAATGAAGATAGACTATTATTAAGGAAATAGTGTTAATAAGAAATATCCTAATATATTTTTACGAATTCTTGAATTGCCAACTTAGGTAATAAATACATAAGATATATTCATTAACTATAATCACAGGAAACTGTAAATTGAATCTCATGGGTGATATTAGTGTGCACTCTACTTTAGATTTTAAATTAGTCATTTTAAAGAACAGTATAGAAATTCCCAATACACAAATGGTAGAATTTCCATATGATGCAGTAACTATACTTCTGGGAACGTATTCACAGAAATTATTATGTTGGAGCTATTTCTGTTCTTCTATCTTTCTCTTAACATTACCTACTGTAGCCAATATATGAAAGTAATTTACATGTCCATTCATACATAAATGTACGTCTAGGAATCTGAGTTTCTACCATTGGGATTTAAGCAGTGCTTAGTAAGTTAGCTAAAAGAACAAATAATAAAATGACATCTAATGACTTATTGCTATACTCAGATTAGTGCAAAACTTAACCTCATCAGAGAAGCTTCTTCTTGTGGTAGATGGTAATTACCACAGAGACCCACAACTGGACAATGTGCAGAGAATAAGAGGACTGTAGAGTCCTTAGCCCTAAATGGGACATCTATTCTCTCAAGGGTTCTATGCAGTAGAGGGGATAGAGAGATTATGAGCCAGAGGCAGTGGATAACTTCAAGGAAGCAGTGTCTTTCAGACACAACTAGGCAGAGGCACATGTGAACTTACAGTGGTTGTGACAGCATGAACAAGACCTGTACGAGCTCAAGCCAGACAAAAATACCCAGCCTGGATGAGGGCAGGTGGGCACAAAATTCCACCCATAGCTGAGCAGCTATTGACATTTGATTACTTCTGGGAGAGTAGAAGTCTGTTTTCTTCAGTGGAGTGACACTTAGAATATAAATCACACTCTAAGACAAGTTTTACTCCCAGAAGTACATAGCCAACACTAACTGGAGAGGGTAGGTTTAGGAAAAAGAGAAAGAGAGAGGAGGCAGAGATAGAGAGACAGATCGACAGAGACAAAGACAAAGACAGAAACAGAGACAGAGATAGAGAGACAGACACCACAGAGACATATCTATATATCATCTATATATCTATATATCATCTATATATCTCTCTATCTCTCTATCTACATATCTATATATCTATATATAATCTATCTATCTATCATCTATCTATCTATCTATCTATCTATCTATCTATCTATCTATCTATCTAATAGGAGTTGGTTGAGTATGGAGGAGGAGGAGGAGGGGGGAAGGATCTGAGAAAAGTTAGAAGGGAATGAATATGGTAAAAATATATTGTATAAAACTCTCAAGGAATAAACAAGATATTACTTAATAAAAGAAGTAGAGGTGATGTTCTTCTGGCTTGATACTGACTAGTTCAGAAGAAGCCTGAGGCCTCCACTTCGGACATTTGTGTATCAATATAAAAGAAAGATTGAATGTTACCTGCTTGACAAATATTGCAGCAAGAACAGGCTCCAGGAATCATCTTCCTATAAGAGGGCTTTCTTATGCAAGGCTTGGGACTATTTGTGATGTTAGACCATAAATATCTTACCACTAGACATGTTCATCTTTATTAGGATATAATTGAAACTCCAGTGGGAGAAAAATCCAATGAGACAAGAAAATTGGGTGTGTCTGTTTTCATATAAACTTTGCTGGCTGAGATATTCCTTAAAATCCCATGGGTTTCATTCTGTTTATTATGTACAGACAATATTAGAACTGCAAATATCTACTTGGTTTTGTAACTTGATTTGGATAATTGTAATTAGTATGGGCTAGGCTGTGATCTTCGGTGTCATCAGAAGCAGGTGCTTGGAACTACTGCCCTGAGCATCATTTATATCTTTTGTAGTCACACTTTAGGGTGCTACAGGAAGAGATGTAATATTTGTTTTTGTGTAAATGACCTACATTTTAATTCAGTATTGATGTTTTCACCCTGAAAAGTGGACTCTTAAGTTAGACAGAAAATGTAGTTATTAAAGGTAATTCATCCCAAAGCCAACATTATGTCTAAGCCAATGCTTCCTTTTAGGGTGAACCAAAAATCCCCTCCTTGTTCCTAAAATCCATGTGATATTCTATTTGCATTGTTCTGAAAAATTTTAATTATGAATATTGTTGAGATAATTTCATGGATATATAAATACCCTTCAGGCTTTGAACTGACTCATATAAAGTTTTTAGGTAACTATTTATTCAATTATACTATTCCCAATGCTACATTGTATCATTGTTTCTTTTAAATGGAGACAAAGAATAAGAAATATGTTCAAAATGTTTGCACAGCATAAATTCTGAACAATGTCTCTTTAAACAAAGCCAATATTATTTGCTATAAAATTTATGTTGTTATTAGATACAGCTTCTTGTTTTTATCACCATTTTAACTTTATATAGTTAGTGTACAAAGTAATGGATGTTGTTATGCATTTTCATAATATGCATCATTACACTTTGCTCAAATTTATCCCATACCTCCACTGTCCACCTCAACATCCTTTGACCTCTCTCCTTTATTGGTGCTTTCTACCCCACCAAATAATGCCTTCTGCTTTAATGTCATATGTGTTTTATTACCTTCTGGTTATTACAAATAAAGCTGCTATAAACATAGTAAGCAAGTGCCCTTGAGGAAGTTAAAGAATTTTTTAAATGTTTATTGGCTATTTGCAATTTTTTGAGATCAGTTTATTTAGCTCATTAGTTCCTTGTTGATTTAATAATTGTGGTTCATAGCTCAGCCTTGTATTTTGATCCCAGTTCCACCCTCCTGGGAGGGCTGCAGAGGATGATTGAAATCAATGTTGTGGATAGCCCCAGCCTTGTATTTCGATTCTAGTTCCACCCTTCTGGAGGGGCTGCAGAGGATGATTGAATCTGTACACAGGTGACGTCTTGTAAACCTTCTGTCCAATTAAAACCTGTAAAATAAAGGCTAGAGCCAGAGATTGGGCAGTAGAAGGGGAGGCGGAGAAAAAGGCTTAGGGGAGGAGAGAGAGAGTGAGAGGAATTCGATATAAAAGGAGGCAGAAGCAGGAGCAGAGGAGTAGAAGAAGGAGAAGCAGGAGGAAGCAGAAGCAGTAGGAAGCCGGCGGTAGGAGGAAGCTGACGGCGGTAGAGGAAGCTGACGACAGAGGAGCCGGAGCTCGGAGGACAAGGACACGGCCTGGATGAACAGCAAGTTATAAGGGATCTCATAGCCAGGGATTAGAGTAGTGTAGTGGTAAATCTGCCCAATCCAGGTGTGCAATTTATACCATAATTATTGAGTTGTGTTTTCCTTTATTGGTCTCCTTCGGGTAGGAGTTTTACCGAGACAAATTTGGGGTTTAAATAATTTCCTCTACTACAAATAATTATTAGTAGTATTTAGATTTTACAGTTCTTTATATATTCTGGATAATAATCCATTCTCTAAAATGGTTTATTACCTTTTACCTTAACCTTTTTGTCTTAAGATACTTTCTTCTTCCTCCAGATCCCTCTCTATAGTCATTACAACACACCAGCACACTAACACACACACACATACACACACACACACACACACACACACACACACACACACACGAGGAGGCAGGGAAGGAGAGAGGGATGGAATTTTAAATCTAGGTTTTATACGTGACATTAAGTATGGGATATTTATCTCTATGAATCTAGCTTTGCTTTTCTTGATATCCATTTCATATGGATGTCAAGATTTCTTAATGGCTGAATGAAATTCCATTGCACCAATTTTTCTTTGTCATAGTCAACTGCTGATGAACAACTAGGTTAACTCTGTTTCCTCATTATTGAGATTAGTGTAGCATTGAACATGGATGTGCAAGTGTCTTTTCAGTATATTGATAGAAAGACTTTTGGTATATACCCAAGTGTGTATAGGTAGGTCATATCATAGCTGTAGTTTTTAATAAAGTCTTTATTCATTTACATGGTGGCTGCAAAGAATAAAATCCCCACTAGCAGTTCATGAGTTCTTTTCCCACATCTTTTTTTTTATTGAATATTTTATTTATTTACATTTCAAATGTTATCCCCTTTCCCAGTTTCCCTTCTAGAAACTCCATATTCCACCCCTTCCCCTGCTTCTATAAGGGTTTTTCCCCATCCACCCACACACTCCCCACCTCCCTGCCCTGGCATCTGAGGCATCAAGCCTTCAAGGGCCTTTCCTCCCATTAATGCCTGGCAAGACCATCCTCTGCTACATATGCAACTGGAGCCATGGGTTCTTCTATGTATACTCCTTGGTTGGTGGTTTATTCCCTGGGAGTTCTGGGGGTTCTGGTTGGTTATTATTGTTCTTCCTATGGTTTTGCAAACACCATCAGCTCCTTTCTCTAACTCCTCCATTTCTTTTATTTTTTTAAAGCAAATGACAAAGACCCAAATTACCAGTTGTTTAACTTTAAACATTTCACTTTTTAAATTAATTGATTAATTTTTTAAACTTTTTATTGGATATTTTATTTACATTTCTGATGTTATCCCCTTACCCCATTCCCCCACCCATCCAGGAACCCCCTATATTATCCCCCTTCCTCCTGAATTCTATGAGGATGTGCCCTCATCACCCCCCCCCCACTCCCACCTCCCCACCCTCAAATTCCCCAACACTGGGCATCCAGACTTCATGGGACCAAGGACTTCCTCTCCCACCTATGCCCAACAAGGTCATCCTTCCCTACATATACAGCTGGAGCCATGGTTCCTTCCCTATGTGCTCCCAGGCTGGTGGTTTAGACCCTGGGAGCTCTGGTTGGTTGGTATTGTTGCTCTCCTCATGGAGCCACAAATCCTTTCAGCTCCTTCAGTCTTCTCTCTAAATCCTCCATTGGAAATCCCTTGATCAGTTCAATGGTTAGCTGTGAGCATCCACCTCTGAATATGTCAGACTCTGGTAGACCTCTAAGGACCCACCTATATCAGGCTCCTGTCAGCATGTACTTCCTGACCTCCACATCAGCATCTACCTTTTGTGACTGCATATGTAATGGATACCAGGTGGAATGGTCTGCAAACGGCTCCTCCTTCAGTTTCTGTCCTACACTTTGTCTCCATATTTGCTCCCTTGAGTATTATGTTAATCCTTCTAAGAAGGACCGAAGCACCCACACTTGTTCTTCCTTCTTCATGAGCTTCATGTGGTCTGTGAGTCGCATCTTGTGTATTGCAATCTTCTAGGCTAATAGCCAATAATCGGTGAGTGAATACCATGTGTGTTCTTTTGTGATTGGGTCACCTCACTCAGGATAATATTTTCTAGTTCTGTCCATTTACCTAAGAATTTCTCGAATTCATTGTTTTTAATAGCTGAGTAATACTCCATTGTGTAAATGTACCACATTTTTTTGTATTCATTCCTCTGTTGAGGGTCATCTGGAATCTTTCCAGCTTCTGACTATTATATATAAAGCTGCTATGAACATAGTGGAGCATGTGTCCTTGTTATATGTTGGAGAATCTTTTGGTATATGCCCAGGAGTGGTATAGCTGGATCCACAGGTAATACTATGTCCAATTTTCTGAGGAACTGCCAGACTGATTTCCAGAGTGGTTGTACCATCTTGCAATCCCACCAATAATGGAGGAGTGTTCCTCTTTCTCCACATCCTCGCCAGCATCTGCTGTCACCTGAGTTTTTGATCTTTGCCATTCTGACTGGTGTGAGGTGGAATCTCAGTGTGGTTTTGGTTTGAATTTCCCTGGTGACTAAGGATGCTGAACATTTCTTTAGGTGCTTCTCGGCCATTCGAGTTTCCTCAGTTGAGAATTCTTTGTTTAGCTCTGTTTCCCAATTTTAATAGGGTTATTTGATTCTCTGAAGTCTAGCTTCTTGAGTTGTTTGTATGTATTGGATACTAGTCCTCTATCTGATGTAGGATTGATAAAGATCTTTTCCCAATCTATTGGTTGCTGTTTTGTCCTATTGACAGTGTTTTTTTTCTTACAGAGTCTTTGCAATTTTATGAGGTCCCATTTGATCTCTGAGCATAAGCCATTTGTGTTCTGTTCAGGAAAATTTCCCCTGGCCCATGTGATCATTTGCTGTTTTTGTTTTCTTTAGTGATAGCTATCTGACTCTGGTGAGATTGAATCTTAAAACAGTTTTGATTTGCATTTTTTTTTAAAATTATGTATTCACTTTATATCCCATTATCCCAATCTCCCTTCACAGTTCTTCTACCCATTATCCCTCCTCTTTGCTTCTAAGAAGGGAACGTTTCCCCTGAGTACTTATGTGCTAGGACTAGGCATATCCTCTCCCACTGAGGCTAGACAAGGCAGCCCATTTAGGGGAATGGGATCTATAGGAAGGCAACAAATTCTCCAACAGTCCCCACCCCATTTGTTGAGGCACCAACATGAAGACCAAGCTGCACATCTGCTACATATGTGTTGGGGTCCTAAGACTAGTCCATGCTCACTGTTTTGTTGGTGGCTCAATCTGTTGGAATCCCCAAGGGTCCAGATTAGTTGACTCTGTTGGTCTTCCTATGGAGTTCCTATCCTCTTTGGGTCCCTCAATCCTTCTCCCAATTCTTCCACAAGACTCTATGAATTCCTTCTAATGTTTGACTGTGGGTCTATGAAGTGTAGTCAGCTGCTAGGTGGAGCTTATCAGAGACAGTTAAGTTATGCTAGTATCCTGTCTATAGTAATAGCAGAGTATCATTAATAGTGTCAGGTATTGGTTCTTACCCATAGAATGGGTCTCAATTTGGCTAGTCATTGGTTGGCCATTCCCTCCCTCTCTGCTCTTATTTTTAATCCCCTAACATCTTGTAGACAGGACAAATCTTAGGTCTAAGGTTTTGTGGGTGGATCACTGTCCCTATCCCTTCTCTGGGAGTACTGCCTGACTACAGGAAATGGCCACTGTAAGACTCATATTCCCCACTGCTAGGAGTTTCAGCTAGAGTCACCCCTATAGACACCCTGGGGCCTCCCACATCCCAGGCCTCTGGTACATTCCAGAGATTGCTACCCACCTCTACCTGCCACCGATTTCTGTTCTCTTTTCCTTGCTTTCCTTATAAGCTATTTCCCTTCCTACTTCTCTCCTCATCTCCTCTCTCACCCAGTTCCTTCTTCCCTCCACCTCCAATATCTGCTTTATTTACCAGTCTGAGAAAAGCATCCTCCATTGTTACCTGATTGTTATTTGGCTTCTTTGAGTTTGTATATTATAGTGTGGTTATCATGTCTTTATGGCTAATATACACTTACAGGTGAGTATATACCAAGCATGTACCTTTGGGTTACTTTACTCAGGATGATGTTCTCAATCTCCATCTATTTGTCTGCAAAATACATGATGCCCTTATTTTTCAGTTGAGGGACAGCTAGGTTGTTTCCAGTTTCTGGCTATTACAAATAAAGCTGCTATAAACATATTTGAGCAAGTGACCTTAAGGAAGTTTAACAATTTTTCAAATGTTTATTGGCTATTTGCAATTCCTTTGAGATCAGTTTATTTAGCTCATTAGATACATTATTAATTTAATAATTATTTTTAGTATTGAAAATTTACAGTTCTTTATATATTCTGGATAGCAATCTACTCTGTAATGTGCAGCTGGACATACTATTGAATTTCTTTTTACATTATGTGTGCTACCTCTTTGCTCTGATGTCAACTCCTTTACTGCACAGAAGTTTTAAATTTCATATAATCCTATTGATTATTGAGATTGTTTTGGCTTTATCTTGAGGACTTGTTTTGAAGGTTCTATCAGGGGGTTATGGCTACACATGTATATTTGACTGAAGAGTAGCTTTATTGGGGAAGGTCGTCCTCTGACTGAATAGCAGCTTTAGAGAAATGAAGATGAATTGGTAATGGAGAAAGCAACACCTGCTAGTCAGACATATTAGTGGAATCAACCTTGGTGACCTCTGGGGTGACAGATGGTACAAACTGCCCTTGCATTCTATGCCTGCATCTTGAAATATTTTATTTATGTTTTTTCTTTCCCTTTTGAAGTTTCAGATATTATGCACATTTTTTTGATCCATTTTGAATTGATTTTTGTATGGTGAAAGTTATCTAGCTTCATTTTTCAATGTGCAGAAATCCAATTAGGACAGCACTATTTTAAAGAGCCTATCTTTTTTTTTGTTGTTTTGGAAATTTTATTTACATTTCAGATGTTCTCTCTTTACCCCATTTACCCCCCTACCTCCCAGAAACTCACTATCCCTTCCCCCCTCCTCCTGCCTCCACGTTGGTGTACTCCCACCCATCCTCCCCGTACCTCACCTCCCCACCCTCGAATATCCCCCCCCCCATGTCCAGCCTTCATGGGACCAAGGATCTCTTCTCCCACTTATATATAGCTCCCTTGCATATATAGCTGGAGCCATGGGTCCCTCCCTAAGCACTTCCAGGCTGGTGGTTTAGACCCTGGGGTCTCTGGTTGGTTGGTATTGTTGATTTCCTCATGGTGTCCCGAATCCTCTCAACTCCTTCAGCCTTCACTCTATCTTCTCCATTGGGAACCCCATGATCAGTTTAATGGTTAGCTGTGAGCATCTGCCTCTGAGTATGTCAGACTCTTGCAGACTTCTAAGGAGACAGCTATATCAGGCTCCTGTCAGCATGTACATCCTGACATCCACATCAACCTCTACCTTTGGTGACTGCACATAGGATGGATATCCAGGTGGAATGGTCTGTAGATGGTCCCTCCTTCAGTTTCTGTCCTGCACTGTGTCTCCACATTTGCTCCCTTGAGATTTTGTTACTCCTTCTAAGAAGGACTGAAGCCCTCCTACTTGGTCATCATTGTTCATGAGCTTTATGTGGTCTGTGAGTTGAATCTTGGGTATTTCAGGCTTCTGGGCTAAAATCCCATAATCAGTGAGTGAATACCATGTATTTCTTTTGTGATTGGGTTACTTCACTCAGGATGATATTTTCTAGTTCCATCCATTTACATAAGAATTTATCAAATTCATTGTTTTTAATAGCTGAGTAATATTCCATTGTATAAATGTACCACATTTTTTTTATCCATTCCTCTGTTGAAGGGCATCTGGGTTCTTTCCAACTTCTGGCTATTATAAATAAAGCTGCTATGAACATAGTGGAGCATATGTCCTTGTTATATGTTAGAGCATCTTCTGTGTATATGCCCAGAGTGGTATAGCTGGATCCACAGGTAATGATGTCCAATTTTCTGAGGAACGCCAGACTGTTTTCCAGAGTGGTTGCACCATCTTGCAATCCCACCAACAATGGAGGAGTGTTCCTCTTTCTCCACATCCTCACCAGCATCTACTATCACCTGAGTTTTTTATCTTAGCCATTCTGACTGGTGTGAGTGGAATCTCAGGGTTGTTTTGATTTGCATTTCCCTGATGACTAAGGATGCTGAAATTTCTTTAGGTGCTTCTTGGCCATTCACATTTTCTCAGTTCAGAATTCTTTGTTTAGCTCCATACCCCATTTTTTAATAGGGTTATTTGGTTGTCTAGAGTCTAATTTCTTGAGTTCTTTGTATATATTGGATATTAGTCCTCTATCGGATGTGGGATTGGTAAAGATCTTTTCCCAGTCTGTTGGTTGCCGTTTTGTCCTATTGACAGTGTCCTTTGCCTTACAGAAACTTTGCAATTTTATGAAGTCCCATTTGTCAATTCTTGATCTTAGAGCATAAGCCATTGGTGTTTTGTTCAGGAACTTTTCCCCTGTGCCTAGGTATTTGAGGTTCTTCCCCACCTTCTCTTCTATTAGTTTCAGTGTGTCTGGTTTTATGTGAAGATCCTTTATCCACTTGGACTTGAGCTTTGTACAAGGAGATAAGAATGGATTGGTTTGCATTCTTCTGCATGTTGTCCTCCAATTGAACCAGCACCATTTGTGAAAATGCTGTCCTTGTTCCACTGGATGATTTTAGCTCGTTAGTCAAAGATCAAATGACCATAGGTGTGTGGGTACATTTCTGGGTCTTCAACTCTCTTCCACTGATTTCCTGCCTGTCTCTGTACCAATACCAGGAGTTTTTTTATCACTATTGCTCTGTAGTACAGCTTGAGATCAGGGATGGCGATTCCTCCAGAAGTTCTTTTATTGTTGAGAATAGTTTTTGCTATCCTGGGTTTTTTGTTATTCCAAATAAATTTGAGAATTTCTCTTTCTAACTCTGTAAAGAATTGAATTGGTATTTTAATGGGGATTGCATTGAATCTGTAGATTGCTTTTGGCAAGGTGGCCATTTTTACTATATTAATCCTGCCGATCCCTGAGCATGGGAAATCTTTCCATTTTCTGAGATCTTCTTCAATTTCCTTCTTCAGAGACTTGAAGTTCTTGTCATACAGATCTTTCACTTGCTTGGTTAGATTCACACCTAGGTATTTTATATTATTTGTGACTATTGTGAAGGGTGTCATTTCCCTAATTTCTTTTTCACCCTGTTTATCTTTCACGTAGATGAAGGCTACTGATTTGTTTGAGTTGATTTTATAACCAGCCACTTTGCTGAAGTTGTTTATCAGGTTTAGGAGTTCTTGGTGGAAGTTCTGAGGTCACTTAAGTATACCATCATATCATCTGCAAATAGTGATATTTTCTCATCTTCCTTTCCTATTTGTATTTCTTTGACTTCTTTTTGTTGTCTAATTACTCTGGCTAGGACTTCTAGTACTATATTGAATAGGTAGGGAGAGAGTGGGCAGCCTTGTCTAGTCCCTGATCTTAGTGGGATTGCTTCAAGTTTCTCTGCATTTACTTTGATGTTGGCTACTGGTTTGCTGTATATTGCTTTTACTATGTTTAGGTATGGGCCTTGAATTCCTGATCTTTCCAAGACTTTTACCATGAAGGGATGTTGAATTTTGTCAAATACTTTCTCAGCATCTAGTGAGATGATCATGTGTTTTTTTTTTTCTTTGAGTTTGTTTATATAGTGGATTACATTGATGGATTTCTGAATATTGAACTATCCCTGCATTCCTGGGATAAAGCCCACTTGATCATGATGGATGATTGTTTTGATGTGTTCTTGGATTCGTTTGCTAGAATTTTATTCAGTATTTTTGCATCGATATTCATAAGAGAGATTGGTCTGAAGTTCTCTTTCTTTGTTGAGTCTTTGTGAGGTTTAGGTATGAGTGTGATTGTAGCTTCATAGAATGAATTGGGTAGTGTTCCTTCTATTTCTATTTTGTGGAATAGTTTGAAGAGAATTGGTATTAGGTCTTCCTTGAAGGTCTGATAGAATTCTGCATTAAAAACCATCTGGTCCTGGGTTTTTTTTGGTGGGGAGACTTTTAATGACTGCTGCTATTTCTTTAGGAGTTATGGGACTGTTTAGATGGTTTATTTGCTCCTGATTTAACTTTGGTACCTGGTTTCTGTCTAGAAAATTGTCCATTTCATCCAGATTTTCCAGTTTTGTTGAGTATAGGACTTTGTAGTAGGATCTGATGATTTTTTGAAGTTCCTCGGTTTCTGTTGTTATGTCTCCCTTTTCAGATTTGATTTTATTAATTTGGATACTGTCTCTGTGCCCTCTGGTTAATCTGGCTAAGGGTTTATCTATCTTGTTGATTTTCTGAAAAAACCAACTCCTGGTTTTGTTGATATTTTGTATAGTTCTTTCTGTTTATACTTGGTTGATTTCAGCCCTGAGTTTGAATATTTCCTGATGCCTGCTCCTCTTGGGTGTATTTGCTTCTTTTTGTTCTAGAGCTTTCAGGTGTGCTGTCAAGTTGTTAATGTGTACTCTCTCCAATTTCTTTTTGTAGGCACTTAGAGCTATGAGTTTTCCTCTTAGCACTGCTTTCATGGGGTCCCACAAGTTTTGGAATGATGTGTCCTCATTTTCATTTAAATTCTAGGAAGTCTTTAATTTCTTTCTTTATTTCTACCTTGACTAAGTCATCAATGAGTCGAGCATTGTTCAGTTTCCACATGCATGTGGGTTTTCCCTTGGTTTTGTCATTATTAAAGACCAGCCTTAGTCCTGTGGTGATCTGATAGGATGCAAGGGATTATTTTCATCTTTTTGTATCTTTTGAGGACTCTTTTGTGACCAATCATATGGTTTATTATGGAGAAAGTACCATGAGGTGCTGAAAAAATGTATATTCTTTTGCGTTAGGATGAAATATTCTATAGATATCTGTTAAATCCATTTGGTTCATAACTTCTGATAATTTCAATTTGTCTTTGTTTAGTTTCTGTTTCCATGATCTGTTCATTGCAGAGAGCGGGAGTTGAAATCCCCTACTATTATTGTGTGAGGTGCAATGTGTGCTTGAGTTTAGTAAAGTTTCTTTTATGTATGTGGGTGCCCTTGCATTTGGTGCATAGATGTTCAGAATTGAGAGTTCATCTTGGTAGATTTTTCCTTTGATGAGTATGAAGTGTCCTTCTTTATCTTTTTTATTACTTTTGGTTGAAAGTCGATTTTATTTGATATTAGAATGGCTACTCCAGCTTGTTTCTTGGGACCATTTGCTTGGAAAATTGTTTTCTATCCTTTTACTCTGAGGTAGTATTTGTCTTTGTCACTGAGGTGTGTTTCCTGTATGCAGTAAAATTCTGGGTCCTGTTTATATATCCATTCTGATAGTCTGCATCTTTTTATTGGAGAATTGAGTCCATTGATGTTAAGAGATATTAAGGAAAAATGATTGTTGCTTCCTATTATTTTGTTATTAGAGCTGGAATTATGTTTGTGTAGCTATCTTCTTCTGGGGTTGTTGGAAGATTACTTCCATGCTTTTTCTAGGTTGTAGTTTCCTTCTTTGTGTATATGTTTTCCATCAATTATCCTTTGAAGTGCTGGGTTTGTGGGAAGATATTTTGCAAATTTGGTTTTGTCATGGAATATCTTGGTTTCTCCATCTATAGTGATTGATAGTTTTACTGAGTATAGCAGTCTGGGCTGGCATTTGTGTCTCCTTAAGATCTGTATGATATCGGTCCAGGATCTTCTGCTTTTATAGTCTCTGTTGAAAAGTCTGGTGTAATTCTTATAGGTCTGACTTTATAGGTTACTTGACCTTTTCCCCTTACTGCTTTTAGTATTTTTTCTTTGTTTTGTGTATTTGATGTTTTGATTATTATGTGATGTGTGGTATTTCTTTCCTGCTCTAGTCTGTTTGGTGTTCTGTAGGCTTCTTGTATGTTTATGGGCATCTTGTTCTTTAGGTTAGGGAAATTTTCCTCTATAATTTTGTTGAAGATATTTACTGGCCCTTTAAATACAGAATCTTCACTCTCATCTATATCTATTATCCTTAGACTTGGTCTTCACATTGTGTCTTGGATTTCCTGGATGTTCTGGGTTAGGAGCTTTTTGTATTTTGTATTTTCTTTGACGGTTGTGTCAATGTTTTCATGGTATCTTCTGCACATGAGATTCTCTCTTCTATTCTTGTATCCTGTTGGTGATGGTTGCATCTGTGACTCCTGATCTCTTTCCTACGTTTTCTATCTCCAGGTAGTTTTCCTTTGAGATTTCTTCATTGTTTCTATTTCCATTTTTAGATCCTGAATGGTTTTGTTCAATTCTTTCACCTGTTTGGTTGGTTTTCTTGCAATTCTTTAAGGGATTTTGTGTTTCCTCTTTAATGACTTCTACCTGTTTACCTGTGTTCTCTTTCAATTCTTTAAAGGATTTTTGTGTTTCCTCTTTAAGGGCTTCTACCTGTTTACCTGTGTTCTCCTGTATTTCTTTAAGGGAGTTACTTATGTCCTTCTTAAAATCCTCTATCATCATCATGAGAAGTGATTTTAATTCTGAATCTTGTTTTTCCTGTGTGATGGGGTATCCAGGGCTTGCTATGGTTGGAGAACTGGGTTCTGATGATGCCAGGTAAGTTTGGTTTCTGTTGATTGTGTTCTTGCACTTGCCTTTCACCATCTGGTTGACTCTAGTATTACTTGTGCTCACTGTGTCAGCTGGAGTCTGTCTTTCCAGTTATCTTGCTTGTCAGAACTCCTCAGATTCCAGAAGTCTCTGTGTTCCTGTGATCCTAAGCTCCTGGGTGGAAGAAGGCCTGGGGCTCAGGCCATCTCGGGGATCCTGAAATCCTGTTGCCCTGAGTGCAGCAGCTCCTCTAGGATGGTTCAGGATAAGGCGTCTCCACCGCAACAGACCAGCTAGGTGTTCACTGCACTCAGTGCAGGGGCTCCTCTAGAATGGCTCAGGGTAAGGTGTCTCCACAGGAGCAGACCATCTCGGTGTCTTCCCTAGCCAGAAGGACCAGGCCTCTGCTCTGAATGCAGTGGCTCCTCTAGGATGGTTCAGTATCAGGTGTCTGCACAGGACAGCTCAGTGTCTGCCCCAGCCACGAGGACCAGGCTCAGGGCGGAAGGGAAGTGGTATTCCTCTGCTCTGAGTGCAGTGGCTCCTCTAGGATGGCTCAGGTGTTTCCACAGGAGCAGACCAGCTAAGTGTCTGCTTCAGCCAAAAGGACCAGGCTCGGGGCAGAAGGGAAGTGGTATTCCAGAGGGGCGGGGTTTGGGTGCCTGCTGGTTCCTTAACCCTCCCTGGCTCCCAGTTGTTACTCTGGGGCATGGGGTAGTGGGTAAGGTGTCTTACCTCAGCTCTGATTGCAGTGGCTCCTCTAGAATATCTCAGGATCAGGTGTTTCCACAGGAGCAACCAGCTAAGTGTCTGCCCCAGCCAAAAGGACCAGGCTCGGGGTGGAAGAGAAGTGGTATTCTGGAAGGGCAGGGTTTGGGTGCTGCTGGTTCCTTAACCCCCTGGCTCCAGTTGTAACTCTGGGGCATGGGGTAGTGGGCAAGGTGTCTTACGCTCTGCTCTGAGTGCAGTGGCTCTCTAGGATGTCTCAGGATCAGGTGTTTCCACAGGAGCAGACCAGCTAAGAGTCTGCCCAGGAAAAAGGCTTGCCTAAGGTTCTTAGACCTTGTGAACAGACAAACAGGAAGAGAAATTATAATGACTCTTTTATTGTTCTTTAATGTGACCAGTTATTCAGACTCAATCATGGACTGGTCTAGAAATCAATCCAATATTGGAAATAACAGTCTTCATTGGGAAGACTGGTTCTGGGCATTTTCAGATACATATATGGAAGTTAGCTGCAGTTCTCTATGATGTTTGCAAGAGATAAAGTTGTGACAGGATCTGGATTTCAAACAGGTGTTAACACATGTGTTAAGGCTCTTTTAATTGTCAAGTTAAAAATACGTTTGTTTCTTCTACAATATTTAATGTGAGTTGCATTGATTGCACATCTCCTAATTGTGTTTGTGTTTTGAAATCTGGCATGTCAGTTATGGAGGTCTATCAACCAGCTTTTGTTTTAGTGTCCTGAGTATCACAGAAAGTTGGTAAAAACAGCTTACAAGTACTGGAAGAAATGAGTCAGGCTTTAAGCAGAAGCAAGAAGCATCTAGTGGGCTTGATTATTGCTGGCATAACAGCTTTAATTACATTAATTGCTAGCACCACTGCTTCTACAATTGCTTTGACACAAGGAGTTAAGACAGCTACTTTTGTTAATCATTTAGCAAAAAATGTCACCAATGTGTTGAATAGACCAGAGGATTTCAGTTGGCATTTGGAAGAACTTTTGATGCTCTTTATCCTATTCAAATTACTGGAAGGAGGTTCAGAATTTAATAGTAAGGAACCATCTGGAGTGTCATGCCAAATACCATTGTATTCACATTAGTTCTACATTTACAGTGGTAGTCATTATAATTAAGAACAAGTTTAATGACATGTGCAGTGTATTTGGCATAATTCTAACACCTCTTGGGATGTTTTAATGATACAGAGTGAGCTTATGAATTTCAAAAATGCTGTTCACGCTGAGTGTTGATGCAGTGCATTATCTATGGCCTGAGGTCAGTATTTCTATTTGGTCAAGCTTCAAAAATGGCACATATATTTTGATCATGCTAGCTCTTTTTGTCCTGGGAATACTTTTATTCCTGCCCATCATGTTAAAGTTTTTCTTCAACAACATCAACATGTTGGCAGTCAAAGTACATGGCTTGAACCTGAAAATGGACCCCCAGGCAGAGTTACTAAATTAAAAGGCTGGCAAGTCCAGGACCGGTAGGATTCTGCACAGAGCCTCACCAACCTAAGAGAGAAGTGCAGTGCTTTGGATAATGCATATTTGATGACAGGTAAGGAAGGCATTCTTGTCAGAATGATGTTAGACAGGCTCAGTCTTGTTAATGAAATAAAAAGGGGGAGAGGCAGAGAGCCTTTGGGGCTGCTTGGCAAGAATCTGACATGGGTCAAGGACAAGGAAATGGGCTGCTTGGCAGGAATATGACATTGGCCAAGGATTAGGAAGTAGGCTTCAGGCAGGAATCTGACATTAGGCTTGAACAAAGAAGTAATTTCAGGTAGGAATCTAAATCTTAGACTAGAATAAGGAAGTAGGCTTCAGACATGAAAATGACCTTGGGCTAGGACAGGGAAATAGCCTCAGATACTTTGGTCATCCTGATAAGCCCTTAGAAACAGTGATTATGGGAGTGTTCATGTAATTGGGGTTAATGCCTTGCTTTTCTTTGACTATTTGTGTTTATTGTATTGCTTGTTCCTTAATTATTTGCATCTATTGCTAGACCCTCAACCTAGAACTGACCTTAATACATGCATGTAATCAAATGGTATAAAAACATAAAGGAGGAGGGTGGATGGAATAGGGGTTCAAGGGAGGAGAAATGGGGAAAGGGGATGATATCTTTATTGTAAATGAGTAACATATCCAATAAAAAGTAATTCAAGTATTAAAAAAAAGTAAAAAAAAGAAAACTATGGATGCAGTAGGAGATAACTATATAAGTAAGTTTAGGCAGTCTCCTGTAACACAAATATCAGGTTTTATTTTACATGCTGAATCTAAAATTCATTTTTATATGGATGTACATATGTATGCTGGTGTATATATATATATACATGCAGAATGTGTAGGCAAAATGGGGTACAATGAGAGAGGAAACAAATTTTAAGGGAGGGGGAATATAGAGCGTTTACAAGAGGGAAACAGGATGCATATAACATGATAGCATAAAGGGGGGCTGTTTAAAGGATGATTATGGGCCAGTTTGAGGGATACTAGGAATTGAATAAGTAGTTGGATGATAAAGGCCAAAATTTCATCGTGTATATGTACAAAAATGCCTTATTGGAACTGGTAACTTTGTATTCTAGCTTAAATTTAATAGGAAAAGAAGCTCAGGAGATGCTTCAATGGTTAAGTACTTATATTGCTCTTCCAGCAGATGTAAGTTTAATACACAGTACCCACATTGAGTGTCTCATAACTGCCAGTAACTCTACCTCTAAGGGATCTGATGCCCTCTTTTAGACTTCCTAGGTACCTACAGTCATGTATATTTATCACTCACAGATATAGGCACAATCCAATGATAACTTAATCAAAATAAATTCTTAAAATTTAATAAGATGATTTAAACTGCAATTGCAAGGAATAAATTTAATCTTATAGTCATTGAAATTATAATAAAATTAGGGAAATTTTGTAAATATTTTTAAGTCAATTCTATAATTTATATAAATATAAATACCGGTTGAAAAGGGGAAATAGTTGTAGACAAGAAGAATAAGGTTTGATTATTTACAACATATGATTTCAATACATACAAACTCAGAGGAACCAGACACATTTCTGTTTTGCAGTTCTTTATAGTTTATGGTTCTTGTGCTGTAACTATACTTTTGTCCCAAAGAAAGTATTTCTTTTACATTTAGCTCTAAAAATTTACTTTCTTTCATTTGGATCTATATCGACGACAATTTCTAAGTTAATTTTCTTTTGTGGTAGAATATAGGACTAGTGGGTCATCCTCCTTACCTGGTGAATTTTTGGCTATGTCACTAACAATTTCTGGATCTACAGTGGGATCTATATCAATGAGTTTGATACCAGGGTCCTAGTAAATACGAGTCATTTCTGTTCCATGGGTTAATGTCTAACTCCAGTACCATGGTCTACCAAGCTGGGGTTAAGATGCAGGCTCATCAATATACTCTCTCTCAGGGAGAGAGAGAGAGAGAGAGAGAGAGAGAGAGAGAGAGAGAGAGACAGAGAGAGAGAGACAGAGAGAGAGAGAATGTGCAGATGTGCCTTGTTTATTGCATTTCCTTATGGTCCATGGGAGTACTGCTAAGTCTGGGCAGTCAGAATTGTCAATGAGTGTTTAGGAGTTGCTAAAAATATATCATAGTTTTAGTTAATTGGTGACTTGAAGCTAAGATCTTTAGGTCTGTCTTTATGATCACAAGTATCTTTATTCATACAGGTTGTTGTCTTAGAATGTACTTGACAGAGACTTATTTTCAACAGCCTACAACAGTTGAGCACACTCTGATAAACATCTTGTTTTTCTCACATATCTTGTTTTGCTGTTTAGTGGCCCAGCTGCAAGGCACACGTGGTAAAGTGTCTTCAGCTGCATTTCCCTGCTTGTGCTTATATATAACCATGATTTACTTTCAATAAACAGGACTTGATCAAACAAACAAACAAAAAAAAAGAATGTACTTGACAAATGTTGAAGCTGGCTTATAAGAACATTTCCAGATCCACAGTGATCCTACATTCACTGTAGGAAAAGAAACATACTCTGGTGGCTTTGTGTTGAAGAATGTTCATATGATCAAATGATCCTACAATAGGCATGAAATAGATGTCTGAATAAATGCAGAATAAGAGGGCAGACAATGGTATTTCTGTATATCACAATAATCACTTTCAGGTGTTCTGCAGTATCTTACTCTTCAAAGACTGGTAGAAATGATGAATGCATACATCAAACCCTTAAGACAATAAGAGGAAGGCAGAGTATTTGGGTGAATTGAGTCAAGTATTTAATGCACATGTTGTATTGTCTGCAAAGCAAAGTGAATGCTCAGGTGCTTCAGATGGTCTCCATAAGTTGCTATATTGAGTGGTAGGAAGAAGATATAGGTTCAAGATATCTAAAAGAGAGTGAATCTTTTTTTTTTTTTTTTTTTTTTTTTTTTGTGACAGGGTTTCTCTGTGTAGTCTTGGCTGTCCTGGAACTCACTCTGTAGACCAGGCTGGCTCGAACTCAGAAATCTGCCTGCCTCTGCCTCCCAAGTGCCGGGATTAAAGGTGTGTACCACCACTGCCTGGCCAAGAGAGTGAATCTTATATACAGAATTTTAGCATAAACATAATGCTTCTTCAGAAAAATGAACAATATATTGAAGTAATATGTTCCTTATTTACTGTTTTATCTTTCATTTTGAATATGGCTTTTCAATTTGATTCAAAGTTTAATTGGAATGTCCTCTTATATCACCATACTAGTTAGCATCACTTAACAAAGTTTCTTATTTTTTATGGATATTCTTCTGGGAAACTAAAGCCATTTCATTGACTTTTGATAAACAATGTTAAAGATTTTAAAAGTATTTCGTAGCAGGTAAGTACCCCCTAGGGATGACTAGCCAGGTCTTAATGAGTCAACTTGTTCCAGAAATCATTTTTATTAAAAAAACAAACTAAAATTAAAAAAACAAAAACCTACAGTCCTGTCTCTCAAAGGGACAGAGAGTAATAGCCCCAAGGGTTTGCCATGCTTGGTGAGAGCCTCTTTTTTCTCCCTTCATGCTCAAAGACATCATCACCATCATCATTGCATGTATATCCTTGGCCAGTGAGAGTATTCAATAGTTCACTTTGTATTCAGCCTCCAACTTTTTATAAAAGTAAATGGAATACAATTTCATAAAGTCTCTTTGGAATTCAGTGTCACAACTCTGCTTCTAGATGGTAAGTAGAAGAGCCATGGGTTATATTGACAAGGATTTCATTGGTTGAAGAAGGTGAGCAAGAGAAGCCCTATGGTGTTCCTGATACAGCTAAACTAGTTGAGCCTTGGAACCCAGGGAAATATTAGTTGATTGCATCCAAAACCATTGCTAAGCTTTAGAACTGAGAATATGAGAAACAAAATCTGCAGGAAAAGCCTGATACTTATGTTGGAGTAAGTGTCTAGTCCTATGTCCCCTGCTTACCATCAGAAGTGACTGATGACAGAATGAGCGAGGATATTAGAGTGGTCAGAGTCTCTAACTCATGATGATAAGCAAAATACCAGTCTAGAGGTCAGCAACACAAATGTGTAGTTGGGAGTAAGAGAAGGGCAAGTAAGTTTTAGCATGGACACGTAAAAATGTTTTAGTCCAGACCCTAGCAAGCTGGGGAGACTCTACCTTTTTGGAGATGTGTGGCATGTGGAAAGAACAGTTATGCTCTTCACAATATGGAACAATTGAAACACTACTACTTAATTTTGATTTAAGTGAACACATCCCTCCAAATGGTTAGGAAACCCTGTGGAAGAAGAGGCAGAAAGATCTAAGAACCAGGGGATGGAGGACACTAAGGAACAAGGCCCTATAAATCTGCATGATCAAAGTTTCTATGAGCTCAGATATTGAGACAACATGACAAGAGTACACACGGGTTTGCCTGGGTTTGTGTCAGGTTCTCTGCAATATACTGCAGATTCCAGTTTAGTGTTTTATGAGATTCTTGAGTGAATGAGTGGGTCTCTGCTTCTTTTCTTCAGCTCTTTCATTCTGTTTTGTTGTTGTAGTTATATTTTAATGTGTTATTTTTTGTTTTATCTACTATTCTACACTATACTACTATATTAATATATTATATTCCTGTTGACACCTGTTTATTTTCTAAGGAGAGACAGAAATGTAGTAGATCCAGATGGAAGGAGAGGAGGAGTGGAACTTGGAAGAGAAGAGGAAGAGAGGAGAAGAGAAGACCAGGATAGATTATATTAGAAAAGAGTCATTTTTTTAATAAAAGGAAAAAAGTTATTTAGCATAGCTATGTGACAAAATAGATCTGTTGTTTTTTACATACTATTTCTTTTAATATCCATACATAGCTGCAGTATATGGACAAATAGCATCACTGAACAAACAGAAAACTGAGAGCCCAAGAGTTTACCATGTGCAGGTTAATTCACTGGGCAAAGCGCCTTGTCTGAAGTCATTCCTTAAAACTCTGCAGCCAGCACAGAATGACTTCTGATGCTGTTATAATGAAAGCAGGATCAGCATCATTGCACATCAAGCCTGGAAGCACAGATGCTACCCTGTGCATAGTCTTCTTCTTCAGACCAAAATATTTTCAGAATCTGAAGAGAATGACTTCAAAGGACCCAGCAAGCTTCATAGAGTTAGAATGGATTTTAAAGAAATTGTGAACATTCAATTTTGGAATAGAGAAAGCAGAGGAGGCATGATAGCTTTATTCAAGTATTTCAATGATTTTATGAATGAAATAGTTTGTACCATTGCATATTAACAATTAATGTATGAAAAATGTTAATGATGGAGCTAACATGGAGGCAGTAAGCTATCTGTTCCTAGTGTAATTTGAATACAATCAAAATACATTGGTGAAATGGTATAAGATGTTCTTGAATGGGCTATAGATATTGAACTATTGATTCATTGGTCTTCACAGTTAACTTACTGGAAGAACTCAGGCTCACCATCAGAGAAACTAAGTGCTACACTATGAAGATTTAAGAAGGTACTGAAAGAATTTCAGGAATAAAGTGGTCACCATTAATATAGTTCTGAAATATTAAAGAAAATAATGAAAGAAGAGGAAAATATGCAAAAAAAAGTACAAACAAAGAATGACCAGAGCCTTGACCACAGTGGTAACAAAATTGAGATGAGGCTGTGAACTGAAAAGCACAAAGCCAAACTCATCTTAAATATTCTTGGGACTTAATTACCACTCATTGCCAGTTTCTATGTCTAAAATAACATTTTTGTAGCAAGATATAAAACCTTTGGGATATATTCTTAGACAACTCACCTCTAACAACCCCAAAGCTAAGGGTGTAATTCAACAACATCTGAGACCTATAACAGAGTGTTCACCACTACTTGTATAACCTATCTACCTGATATTCTCACAAATATATTTGTTAAATGACTTGACTTATAGTTTCCTTTTGTTCTGTAACTATAAAAATCCTCCATAAAACCATTGTCAGATAGAATAATGATGTTTGGGCATCTGACATCATGCTCCTGGTCCATGATCATTCATATTTGGCTCCAGAAGTAAATAGTTCTATGACATTTGGGGGTGATAGCTATGTTTTTATGTTAACTAAGTTGCAAAATTGGGAAATAAATAGCATGTAATTATATTTTATTACATAAAGTACAACAACAACAAAAAAGGCAAGGAAGGCTCCCAAGTTGAAGACAGGGGAAGCTGAATGGTATCATTCAGATATGAAATGCAGATAGAATGGTTGAAGAAAATGATTAGTTTGTTATGGGAACACAATGTAAGAAGTGTCTGTGGAAATTTCTATGAATGAGTATCATAAGAATAAATAGATCATTGCAATTATGGATCTTGACCATTATAGAGAGATATTAATAGTAAAATATTGATTAGTAAATTTAAAGAAGTAGTACATGTGACAAAATAACAAGTGACAGAGAGTGAGGCTTACCAGTCTCATTTTATTCACAGATAAAAGGACAAAAACACAATTCTAAGAAATGTGTGTTTATGTGCTGGTCAGAGGAGATAACTACGAACAAGTATGAGGACAATCAAAGAGATCCAGCAATGTGCCAATTGAGAACATTATAAATATAAATATTTTCATCTTCCTCAACAGGAATAACTCACACAAGAGATGGAGGCTGAAAACCACACCACTGTGACAGAACTAATCATCTTGGGACTAACAGAGGACCCTAAGCTGTGTATAGTCTTTTTTGTAATATTTCTAGGAGTATACATTGTCACTTTAGTAGGCAATATCAGCATCATCATGTTGATAAGAATTTCCTCCCAGCTGCACACACCCATGTACCTATTCCTCAGCCATCTGGCCTTTGTAGACATTTTATATTCAACCTCAGTCTCAGTTATAATGCTTATGGAGCTCCTTGAACACGGGTTAGCCTTACCGGTAGCTGCCTGTGCAGCTCAGCTCTGTATTACAGTGTCATTTGGGTCAGCTGAGTGCTTCCTACTGGCTGCCATGGCCTATGATCGCTATGTAGCAATCTGTTCACCTCTCCTCTATTCAACACTCATGTCCTCTAGAGTCTGTTTTCTATTGTTGGGAGTGTCCTATGTTGGTGGCTGCATGAATGGTTGGACATTTACTGGTTGTTTGTTAAATCTGTCCTTTTGTGGAGCAAATCAGATAGACCACTTTTTTTGTGACTTCTCCCCCTTGCTGAAACTTTCTTGCTCAGATGTCTCCATTATTGGAATCATACCCTCTATCTCTTCTGGCTCCATTATTGTAGTGACAGTATTTGTCATAGCTGTCTCCTACATCTACATTCTTATCACCATCCTGAAGATGCATTCCACTGAAGGCCGCCACAAGGCCTTTTCCACCTGTACCTCCCACCTCACTGCAGTCACTATCTACTATGGAACCATTACCTTCATATATGTGATGCCCAAGTCCAACTACTCTACCGAACAGAACAAGGTGCTGTCTGTATTCTACACTGTGGTGATTCCTATGCTAAACCCCCTTATCTATAGTCTAAGGAACAGAGATGTAAAGGATGCTCTGAGGAAGGCAACTCTCAGAATATACACATAGATTCTCTTGAATTAAAGAACTTTGTGGTGATTTCCTTTACCCGTGATACACTGAGTATTTATTACATGATACCTAACTGATTCCTTGATAATAAATCCTGTTTAATGTCAGACTAAATTTTAGTTTCTTTTTATGTGAACTTACTTATTTCTCACAACAATCTAAATACATAATGTCATTGTATAATTGTGTGTGTGTGTATGTGTGTGCATGTTTGTGTATGTGTGTATAAATTGCCTGAGTAAAGACAGAAAGTAGATTGCCTATATACTTGTGAAGATAATAATCAATGTCTTTGGTATCTAAGTAGTTGGTCTCTAAAAATCTGTAGTCTCTACATTTAATTTCACAATGAATCTATGAGATTGTGTATAAATTACTCTGTTTATAGATAAGAAAAGTGACTCTTCGAGAAATAGGATAGATTTTTACAGAGGAATGTGGATTCAGCAGTGATCCTTTGCATCGTGCACTTACTGCACACTCTGGCACAACCTGTATAATGGTGTCAGCACTGCTATCATATAGAAGATGTGTTAAGAGTTATCAATCTTAAGTTATTGTTGAGTCAACCTTTCTAATAAGTGTTATGCTATTATTATCTAAGATTTATATATTCTTCCTATATATATCAGAGAGTAAGAGTAAATCTCCAAAAAACCAGATAAATTATCATTTTTTAGGAAATCAGGTCTTGATAACCTAGAAGATTTGGTTTGGGTTTTAGCCATATTTACATGTGCACTTAAAAACAGAGTCCTTGAAATGATGTTAACATTAGTTCTTGAAGAGTGTTAGAATGGGTATTTAAAAATCTCCATGTTACTGTTAATGGCTGTGCTTAGTTCTGTCAGTAATGTTAATGTCTTAGCTCTGTCAGTAAAAATGAGTGAACAAATTAGAACTTATAAAAATACTAGAACTATTATCATGGAATGAACTTCACATTCTTCCTGTGGGCAAGATCTACTTTAACTAACCTGATCATCATCTGGAAAGATTGAGAGTTTTGTTAGGTCATGGGATCTCTATAATGAATACTGAGAAAATTATGATATTGGCAAATAAGATTTAGAATTTAAGTATTCTTTCTTAGTGTAATGTATTTAGAGACACAAGGAGATAGAGATATTTATAAACTTCAGCAAGACAGAAAATACTTAATTGTCTATACCATGAAAGTTCATAGTATTTTCAATGAAGATTTATACTGAAGACTGAATGCTAACAGAATAAGTTAAATGGAAATGAGATTATGTTGTTCTGCATTTTAGATTTTCTTATATAAAATTTTATTTCCCATGAAGAAACATTATTAAGAAAATTGAATAAATTTGAATAACTGGATTTAAAATATAGATAGTAAGGAGTAGACATTGTTAGGTGGTTAGGCAACAAGGAGAGAGAAGAAAATCCTCCATGGTCTGGCCTCATTGAATTGGTACTGCTGCTGACTCCAGTCTCCTATGGATGGACCTTGGGATAGTTGATATAAAAACCATATAACATACTGAGAAAGTTGTTCAGAATTTGACTATACACTTTTCTTCATAGGAGTAGAGTGTGAAATTCAAGGTCCAAGTAAAGGACATAGAAACCTTACCTACATAAAGATGAAGTCTCTCCAATTGTTCCTAGTCCCACCCTACTTAACCTCGCCTTGATTGAATGCCTCTTTTTTAGTATACACCCTATACCCTACGAAGGTAGAGCTGTCTTCCTTCCTTCCTTCCTTCCTTCCTTCCTTCCTTCCTTCCTTCCTTCCTTCTTTCCTTCTTTCTTTTCTTTCTTTCTTCCTATCTTTCTTTCCTTTACTTATTCACTGTATATTTCACTCATTGCCCCCTCCCACAATCCCTCCTCCATTTCCCCTCCATTTCTCCTCTAGCAGGTGGAGGCCGCCCTGGATATCCTCCCACCCTGGTACTGCAAGTCTCTGTGAGGCTAGGTGCTTCTTCTCTCACTGAGGCCAGACAAGGTAGTCCAGTTAGAAGAACATATCCCAAACACAGGGAACAACTTTTGGGATAGTTGATGTTCTGGTTGTTTGGAACCCTCATGAAGACAAAGCTGCACTTCTGCTATACAGGTACAGTGAGGCTATTGTTCTTTAGTTGGTGGTTCAGTCTCTGAGAGCCCCAAAGGTCCAGGTGAGTTGATTCTGTTGGTCTTCCTGTGGAATTCTTATCTCCTTAGGAGCTGCAATCCTTTCTCCTATTCTTCCATAGGAGTCCCTAAGCTCCATCCACTGTTTGTCTGTGGGTGTCTGCATCTGTCTGAATCAATTGGTGGATGAAGCCTTTCAGAGGACAGCCATGCTAGACTCTTGTCTGCAAACAAAACTGAATATCATTAAGGGAGTCAGGGATTGGTACTTAACCATAGGGCCAGTTATTGGTTGACCATTCCCTCAGTCTGCTCCATCCCCTATCCCTGCATTTCTTTTAGGCAGGATAAATTTTGGGTTGAAAGTTTTATAGGTGGGTTAATGTCTCTATCTTTCCACTGGAGTTCCTGACTGGTTACAGAAGATGACTTCTTCAGGTTCCTTCTCACTAATGCTATGAGTCACAGGTAAGGTCACACTCATTGATTCTTGGGTACTTCCCTTATCTAAGGTCTCTGTCTCTTTCCTGGAGATGCTTCAAACTTCCTCACCTGCAACAGTTACAGATTTCCATTTGTTTTCATGGCTATCTAGCCATCTCTCCTGTCCTTGCCCACATCTGTTCCTGAATCCTCTCATTCTTCTCCCCATCTCTCCTCCCTCCATGATTTTCTTCCTCCACATGCATCTTATGACTATTTTATTTCCCCTTCTAAGTGAGATTAAAGTATACTCTTGTGCCTTCCTTCCTATACAGCTCCCTTGGGGTTGTGGAATGTAGCATGGGCGCCCTGTATTTTCTGGCTAATATTCACTTATAAGTGAATCCACACCATTCATGTTCTTTTGAGATTGGGTTATCTCACTCAGGAAGATATTCTCAAGATCCATCTGTTGACTGCAAAATTCATGATGTCTTTACTTTTCATAACTGAATAGTATTCCTTTGTGCAGATGTACCATATTTTCTTTTCTTTTTTAAATTATTAATTATTTTATTTACTTACATTTCAAGTTTTGTTCCCCTGCCCAGTCTCCCCTCTGCAAACCCCCATCCCATTTCTCCTCCCTTTTGCCTCTAAGAGGGTGATTCCCCCACCCACCCACCTACTCTTGCCTTACCCCTCTAGCATCTTCACTGGGGCAACAAGCCTCCACAGGACTAAGCATCTCCTCTCCCAGACAAGGCAGTCCTCTGCTAAATACGTAAAGGAGCCATGGACTGATTCATGTATACTCTGAGGGATCTGGCTAGTTGATATTGTTGTTCTTCCTATGGGGTTGCAATCCCTTTCAGCTTCTTCAGTCCTTCTCCTAACTCTTCCATTGGGGTCTCTTGGGTTCAGTCCAATGATTGGCTGTGAGTATCTGCATCTGTCTTAGTCAGGTGCTGGCAGAGCCTCTCAGAGGACAACTATACCAGGCTCCTGTCTGAAAACACTTCTTGGCATCAGCAATAGTGTCTGGGTTTGGTGTCTGAGCATGGGATGGATCACAAGGTGGGGCAGTCTCTGAATGGCTTTTCCTTCAGTCTCTGCTCCATTTTTGTCCCTGTGTTTCCTTTATACAGAAACAATACTGGGTTAAAGATTTTCAGATGGGTGAATGGCCCCATCCCTCAACTGGGGGCCATATCTATCTACTGGAGGTGGTTTTTTTCAGGTTCTATCTCCCAGCTGTTTGGTAATGTCATCCTCATTGTGTCCTGGAAGCCTTTCACTTCCCTGGCATCTAGGACTTTCTAGTGTCTCCCCCCTCAATACCTGACCCTGCTACATATTCATTCTCCTGGGCCTCTGGACTTCTTTCCTATCTCTTCCCATACCTGATCTTCCTTTTTTCCTTCCCCCTCTACTCCCTTGCCCAGGTCCATCTGTTTCTCTGCTTCCTGTAATTATTTTGTTCCCCCTTCTAAATGGGATTGAAGTATCCATACTTTGGTCTTCTTTCTTGTTAAGCTTCATATGATCTGTGAGTTGTATTATGGGTATTCTGAGGTTGGGTCTAATATCCTCTTATCAGCGAGTGTGTCCTTTTAGGCTTGGGTTACTTCACTCAGGATGATATTTTCTAGTTCCATACATCTGACTGAAAATTTGTGAAGTTGTTGTTTTTAATGGCTGAATAGTATTCCATTGTGTAAATGTACCAACGTGGCTGGATATAAAATTATCTCAAAGAAATCAGTAGTCTTCCATTTTACAAATGATAAACAGGCCGAGAAAGAAATTAGGGAAATGGCATACCTCACAATAGCCACAAATAATATAATATATCTTGGGGGTAATTCTAACCAAACAAGTGAAAGACCTATATGAAAGATCTCAGAAAATGGAGAACTCTCCCATTCTCGTGAACTGGAAGAATTAGTATAGCAAAAATGGCCATTCTACCAAAGGGAATCTACAGATTTAATGTGATCCCCATCAAAATCCCAACACAGTTCTTCAAAGACATGGAAAGAGCAATTCTCAAATTCATCTGGAAAGGCAAAAAACCCTGGATAGCCAAAATGATTCTTAACAATAAAAGAACTGCTGGGGGAATTACCATCCCTGACTTCAAACTTTATCACAGAGCAATAGTAATAAAAACTGCAAGAGTTAGTACAGAGACAGACATGTTGATCAATGGAATAGAATTGAAGACCCAGAAATAAAACCACACACTTACAGACACTTGATCTTTGACAAAGATGCCAAAAATATACAATGGAAAAAGAAAGCATCTTCAGTAAATGGTGCTGGTCCAACTGACTGTATATAGAAAAAGGAAAACAGACCCATATTTTTCACCTTGCACAAAGCTCAAGTTCAAGTGAATCAAGGACCTCAACATAAAACCAGATACACTGAATCTAATAGAAGAGAAAGTGGGAAAGAGCCTTGAACTCACAGGTGGAAATTTCCTAAACAGAACTCCTATGGCTCATGCTCTAAGATCAAGAATTGATAAAGGGGACCTCATGAAACTGGAAAGCTTCTGTAAGGCAAAGGACATAGCCAATAAGACAAATTGGCATCCTACAGATTGGGAAAAAATCATCACTAACTCTACTTTTGATAGAGGATTAATATCCAAAATATACAAAGAACTCAAGAAGCTAACCACCAAAACCCCAAACAACTCAATCAAAAAAATGGAGTATAGAACTAAACTGGGAATTCAAACAGAGAAGTCCTGAGTGCTTGAGAAGCACCCAAAGAAATGTTCAACCTCCTTAGTGATCAGTGAAATGAAAATCAAAATGAACCTGAGATTCCACCTTACACCAATTAGAATGGCTAAGATCAAAACCTCAGGTGACAACACATGTTGGAGAGGATATGGAGAAAGAGGAAGACTCCTCCATTTTTGGTGGGATTGCAAACTGTCACAACCACTCTGGAAATCAATGTGAAGGTTTCTCAGAAAACTGGAAATAGATCTACCTGAAGACCCAACTATACCACTCTCGGGAATATACCCAAAAGATACCCCACCATGCTACAGGGGCACGTGTTCCACTATGTTTATAGCTTCCTTATTTGTGATAGCCAGAAGCTGGAAACAACCCAGATTTCCCATGACAGAAGAATGAATACAGAAAATGTGGTTCATTTACACAATGGAATACTACTCAGCTATTAAAAAGGAGGATATCCTGAGTTTTACAGACAAATGGATAGAACTAGAAAATATCATCTTGTGTGAGGTCAGACCCAAAAGGACATGCATGGTATGTACTCACTAATAAGTGGATATTAGAAAAAAATAAATAAATAAATAAATAAATAAATAAATAAATGTACAGAATAACCAATATACAGTCCACAGAACTCAAAAAAGTCAACAAACTGAAGGGCCCAAGTGAGGACACCTCATTCCCACTGGGAGGGAGAAGAAAGCAATCACAAGTAGGGATGGAGGGAGGGATCTAGGAGGGAATGTGGACAGGCATTTGGGGAGAGGGAAACCTGATCTAGTATTGGGTGAGGGAAAAGGACTAAAGCCCTGAGGGCCAGCAGAAGAATGAAAACAGGCAACCTCAGGAGGAGGGAGGTTGGGGGGACCCTCCAGAATGCAACAGAGACCTGGGAGGTGACAAACTCTCAGGAATCAAAGGGAGCAACTTTAGATGAAATGCCCGACAGTAGGGAGACGGAACTTAAAGAGCCCACCTCCAGCAAGAAGACAAGGCATCAAATGAGGGAGGGGGTTTCCATCCTACACAAGACTCTGACCCATAATTGTTTCTGTTTGAAAGAACTACAGGGATGGAAATGGAGAAGAGCCTGAGGAAAAGAATGTCCTGCGACAGGCCAAAAGTGGGATCCAGCTCAAGGGGAGTCCCAAGGTCTGACACTTATTCCTGAGGCTATGGAGTGCTCACAAAAAGAGACCTATCATGACCACACCCCAGAAGATCCAACAAGCAGCTGAAAGAGTCAGATGCAGGTATTTGCACCCAGCCAGTGGAAAGAAGCTGATGACCCCTGTGGTTGAATTAGGGAAAGGCTGAAAGAAGCTGAGGAGCAGGGCAACCCTGTAGGAGGACCATCAGTCTCAATTAATCTGGACCCCAGAGATCTCTCAAACACTGTACCACCAACCAGGCAGTTTACACTAGCTAATATGGGGCCCCCAACACATATACAGCAGAGGACTGTTGGGCTTGTGTTCAATCAGTGATGATGCACCTAACCCTCAATAAACTGGAGGCTCCAGGGAGTTTAGAGGTCAGGTCAGGTGGGGGGTGGAAATGGGGGGTGGGGATAGCCTGGTGGAGATATGAGGGTGGATTGGAGATATGGGATGTGGAACAGTTGGAGAGTATACAGGGGTGTGGGAGTAAAATGTGGAGTGTAAAAAAATAGTTTACTTGATATTTATTTCTGGTAAGTGATATCTATCTAGAAAATGGTACATTTTAATATTTCCCAATTTTTTATAGTACAGGCTTTTGAAGTAAGGCCTAGTGATTCTTTGAATTTCCTCAGTATTTGTTGTTATCTCTCCCTTTTCATTTCTGATTTTGTTTATTTGGATACTGACTGTCTTTTGGTTAATTTGGCTAATGGTTTGTCTATCTTGTTGATTTTCTCAAAGAATCAGCTCTTGGTTTCATCTGTTCCTTGTATTGTTTCTAACTGGTTGATTTCATCCCTCATTTTGATTATTTCCAGCATTCTTCTCCTCTTTGGTGTGCATGCTTCTTTTTTTCCAGTTCTTTCAGGCATATTTTTAAATTGCTGGTATGAGGACTTTCTAATTTTGTTAGAAATTTCCTCTTAGAACTGGTTTCATTGTGTTTCCATAAAGTGGAGTATGTTGTACTTTCATTTTCATTAAATTCTAGAATCTCTTTAATTTCTTTCTTTCTTTATTCCCTGTCCCAGAGGGTATTGAGTAGAGAGTTATTCAATTTCTATGACTGTATACATTTTCCAGTATTTTTGCTGCTGTTGTTGAAGTACAGCTTTAATCCATGGTGGTCTGATAGGATACAATGCACTATTTCAATTTCTTCTATCTTTTGAGGCTTGCTTTGTGATTGACTATATGATCAATTTTGGAGAAGGATCTATGAGGTGCTGAGAAGAAGGTATATTCTTTTGTGTTTGGGTGAAATATTCTATACATGTATGCTAGATCCATTTGATTCATAAATGTTGGCTAGCTTCATTATTTCTCTGTTTAGTTTTTCTCTGGATGATCTATTAATTGTCAAGAGTGAGGAGTTGAAGTCTTTCACTATTAATGTGTGGGGTTCAATGTGAGATTTGAGCTTTAGCAATGCTTCTTTTACCAATATGGGTTTCCTTGTGTTCAGGGCATAAATGTTCAGAATTGAGATATTACCTTGATAGGTTTTTCTTTGATGAGTATAGAGTGCCCTTCCCAGTCTCTTTTGATTAGTTTTGATTGGAAGTTTATTTTTTAAATATTAGAATGGCTACTCCAACTTGCTTCTTTGGTCTGTTTGTAAAAGTTTTTTTTCCAGTCCTTTACTCAGAGGTAATATCTATCTTTATTACTGAGATGTGTTTCCTGTATGCAGAGGAGTGATGGATCCCATTTTTGCACCCATTCTGTTAACCTGTGTCATAGGATTGGGGAATTGACTCCATTGATGTTGAGAGATATTAATGAGAAGTAATTGTTATTTCCTGTTATTTTGAATGTGGATGTGTTAATATGTATATAATTTCCTTGTTTTTGATGGTATAGAATTACCTATTTCCTGTGTTTTCTTGGTTGTATTTGTCCTTCTTGGGTTGGAGTTTTCCTCCTAGTATTTTTTGTAGGGCTGGATTTGTGGATAGATAATGTTTGAATTTGGAGTTGCCTTTAAATAGCTTGTTTTCTCCATCTATGTGATTGAGAGTTTTTCTGGGTATAGTAGTCTAGGTCAAAACCTATGGTTTTTTAGAGGTTGCAAGATGTCAGTATAGGTCCTTCTAACTTTTAGAGTCTTTTATGAGCATTCTGGTGTAATTCTGATAAGTCTGCCTTTGTATGTTGCCTGCTCTTTCCCCCTTGCTGCTTTTTAATATTCTTTCTTTGTTTTGCATACTTTGTGTTTTGATTATTTTGTGGCAGGAAAATTTTCTTCTCTGGTCTAGTCTAATTGATGTTCTATAAGCTTCTTATATGTTTATAAGCATCTCTTTGCTTAGGTTGGGAAATTTTTCTTCTATGATTTTGAGAAAATATTTTCTGGGTCCTGGAACTGGGACTGTTTTTATTGGATAATTTATTTATTTACAATACAGATGTCATGCCCTTTCTGAATTTCCATTCCCTAGAAACCCCCGTTACATCCCTTTGCCTCTTTTTGCTTTTATACATTTTTAATTACATGCATATATTAATGTCAGATCTAGGTTGAGGATCAAGCAATACAATAGACGCAAATAGTCAAGGAACAAGCAAGACAATAAACACAAATAGTCAAAGAACAAACAAGGCATTAAGCATAATTCTGTGAACACTCCCATAATCACTGTTTCTAAAGACTTATCAGTCCTCTATCAGATGTGGGATTGGTAAAGATCTTTTACCAACCTGTTGGTTGCCGTTTTGTCCTATTGACAGTGTCCTTTGCCTTACAGAAACTTTGAAATTTTATGAAGTCCCATTTGTCAATTCTTGATCTTAGAGCATAAGCCATTGGTGTTCTGTTCAGGAACTTTTCCCCTGTGCCTAGGTATTCGAGGGTCTTCCCCATCTTCTCTTCTATTAGTTTCAGTGTGTCTGGTTTTATATGAAGGTCCTTTATCCACTTGGACTTGAGCTTTGTACAAGGAGATAAGAATGGATCAATTTGCATTCTTCTGCATGTTGTCCTCCAGTTGAACCAGCACCATTTGTTGAAACTGCTGTCCTTTTTATCCACTGGATGGTTTTAGCTCCTTAGTCAAAGATCAAGTGACCATTGGTGTGTGGGTTCATTTCTGGGTCTTCAGTTCTATTCCACTGGTTTTCCTGCCTGTCTCAGTACAAATTCCATGCAGATTTTATCACTATTGCTCTGTAATACAGCTTGAGGTCAGGGATGGTGATTCCTCTAGAAGTTCTTTTATTGTTGAGAATAGTTTTCGATATCCTGGTTTTTTTGTTATTCCAAATAAATTTGAGAATTTCTCTTTCTAACTCTGTGAAGAATTGAGTTGGTATTTTAATGGGGATTGCATTGAATCTGTAGATTGCTTTTGGCAAGATGGCCATTTTTACTATATTAATCCTGCCGATCCATGAGCATGGAAGATCTTTCCATTTCCTGAGATTTTCTTCTATTTCTTTCTTCAGAGACTTGAAGTTCTTGTCATACAGATCTTTCACTTGTTTGGTTAGATTCACACCGGGGTATTTTATATTATTTGTGACTATTGTGAAGGGTGTCATTTCCCTAATTTCTTTTTCAGCCTGTTTATCTTTCACATAGAGGAAGGCTACTGATTTGTTTAACAGGTTGGAAAAAGATCCCACATCTGATAGAGGACTAATATCCAATATATACAAAGAACTCAAGAAATTAGACTCTAGATAACCAAATAACCCTATTAAAAATGGGGTATCAAGCTAAGCAAAGAATTATCAACTGAGGAAATGCGAATGGCCGAGGAGCACCTAAAGAAATGTTCAGCATCCTTAGTCATCAGGGAAATGCAAATCAAAACAACCCTGAGATTCCACCTCACACCAGTCAGAATGGCTAAGATCAAAAACTCAGGTGATAGCAGATGCTGGCGAGGATGTGGAGAAAGAGGAACACTCCACCATTGTTGGTGGGATTGCAAGATGGTGCAACCACTCTGGAAAACAGTCTGGCGGTTCCTCAGAAAATTGGACATATCACTACCTGAGGACCCAGCTATACCACTCCTGGGCATATACACAGAATATACTCTAACATATAACAAGGACATATGCTCCACTATGTTCATAGCAGCTTTATTTATAATAGCCAGAAGTTGGAAAGAACCCAGATGTCGTTCAATAGAGGAATGGATACAAAAAGTGTGGTTCATTTACACAATGGAATATTACTCAGCCATGAAAAACAATGAATTCAAGAAATTCTTATGTAAATGGATGGAACTAGAAAACATCATCCTGAGTGAAGTAACCCAATCACAAAAGAACACACATGGTATTCACTCACTGATTATTGGATTTTAGCCCAGAAGCTTGAAATACCCAAGATTCAACTCACAGACCACATGAAGCTCATGAAGAATGAAGACCAAGTGGGGGGCTTTAGTCCTTCTTAGAAGGAGTAACAAAATACTCAAGGGAGCAAATATGGATACAAAGTTCTGGACAGAAACTGAAGGAGGGGCTGTCTGCAGACCATTCCACCTGAGTATCCATTTAATGTGCAGTCACCAAAGGTAGATGCTGATGTGGATATCAGGAGGTGCATGCTGACAGGAGCCTGACATAGCTGTCTACTTAGAGGTCGGCAAGAGTCTGACATATTCAAAGTCAGATGCTCACAGCTAACCATTAAATGGGGTTCCCAATGGAGGAGTTAGAGTGAAGACTGAAGGAGTTGAAAGGGCTCATGATCCCATGAGGAGAGCAAGAATACCAACCAACCAGAGCCCCAGAGTCTAAACCACCAGCCTGGGAGCGCTTAGGGAGGGTTCCAAGGCTCCAACCATATATGCAAGGGAGGATGGTCCTGTCAGGTATAGGTGGAAGAAGAGAGCTTTGGTCCCATGAAGGCTGGACCTCTGCATGGGGGGATTCGAGGGTGGGGAGGTGAGGTGTGGGGTGGTAGATGGGCACACCCTCATAGAAGCAGGAGTGGGGGGATTGGATAGGGGGTTCCTGGGAGGGAGGGGGAAATGGGGTAATGGGAGAACATCTGAAATGTAAATAAAATATCCAATAAAAAACAAACAAAAACAAAAACAAAAAAAGGCTTATCAGGATGACCAAAATATCTGAAGCTACTTCCCTGTCCTAACCCAAAGTCATTTTTATGTCTGAAGCCGACTTCCTTGTTCTAGCCTAAATTTTAATTATTTCTTTATTCTAGCCTAATGTCAGATTCCTGCCTGAAGCCTACTTCCTAATCCTTGGCCAATGTCATATTCTTGCTAAGCAGCCCATTTCCTTGTCCTTGGTCCATGTCAGATTCTTGCCAAGCAGCCCAAAAGGCTCTTCGCCTCTTCCCCTTTTTTTATTTCATTAACAAGACTGAATTTGTCTTAGGTTATTCTGACAAGAATGCCTCCCTTACACGTCATTGAATATGAATTATCCAAAGCAATACACTTCTGTCTTAGGTTGGTAAGGCTCTGTGCAGAATCTTACTGGTCCTTGTCTTGCCAGACTGTTAATTTAATAACTCTGCCTGGGGGTCCATTTTCAGGTTCAAGCCATGTACGTTGGCTGCCAACATGCTGATGTTGTTAAAGACAAGCTTTAACACGGATGGTCAGGAATAAAATATTCCCAGGACAAAAAGGGCTAGCATGATCAAGATATATGTGCCATTTTTGAAGCTTGAACAAAATAGAAATACTGACCTCAGGCCATGGGTAATTTTATCTGCAGTATCTACTGCATCAACACTCAGCTGAGCAGCATTCCTGAAATTCATAAGCTCACTCTATATCATTAAAACACCCGAGAGGTGTTAGAATTATGCCAAATACACTGCACATGTCATTAAACGTTTTCTTAATTATAATGACTACCACTGTAAATGTAGAACTAATATGAATCCAATCGTATTTGGCATGACACTCCAGATGGTTCCTTACCGTTAAATTCTGAACCTCCTTCTAGTAATTTGAATAGGATAAAGAGCATCAATCAGTTCTTCCAAATGCCAACTGAAATCCTCTGGTCTATTCAACACATTGGTGACATTTTTTGCTAAATGATTAATAAAAGTAGCTGTTTTAACTCCTTGTGTCAAAGCAATAGTAGAAACAGTGGTGCTAGCAATTAATGTAATTAAAGCTGTTATATCAGCAATACTCAAGCCTGCTGAATGCTTCTTGTTTCTGCTTAAAGCCTGACTCATTTCTTCCGGTACTTGCAAGCTATTTTTGCCAAGGTTCCGTGATACTCAGGGCACTAAAACAAAAGCTCTGTAACAAAAAGTTACAGAGGTTGATAGACCTCTGTAACAAAAAGTTACAGAGATTGATAGACCTCTGTAACTGATATGCTGGATTTCAAAACACAAACACAATTAGAAGGTGTACAGTCAATGCAACTTACATTAAATACTGTAGAAGAAACAAAATTTTAACTTGACAATTAAAAGAACCTTAACACATGTGTTAACACCTGTTTGAAATCCAGATCCTGCCCCAACCTTATCTCTTGCTTACATAACATCATAGATAACTCCAGTTAACTTCCATATATGTATCTGAAAATGCCCAGAACCAGTCTTCCCAATGAAGACTGTTATTTCCAATATTGGGTTGATTTCTAGACCAGTCCATGATTGAGTCTGAATAACTGGTCACATTTAAGGACATTAAAAGAGTCATTATAACTTCTCTTTCTGTATCTCTGTTCCACAAGGTTTAAAAACTTGAGGCAAGGCAGCTTGTCTCCTCAGGAGTATAGGTAAACAATGTTGGGATGGGAACATATGTCACATACAGCTTCCCAGTCACCATTGTCAGTGAACTCAGCAAGCTCACATACAGGTTAGCATCATTCTTTGTCCTGGCATCAGCATATCTCAACCATTGTTCTGGTGGCCACCATGCTCCTTTAGCATCCTGCAGAAAAAAACCAAACATGCACTCTTCCCCATATTTAATACCTGATTGGGATCATGCCTTATGCCAGTAGCTGGGATTTTTCTATTCCTATTATTTTTACATTAGGTCTTTTGATAGTATTCTGGATTTCCTGGATGTTTTTGGGTCATAATTTTTTTTAGATTTGACATTTTCTTTTACTTATGTATCAATTTCTTCTACTGTATCTTCTAGTTCTAAGCTCTCCTCTTTCATTTCTTGCATTCTGTTGGTGATGCTTGCATTTGTTGTTCCTGATCTCTTGTCTGGGGGCCATGCCTATGTATTGGAGGTGGTCTCTACAGGTTCTATCTCCCCTTCACCTAACATTTGGACCAAAGTCATCTGCACTGTGTCCTTGGAGCCTCTTTCTTCCCTAGACTTTCTATCTCCAGGATTCACTAAGTTATTTTTATTGTTTCTATTTATACTTTCAAGTCTTTCACAGTTTTATTTATTTTCTTTCCTTCACCTGTTTAATTGTATTTTCCTGTATTTCTTTAAGGGATTTACTAATTTCCTTTTTAAAGACCTCTATCATCTTCATAAGATTGGATTTCAGGTCATTTTCTTGTATGTTAGTTGAATTAGAATGGCCAAGGCTTGCTGTAGAAGGGTAGCTCTGCTCTGAAGGGGTCATATTGCCCTGGCTTACACTCATTGTGTTCTTTTGAGGACCTTTAGCCATGGATGGGTTTGTTTCCTGGATTTTTTCTGTTTTAGTAGGTATTGAGAGGTGGATTAACCTTAATGATTCTAGTGTGGCAGGCTATCCTTTGGGTACATGGTTCTGAATCTGTGGGTCTGTGTAGTTCAGGATCTGTAGGTCTGTATGTTTCAGGAGTCTCAGATCTGATGAAGGTGGGCAGAGAGGTGGCAGGAGAATGGAGGTCACCCTGGGATAGCAGGCTGTTTAGGATAGCTTGGCTTGTTCCAGGGAACTCAGCAAGCAGATAAGTTGGGTGCAGGAAGGGAAGCTTACTTATAAGGTTCAGACTCTGAAGTTCTGATGATGGTGGGAGAAGTGGGGGAAGATTTGAGGTCCCCTTGGGACTGGGGGCCATGCCTATCTACTGGAGGTGGTCTCTACAGGCTCTGTCTCCCCTTCACCTAAAATTTGGGTTAAAGTCATCTGTGCTGGATCCTTGGAGCCTCTTGTTTCCCTGGAGTCTGGGATCCTCCAGTGGCTACCACCAATTCCTCATCCAACACTGCTACATATTCAATTTCCTAACCCTCTGCACCTCTCTCCCTTCCCCTCTAGTACCCAATCCTCCCTCTTTTCCCTCCCCCTCCTCTCTCTCTCCCTGATCACCCCTCCCTCTACCTCCTACAATCATCCTGTTCCCCTCTCAATGCAGGACTGATACATCCACACCCTAGTCTTCCTTCCTCCTAAGCCCCCTATGGTCTGTGGGTTGTATCATGGGCATTGTGAGCTTTTGGGCTAATATCCATGTATCAGTGAGTTCATACCATGTGTTTTCTTTTGTGTCTGGGTTACCTCATGCAGGATGATATTTTCTAGTTCCATCTATTTGCTTGCAAATTTCATGAAGTCATTGATTTTAGTAGTTGAGTAGTACTCCATTATGTAAATGTGCCACATCTTTTGTATTCATTCCTCTGTTTAGGGACACCTGGGTTGTTTCTAGCTTCTGGCTATTAAAAATAAGGCTGCTATGAACATAGTTGGTAATGTGTCCTTGTTATATGTTGGAGTATCTTTTGGGTATATACCCAAGAGTGGTATAGCTGGGTCTTCAGGCAGAACTATTTCCAGTTTTCTCAGGAACCACCAGATTGATTTCCAAAGTGTTTTTTACCAGCTTACTGTCCCAACAGCAATGGAGGAATGTTCCAATTTCTTCACATTTTTATCAACATCTGCACCCTCATAGAGGCAAAGAGGTGGGGGGAGAGGGCAGATGGGATGTGGTGGTGGGGAGTTGTGGAAGGTTAACTAGGTAGGGAGATATCGTTTGAGAAGTAAACAAATGCAATGATTAATAAAAAATTTAAAAAAGAGAACTGGGCCTTATCAATGTAAAGCTCATCAATAGTATCATTAAAGTTATAAGTAGTAACAGAAAAAATAAATCTTGAAAAATGAGTAAGATAATATAAAACGTAATTATAAGCAGTAAATTTAACCACATAGTCATTGAAACTATGATAAAATTGGGGAAATTTTGTAAATGTTTTTAAGTTAATTCTAAAATTTTTATGGATTTGAATACCAGTTGAAAGGGAGTAAATAGTTGTAGACAGGAGAAATAAACTATGATTATGAACAATATATTATTTCAAGACATACACACTCAGAAGAAGTAGAAGCATTTTCTGTTTTGCAATTCTTTGTAGTTTATGGTTCTTATGTATTTGTTTTGCATTTAGCTCTGGAAATTTACTTTCTTTCATTTGGATTTGAATCAATGATAATTTTAAAGCTTATTTTCTTTTGTAGTGAAATATAGGACGAGTGGGTCATCCTCTGTTCTTGGTGAATTTGTAGCTATTTCGCAAACAATTTCTGAATCCACAGTGTGATCTATGTCAATGAGGGTTCTAGTCAATATGGATCATGGCTGTTCTCTGAGTGACTGAGTGTCTAATTCCAGTACCACAAACACACACACACACACACACACACACACACACACACACACACCCCACCCACACCCCCCATGAGTCAGCAGAGATGGTAAGTTTATTACATTTCCTTAGGGTCCATTGGAGTGTCTCTAAGTGAAAGTCTGTGAAATCTCTGAGCAGTCAGAACTCTCAATGTGTGTTTGGGAAGTTCGGAAAGTGTATCATAGTTTTGGCAAATGATTGAAATAAAGTTAGGTCTTTGGGTCTGTCTCTATGGTCATAGGTACCTTTATTTTACCCAGGCTGTGGGTCTTAGAATGTGCTTGACAGAAGGTGGAGCTGCCTTACAGGGTCATTTCAAGATCCACAGTGAGACCTACTTTCACCTATAGGAGAAGAAAAATGTTCTGATGGCTTTGTGTCAAAGAATATGCATGTAGACAAATGATCTTACAGTAAGTATGGAATAATGCCTGGTGAGTATAGAAGGGTAGACAATGATAATTATGTATACAATAATATAATAATAATAATATAATAATAATAACTTTCAGATGCTCTGCAGTCTATTATTCTTCAAAGATTTATACAAACAATAGATGCCTACATCAAACCATTAAGACACTGAGAGAAAGGCAGAGTATTTGGGTGAATTGAGTTAAGTATTTAATGCACATTTTGTATTGCCTGCAAAACAATGTGGGTGCTCAGGTGCCTCAGAAGGCCTTACTAATTGCTGTATTGAAAGATTGGAAGGAATAAGTTCAACCTAAAAAAGGATGAATCTCATATACAGAATTTTAGCATTGTCATAATGTTTCATCATAAGAATGTAATATGTTCATTATTTACTATTTTATCTTTTATTTTGAATATGGCTTTTTAATTTTTAATGATTTAAAGTTTAACTGGAAAGTCCTCTTACATACATAGCTACCATTAATTAGTAAAATAAGTTATTTTTTTGTAGATGTCCTGTATTCTTCTGGGAAACCAAAAACCATTTCACTGTCTTTTGGCAAACAATGAAAAAGAATTCCAAAGTACATCATAGCATGTAAATGGCCTCTAGGGAGGACAAGCCAAGTCTTAATGAGTTACCTGGTTCCAGAAGTCATTTCTATTAAAAAGAAAGAAAATACAAAAAATGTAGGGGCCTGTCTCAAAGGGACAGACAGCAGTAGCCCCAAGGGTTTGCCATGTTTGCTGACAGCCTCTTTTCTCTCCCTTTGTGCTCAAAGACATTCATTACCATCGTCACTGCATGTGTATTTTTTGGCCTGAGAGAGTATTCAATAGTTCACTTTAGATTCAGCCTCCAACTTTTTGCGTGTCATCCTTGTGCAGGGGCCATGCTAATCTCTGTATTGTTCCAATTTTTAGTATATGTGCTGTCAAAGCGAGCACAGCCTCTAAATTTTTATAAAGGTAAATGGAATACAACTTCATAAAGTCTCTTTTGAAATTGAGTGTCACCATCTGCTTCTAGATGGTAAGTAGAAGAGCCATGGGTTATATTGACAAAGATTTCGTTGGTTGAAGAAGACAAGCAAAGAAGCCTTGTGGTGTTCCTGATACAGCTAAACTAGTTGAGCCTTGGAACCCAGGAAAATATTTCTTGATTGCATCCAAAACCATTACTAAGCTTGAGAATTGAGAATATGAGAAACGAAAGCTGCAGAAAAAGCCTGATACTCAGGTTGGAGTAGATGTCTAGTCCTATGTTCCCTGCTTACCATCAGAAGTGACTGATGACAGAACGAGAGAGGATATTAGAGTGGTCAGAGTCTCTAACCCATTGTGACAAGCAAAATGCCAGTCTAGAGGTCGGCAACACAAGTATGTAGCTGAGAGTAAGAGAAGAGTACAGTAGGGGTCAGCAAGCACATGTAAGAATGTTTTAGTATAGACCCAGTCAGGCTGTGGAGACCCTGACTTCTTGGAGATGTGTGATAGGAAGTCCTGGCACATGGAAAGAACAGCTATGTTCTTCACAACATAGAACAATTGAAACACTACTACTTCATTTTGATTTAAGTGAACAAATCCCTCCCTTCAATGGTCAGGGAACCACGTGGAAGAGGAGGCAGAATGATCTAAAAGGCAGAGGGGATGGAGGACACTAAGAAAACAAGGTCCTCTAAATCCACATGTCAACGTTCCTATGAGCTCAGAATGAGGCAGCATGCACTGTGTCCATATGGGTCTGCATGGGTTTTCATCAGGTTCTCTGTGTATATCTGGATAAGTGTATATCTGGTTAAGTATTTTGTTGGAATCTTCAGTATTTGAATGAGTGGACCTCGGATTTTTCCCTTGGTCTCTTTTTCTTCTGTTTGTTTTTGTCCAATTCCTGTGTGTTGTTTTTTGTTTTATCTTTTCTTTTATACTATACTACATGAATATATTATTATATTAATATTATGTCATATAATATTATATTTCACTATATTTTTTAGATTCCTGCTTGTTTTCTAATGAGAGACATAAGTGGAATAGATTCAGATAGAAAGAGAGATAGGGAGGGACTGGAAGTATTAGAGAATGGGAACAAATGTTCAGGATAAATTATATTTGGAAAAAAATCCATTTTCAACAAAATAGGAAAAATTTATTTAGCATAGCTATGTGACAACATATTTATTATTTTATAGATACCATTTCTTTTACTGTTAAAACAAAGCTGCAGTATATGGACAAATAATATCACTGAACAAACACAAAGCTGGGAGCTAAAAAGATTGCCATATACGGGTTAGCTTAGCTGGCAAGCTGCTTTGTTTAACTCCATTCCCTAGGACTCTGCAGCCAGCACAGAATGACTCCAAAAGCTGTCATAATGAAAGTAGGATTGAACACCAAGGTTGGAATCACAGATGCTGCTCTGCACATAGTCCTGTTCTTCAGACAAAAGTATTTTCAGAATCTTAAGGGAAAGATTTTAAAGAACTCAGTAAGTTTGATAAGTGTTAGAGAGCTGAAGGAGCTGAAGGGGATGGCAATTGCATAAGAAGAAATTGTGAATATTTAATTTTAGAATAGAGAAATCAAAGGAGGCATGATAACTTTATTCAAGTATTTCAATGATTTTATGTGTATGACAGTTTGTACCATTGCTAAATGTAAAGGTAGTATGCTATCTGTTCTAGTGTAATTTGAACATAATCAAGATCCACCAGAGCAAAAATATGTCTTTCATGGATCAGCTATAGATGTGCCACTATGATTCATTGTTATTCATAGCTAATTTACTGAAAGATTTGTTGCTTATCACCAGAGGAATTAAATGTTTATTTTTTACTAAAACAAAACAAGGAAAACATTTAAGAAATTGATATATTTGAATGATATTTAATACTGATATGGCTGGTTGTGGTAAATGTTTAAATACCTACAAGCTGCATAACATTGCCAGCAAAATTTGTATACTATGCATATTATATTAGTACGTATGTGGAGACAATCATAGCATGACTCTTGAACAGCATATAATTGGAAGAGCTTACATATTATCATGAGATATATTTAGAGAAATGATAGAATGTAGACTACAAAGTTCTGGATATCAAGCCAAAAAGGATGACATAGGCTCTAGGAAATATTTCATATCCTCAAATATCACTTAGGGATTTGAAGTACCCTAAACTAATTAATCAACAAAGAATGCCAGAAATCAATGAGCTATAAAGAGCAATTTAGCTAATTGCTTTTCCTTCGTGAGAATTAGGTAGATAAACCTACCTTGGAGTCCAAAAGATAATTGTTTTGAATTATTGCCCTAAGAAAACCAAACAAGATTTGGATTTCTATGTACTTTATCATATTTATCATGTTAGCATCATGGTGGTTGACATATTTCTTGGATTCCTAGGTGTGGCAATTAATATTTGTGAAAATTAGTATCTGAAAAAGATGGTGATCAGTTAATTGGTGTTCTACTCAGGGCTTGTCATGCTGTTATGAGGTGAGAATTCAAAATGTAAACAAACTTCTTATATTTCAACTTTAACTAAAATATGTCTAAGATGGGCATAGTGGAACATACTGTTAATTGTATACATAGCTCTCATGAAGCTGAAACATGAGGCTTGAGGTTTGAGGCCAGCTTGGAGACATAGCAAGTCATTGTGCTTGTTTGTATGTGTATATACATTTGTATACACTTATATATTTATGTGTATATTAAAATAATATATATTAGGGGAAAGAGAAGTACCCATAAATGTACCAAATGAGAACATTGTTGATGTGTATACTGTTTGTTTTGAATTTTCAAATTTTTCCTCAATGTTGTTACATAATTTTTAAAAAAATGAAAATCATGTACAATCATTTGTAGCACTGTGGTTATACTTTCTACGGAGCAAAAGTTCATTGACTCTTTTTTTTCTCTGAATCCCATTTTTCTTGGCAAGAGACAGAATTATAGTCATATTTTGATCCCCAGAGCCTACTCAGTTCATTGCTCATGCATGAACTCACCATTTTAAAATTCAATTTTATGTCCAATCACTGGAGATTTGTAAGAGAAGGATAAAACTCTTATTTCTGATACCATGTGCTGTTTCAGAAGAATGAAAGACCAAAAGGCCACAAGAAAATCTCATTTTTCTCAATGGAAATTGAGATACCAACAACATAAAGAAAGATAACTTTATCTATTCTTAGGAGTCAGATAAGCTTTTGTAGAGAAAATAATGTTGAAAGGTGAGAATAAATCACCCCAAAATGAAGAACAGCTGGTTTGGTGTGAGTATTGGGCAAAAACACCACAAGAGAAAATATCATATTCAAGGAAATCTATGGTTTGCATTGCTTTAATAAGGTTATGTTATATCATGAAGATTTGAGAAGGTACTGAAGGAATTTCAAGAATAAAGAGGTCACCATTTTATATTATTGTGAAATATAAAAGAAAATGATGAAAGACAAGAGAAACGTAAAAAAAAAAGTAAAAATTACAAAAGAAGAATGAGGAGAACCTTGACCACAATGGTAACAATAAAAGAGATGAGGTTGTGAAATAAGAAAAAAAAAAAAAAACCAAAGGCAAACTTACCTTAAATATTCTTATATTCTTGCGCTATCATATACCTCTTAGTAGCCATTCATTACTAGTTTCAATGCCTAATATAACCTTTTTGTACTACCATATAAAACCTTTGGCATGTATTCTTAGACTACTCACATCTAACAACACTAAAGCTAAGGGTATAATCAGACAATATCTGAGATCTATAACAGAGATTTCTCCACTATTGCTATAATCTACCTATCTGATGTTTCCACAAATATATTTGTAAAATACTTTGACTTATGGCATTCTTTTGTTATGCAATTACATAATCCCTAGAAAACTGTTGTCACATAGGGTAATAATGATGGTTGAGTCTACCTGACTTCCATGTTCCTGGGAAATGGTCATTCTTATTTGACTCCAGAATAAACTAGCTCTATGATCTTTGAAGTGATAGCTATGGTTTTGTGTTAACAGTGCTGTAAATTGAAAAAAAAAGGAATATTATTATATTTAATTATAATTGATACAATGAGATGAATATTAGAAAGTGTGTCAAGTTGCAAATAGGAAATACTGAATGTTATCAGCACTCAAATATGAAACACATATAGGTAAAATGGTTAAAGAAATATTTGTTATGAGAACACAGTGTGAGAATTCATTTGTGTGATTTACAATAACCTAGGAACATCATGAAAAAGATCATTAAATTATGGATCTAGAACATTGTAGAGAGGTATTAATTGTGAAGTAATAAGTAGTAACTTTTAGAGAATAGTACATACAAAATTAATAAATGAAAACCAGTGAGGCTTATCATTCTCATTTTATTCAAAGCTAGAAGGAGAAAATTTCAGTTCCAAAGAACACAGTACTTACATGGTGGGCAGAGGAGATAACTATAAATAAGTACTAGAACAATCAAAGTGCAAAATGATAACATTATAAAAGTATTTTCATTTCCATTAACAGAAACAATCCACACAAGAAATGGAGTCTGGAAACCATACCGGTGTGACAGAGTTATTCATCTTGGGACTAACAGAGGACCCTACATTATGTACAGTGTTTTTTGTGATATTTCTAGGAGTATACATTGTCACCTTAGTAGGCAATATCAGCATCATCACGTTGATAAGAATTTCCTCCCAGCTGCACACACCCATGTACCTATTCCTCAGCCACCTGGCTTTTGTAGACATTTTATATTCAACCTCAGTCTCAGTTATAATGCTTATGGAGCTCCTTGAACATGGGCTGGCTCTGCCTGTGGCTGCTTGTGAGGCCCAGCTCTGTATCATAGTATCATTTGGGTCAGCTGAGTGCTTCCTACTGGCTGCCATGGCCTATGATCGCTATGTAGCAATCTGTTCACCTCTCCTCTATTCACACTCATGTCCTCTAGAATCTGTTTTCTATTGTTGGGAGTGTCCTATGTTGGTGGCTGCATGAATGGTTGGACATTTACTGGTTGTTTGTTAAATCTGTCCTTTTGTGGACCAAATCAGATAGATCACTTTTTCTGTGACTTCTCCCCCTTGCTGAAACTTTCTTGCTCAGATGTCTCCATTATTGGAATCATACCCTCTTTCTCTTCTGGATCAATTATTGTGGTAACAGTGCTTGTCATAGCTGTCTCCTACATCTACATTCTCATCACCATCCTGAAGATGCGTTCCACTGAGGGCCGCCACAAGGCCATCTCCACCTGTACCTCCCACCTCACTGCAGTCACTATCTACTATGGGACCATTACCTTCATTTATGTGATGCCGAAGTCCAACTACTCTACCGAACAGAACAAGGTTCTCTCTTTATTCTACACAGTGGTGATTCCTATGCTGAATCCTCTCATCTATAGTCTGAGGAACAGAGATGTAAAAGGTGCTCTGAGAAAGGCAATTATCAGAGTATACACATAGACCTTCTTGGATTCAAGAAATTTGTGATGATTTTCTTTACTCAGGACACACTGTGTATCTAACACATGATGCTTAACAGGATTTCTTGACATTAAATCCTGTTTATTTACACTATTTTTACCTTTATACATGCATATATTACTTGCAGGACCTCTTGAAGTCATGAAGTGATAGGAATAATCATTACTACTATTGAACTGCAAGATGTCAAGATCTTTGCCTTTAAGTGATTTATGTAGCAATGATTTGCTTCAGGTTAAATCTATTTTAATTTATGTAAATCATATATATATGTACATGTATATGTCAAGTTAAATTCATTATAAAAGAATTCATTTATTTCTCACAACAACCTATATAAGTAAAACCTTTGTTTAAAGTTGTGAATAAATTGGATAGGCAGACAGAAAGTAGGCTTATTTTTGTTTTTGTTTTGTTTTTTAAATGTAAGGTGTTGTTTTCCAAAAATCCTGAGGCTCTTACATTTAATTTTACAATGATTATATGATGTCTGTCATTATAAAATACCTTGTTTACAGATAATAACAGTGAACCTTGGAGAAATATAATTGCTTTACAAAGGAGTGTGGATTCAGCATTGTTTCTCTGCATCATGCACATACTGCACACTCTAGCACAACCTGTATATCATATAGAGGATGTGTTCAGAGAATCAACCTTAAGTTCATGTATTGTCAACCTTTCTAACAAAAGTTATGCAAATATTACATAGGTTATACATAGCCAAATGTAAGTATAAATCTCAGGAACCAGATGTATTTCCATTTTTAGAAAATCAAGTTTTGATAACATAGTTACATGATTTGGATTGAGTTTTAGCTACATTTACACACACATTTAAAAAGGACTTTTTGGCTCATGTAAATGCTAATAGTTACAAAGAGTTATAGGAGGTATTAAAATTTTCTGTGTTACTGTTAGTAATTGTGCAGCAGTCTTAGTTTTGTTGTTATAGATCATTGAACAATTTAGCACTTACAAAAATACTAGAACCATTGTCTCAAAATGAACTTTACAAGATACACTTTAACCAACATGATAATCATCATGTTACAAGAGAAGATGAGTTTTGTTAGGATATGGGAACTCCAAGCAAATACTGAGAATACTATGATATTGGAAAGGAAGTTTTAGAATTCAATTGATTTTGTTCTCAATGCAATAGGATTAAAGATTCAAAGAGGCAGAGATATTTATGAAATAAAACATGACAGAAAATACATAATTGCCAGTAACATGAAAATGCTGCTTCCAGATTGCATTTGCACCCAGGAGCAGACCCTGTGTTCTAGCCTTCCCTACCCCAATAACACCCAGGGACAGCTTGACCCCAGTAGGTCTGACACACCCAGGCTCACAGGTGAGTCTAGCACTCTGCCCTCATACCTGGCCTAACTGGAACCTGCCCAGGGCCCAGGGGATGCAGGAACCTCACCCCAGCGAGGGATACACAATCCTTCCAGTTCACATCTGTGCCCAGGAGCAAACCCTGTGCTCCAGCCCTCCCCACCCCTATCACACCCAGTGACAGCTTGACCTCTAGGAGTTTTGGCATACCCAGGCTCACAGGCTTATAGGAAGGACAAGCTCCATCAGAGACTGCATGGCCAGCTAACACCAGAGATAACTAGATGGTGAGAGGCAAACGTAAGAACATAAGCAACAGAATCACAATGATACTAATGACATCAAAAATCAAGAAGCAAGTTTTCCCACAACAACAAGTCCTGCATACCTCACACACCAGAATAGCAAGATTCTGATCTAAAATCCCATCTCAGTATAATGATAGAGGAATTTAAGAAGGACATAAGTAACTTCCTTAAAGAAATACAGGAGAACACAGGTAAACAGGTAGAAGCCCTTAAAGAGGAAACACATAAATCACTTAAAGAAATACAAGAAAACATAACCAAACAGGTGAAGGAGTTGAACAAATCCATCCAGGACCTAAAAATGGAAATAGAAACAATAAAGAAATCATAAAGGGAGGCAACCGTGGAGATGGAAAACCTAGGGAAAAGATCAGGAGTCATAGATCGCCAACAGAATACAAGAGATAGAAGATAGAATCTCAGGTGTAGAAGATACCATAGAAAACACTGACATATAGAAAAATGCGAAATGCAAAAAGCTCCTAACCCAACACATCGAGGAAATCAAGGAAAAAATGAAACAACCAAACCTAATAATGATAAGTCTTGAAGTGAGCAAAGATAGCCAACTCAAAGGGCCAGTAACATCTTCAACAAAATTATAGAAGAAAACTTCCCTAACCTAAAGAAAGAGATACCCATAAACATACAAGAAGTCTACAGAGTGTCAAACAAATTCAACCAGAAAAGAAATTCCTCTGTCACAGAATAATCAAAACACCAAATGCACAAAACAAAGAAAGAATATTAAAAGCAGTAAGATATTGTCACTAGACTTCCCAACAGAGACTCTGAAAGACAGAAGATCTTGGGAAGACATCATACAGACCCTAAGAGAACAAAAGTGTCAGCCAAGGTTACTATACCTAGCAAAACTCTCAAATCACTGTAGAAGGAGGAACCAAGGACTTCATGACAAAACCAAATTTAAACATTATCTTTCCACAAATACAGCCCTACAAAGGACAGTAGAAGGAAAAATCCAACATAAGGAGGGAAACTATACCCAAGAAAAAGCATGAAATATCACAACAAAGCCAAAAGAAGAGAGCCATACAAACATAATTTCACCTCTAACATAAAAAATAACAGGAAGCAGCAATCATTGGTTCTTAATACCTCTTAACATCAATGCACTCAGTTCCCCAATAAAAAGACATAGACCAACAGACTGGATATGTAAACAGGACCTGGCATTTTGCTGCATACAGGAAACACACCTTAATGACAAAGACTGACACTACCTCAGAGTAAAAGGATGGAAAAAAATTTCTAAGAAAGTGGTCCCAAGAAACAAGTTGGAGTAGCTATTTTAATATCAAATAAAATTGACTTTCAAACAAAAGTTATCAAAAAAGGATGAGGAAGGACACTTCATACTCATCAAAGGAAAAATCTATTAACTCTCAACTCTGAACATATATGCTCTACATGCAAAGACACACTCATTTGTAAAAGAATTGTTTACTAAAGCTCAAAGCACACATTGAAGCTCACACAATAATAATGGGAAACTTCAACACCTCACTCTCACCAATGGACAGATCATGGAAACAGAAAATAAACAGAGACACAGTGAAACTAACAGAAGTTATGAACCAAATGGATTTAAAAGATATCACGGAACATTCACTCCAAACCAAAAGTATACACCTTCTCAGCACTTCATGGTAACTTCTCCAAAATCAACCATATAATTGGAACAAAACCAACCTCAACCTATAGATGAAGATTGAAATAATTCCATGCATCCTATCAGATCACCAAGGACTAAGGCTGATCTTCAATAACAACAAAAATAACAGGGAGCTCATATACACATGGAAGGTGAATAAGCCTCTACTCAGTGATAACTTGTTCATAGAGGAAATAAAGAAAGAAATAAAAGATATTTTAGAATTTAATGAAAATGTTGACACAACATACCCAAACTTATGGGACACAATGAAAGCAGTGCTAAGAGGAAAACTCATAGCTCTGAGTGACTCCATAAGGAAATTGGAGAGAGCACATATACTAGCAGCTTAACAGCACATCTGAAAACTCTAGAAAGAAACAGAAGACGACATACCTAAGAGGAGTTAGACTGCAGGAAATAATCAAACTCAGGGCTGAAATCAACCAAATAGAAACAAAGAGAACTATACAAAGTATCAACAAAACTAGGAGCTGGTTCTTTGAGAAAATCAACAATATAGATAAACTCTCACCCAAACTAACTAGAGGGGACAGAGACAGTTTCCAAATTAACAAAATCAGAATTGAAAAGGGATACATAACAGAAACTGAGGAAATCCAAAAAATCATCAGATTCTACTACAAAAAACTATACTCAACAAAACTGGAAAATCTAGATGAAATGAATGATTTTCTAGACAGATACCAGGTACCAAAGTTAAATTAGGATCAGATAAATTATCTAAGCACTTTCATAACATCTAAAGAAACAGAAGCAGTCATTAAAAATCTCCCAACCAAAAAAGTCCATGACTAGATGGTTTTAGTGCAGAATTCTATCAGACCTTGAAAGAAGATCTAATACCAATACTTTTCAAAATATTCCATAAAATAGAAACTGAAGTACAGTACCTAACTTGTTCTTTGAAGCGATAGTTACCAGTTACTCTGATACCTATACCACTCAAAGACCCAAAATGTTTCAATATATGAACATCCATCAAAGTAATCCACTATATATATATATATATATATATATATATATATATATATATATGACCACATGACCATCTCATTAGATGCTGAAACAGCATTTGACAAAATACAACACTCATTCATGTTAAAAGACTTGGAAAGATATGCAAGGCCCATACCTAAACATAATAGAAGCAATATAGAGCATACCGATAGACAACATCAAATTAAATGCAGAGAAATTAGAAACAATCTCACTAAAATCAGGGACAAGTCAAGGCTGCCCACTCTCTGCCTATATATTTAATTTAGTACCACAGTTCTAGCAAGAGCATTGGACAACAAAAGGATGTTAAAGGAATACAAGTTGGAAAGAAATAAATAAAGATATAACTACTTGCAGAAGATATGATAATATACTTAATCAACCCCCCATATTCCACCAGAGAACTGCTGCAGCTAGTAAACAACTTCAGCAAAGTGGCTGGATATAAAATTAACTTAAACAAATTAGTAGCCTTCCAATACTCAAAGGATGAATGGGCTGAGAAAAAAAAAAAACGAAAATGAAAAGCTTCAAAATAGTCACAAATGATATAAAATATCTTGGTGTGACTCTAATCAACTAAGTGAAGGATCTGTATGGCAAGAACTTCAAATGTCTGAATAAGAAATCAAAGAAGACCACAGAAGATGGAAAGATCTCCTGTGCTTTTCTGAGGAACTGCCAGACTGATTTCCAGAGTGTTGTGTATAGGCTTTTGTAGTAGGATCTGATGATTTTTTTGAATTTCCTCAGTTTCTATTGTTATGTCTCCCGTTTCAGTTCTGATTTTATTAATTTAGACAGTGTCTCTGTGCCCTCTGGTTAGTCTGGCCAAAGATTTATCTATCTTGTTGATTTTCTCAAAGAACAAGCTCTTGGTTTTGTTGATACTTTGTATATAGTTCTTTTTGTGTTTACTTGTTTGATTTCAGCCCTGAGTTTGATTATTTTCTGCCATCTACTCCACTTGGGTGTATTTGCTTCTTTTTGTTCTAGAGCTTTCAGGTGTGCTGTCAAGTTGGTAGTGTATGCTCTCTCTTTTCATAGGCATTTAGAGCTATGAATTTTCCTTTTAGCACTGCTTTCATTGGGTCCCACAAGTCTTGATATGAAGAGCCTTCATTTTCAATAAATTCAAAAAAGTCTTTAATTTCTTACTTTATTTCTTCCTTGACCAAGTTATCATTGAGTAGAGTGTTGTTCAGTTTTCATGTGTATGTGGGCTTTCTATTGTTTTTGTTATTATTGTAGACGAGCCTTAGTCCGTGGTAATCTGATAGGATGCATGAGATTATTTCAATCTTTTAGTATCTGTTGAGATCTATTTTGTGACCAACTATATGGTCTATTTTAGAGAAGGTACCATGAGGTGCTGAGAAAAAGGTATATTTTTTGTTTTAGTATGAAATGTTCTATAGATATCTGTTAAATCCATTTGGTTCATAAGTTCGGTTAGTTTCACTTTGTTTATTTTCTGTTTCCATGATCTGTCTATTGCTGAGAGTGGGTGTTGAAGTCCCAATTATTATTGTGTGAGGTGCGATGTGTACTTTGAGCTTTAGTAAAGTTTCTTTTATGAATGTGGGTGCCCTTGCATTTGGAGCATAGATGTTCAGAATTGAGTGTTCATGTTGGTTGATTTTTTCCTTTGAAGTGTATGAAGTGTTCTTTCTTATCTTTTTTGATAACTTTTGGTTGAAAGTCAATTTTATTTGATATTAGAGTGACTACTCCAGCTTGTTTCTTGGGACTATTTGCTTGTATAATTGTTTTCCAGCCTTTTACTCTGAGGTAGTGTCTGTCTTTGTCACTGATGTGCTTTCCTGTCTGCAGCAAAATCCTGAGTCCTGTTTATGTATGCAGTCTGTTAAGCCTATGTCTTTTTATTGGAGAATTGAGTCCATCAATGTTAAGAGATATTAAGAAAAAATTATTGTTGCTTTCTGTTATTTTTGTTATTAGATGTTGAATTATGTTTGTGTGGCTATCTTCTTTTTGGTTTGTTGAAAGATTACTTTCTTGCTTTTCCTAGGTTTTAGTTTCCCTCCTTGTGTTGCAGTTTTCCATCTATTATCCTTTGTAGGGCTGGATTTGTGGGAAGATATTGTGTAAACTTGGTTTTGTCATGGATTATCTTGGTTTCTCCTTCTATAGTGATTGAGATTTTTGCTGAGTATAGTAGTCTGGGCTGGCATTTTGTGTTCCCTTAGGGTCTGTATGATATCAATCCAGGATCATCTGGCTTTTATAGTTTCTGGTGAGAAGTCTGATATAATTTTGTTAGGTCTGCTTTTATATGTTACTTGACCTCTTTCTTTTACTGTTTTTAATATTTTTCTTTTTTTTGTGCATTTGCTGTTTGATTATTATGTGAAGGGAGGAATTTCTTTTCTGGTCTAGTCTATTTGGAGTTCTGTAGACTTTTGTATATCCGTGGGCATCTCTTTCTGTAGGTTAGGGAAATTTTCTTCTATAATTTTGTTGAAGATATTTACTGGCCCTTTAAGTTGGGAATCTTCACTCTAATCAATATTTATTATCCTTAGGTTTGGTCTTCTCACTGTGTTCTGGACTTCCTGGATGTTTTGGGTTAGGAGCTTTTTGCATTTTCCATTGTCTTTCACAGTTGCTTCAATGTTTTCCATGGTATCTTCTGCACGTGAGATTGTCTCTTCTATCTCTTTTATTCTGTTAGTGATGCTTGCATCTATGACTCCCGATCTCTTTCCTAGGTTTTCTATCTCCATGGAAGTCTCCCTTTGTTATTCCTTTATTGTTTGTACTTTCATTTTAGATCCTGGATGGTGTTGTTTAATTCCTTCACCTATTTGGTTGTGTTTTCCTACAATTCTTTAAGTGATTTTGTGTTTCCTCCTTAAGAGCTTCTACTTGTTTACCTGTGTTCTCCTGTGTTTCTTTAAAGGAGTTTTTTATGTCCTTCTTAAAGTCCTCTATCATCATCATGAGAAATGATTTTACATCTGAATCCTGCTTTTACAGTGTGATGGGGATGTCCAGAACTTGCTATGGTAGGAGAACTGGGTTCTGATGATGCCAGGTAAACTTCATTTCTGTTGCTTATGTTCTTGTGCTTGCTTTTTGCCATCTGGCTATCTCTATTGGTACCTGCATTCACTGACTCTGACTGGAGCCTGTCTGTCCTGTTATATTGGTTGTGTCAACTCCTCAGACTCCAGCTTTCTTTGTGTTCCTGTGATCCTGAGATCCTTGGTGGAAGAGCTGCTAAGACTCAGGCTGCCTTGGGGATCCTGACATCCTATGATTCTGTGCTTGTTAGAGCTCCTGAGAATCCAGCTTCCTCAGCTGCTCTGAGTGCAGTGGATTGTCAGCTGCTCTGAACACAGTGGTTCCTCCACTGCTCTGAGTACAGTGGTTCCTCTTGGATGGGTCAGGATATTGAGTCTTCATGGGAGCAGACCAGCTAGGAGTCTGACCCAGGAGAAAGGACCAAGTGAGTGGTGGAAGAGGAGTGGTATGCCTGAGGGTGAGGTTTGGGTGGATGGATGATGTGTCCTGAGTGCCCCAGGCTCTCAGCTGTGGCTCTGGGGCATAGGGTTGTGGGTGAGGATTCTTACTCTGAGTATATGGTTCCTCTAGGATGGTTCAGAAAAGACAGCATATTTAACAAATAGTGCTGGTTCAAGAGGCAGTCAGCTTTTAGAAGAATGCAAATTGATCCATTCTTATCTCCTTGTATAAATCTTAACTGCAAGTGGATAAAGGACCTCCACATAAAACCAGATACACTGAATCTAACAGAAGAGAAAGTAGGAAAGAGCCTCAAACACATTGGTACAAGGTAAAATTTCCTGAAGAGAACACCAATGGCTAAGTCTCTATGATCAACTATTGGAAAATGGGATCTCATCAAATTGAAAAGCTTCTATAAGGTGAAGGACACTGTCAATAGGACAAAAGAGCAACTTACAGATTGGAAAAATATCTTTACCAACCCTACATACAATAGAGGTCTAATATCCAATGTATACAAAGAACTCACGAAGAACCAAGAAGAACTCAGAGAACCAAATAACCTTATTAAAAATGGGTTACAGAGTTAAAGAATTTTCAACTGAGGAATCTCGAGTGGGTGAGAAGCATGTAAAGAAATAGTCAACATCCTTAGTCATCAGGGGAATGCAAATCAAAACCATCCCGAGATTCCTCCTCACACCAGTCAAAATGGCTAGGATCATCAACTCAGGTGACAGCAGATGCTGGCAAGGATCTGAGAAAGAGGAACACTCTTCCACTGCTGGTGGAATTGCAAGCTGGTACAACCACTCTGGAAATCAATCTGGCAGTTCCTCAAAAAACTGTAAAGACTTCTACCTGAAAATCTAGCTATACCACTCTTGGGCATATACCCAAATGATATTCCAATATATATTAAAGATACATGCTCCAGTATGTTCATAGCAACCTTATTTATAATAGCCAGAAGCTGGAAACAACACAGATGTTCCTCAATGGAAGTTTGGATACAGAAAATGTGGTACATTTACATAATGGAGTATTACTCAATTACTAAATAAAATGACTTCATCAAACTTGCAGGCAAAAGGATTGAACTAGAAAATATCCTGTGTGATGTAACCCAGTCACAAAAGAATACACATGATATGTACTCGCTGATAAGTGAAAATTAGCCCCAAAGCACAGAATACCCAAGATACAACTCATAGACAATATGAAGCTCAAGAAGAAGGAAGATCAAAACTTGGATGTTTGAATCCTTCTTAGAAGGGGGAACAAAATAATCATGGGAGGTAGAGGGAGGGAGGGGTCTGAGAGGGACAGAGGAGGGAATAGAAACAAGGAGATGGAGAGGATCAGGTATGGGAAGAGACAGGGGACACATACAGAAGATCAGAAAATTGACCAAAAATATGTAGCAGTGAGGGATGGGAAATTGAGAGTAACCACTAGAAAGTCTCAGATGCCAGGGAACCAAGAGGTTCCAGGAACCAATGGGTCTGACATTAGCTGAAATACCTAACAAAGGGGAGATAAAACCTGTAGAGACCATATCCAGCAGATAGGCACTACCCCTACTAGAGGTATGGGCCCACTCACCCACCCATCTCAAAAATTTTAATCCAGAATTGGTACTATCTAAAGGAAATGCAGGGACAAAGAACAGAGCAGAGACTGAAGGAAAGGCCATCCAGAGACTTCCCCACCAAGGGATCCATCCCATCTGCAGACACCAAACCCAGACACTATTGCTGATGCCAAGAAGTGCTTGCTGATAGGAGCCTGATATAGCTTAGCTGTTCCCTGAGAGCCTCTGCCAGCACCTGACCAACACAGAGGCAGATACTCCCAGCCAACCATTAGACTGAGCACAGGGACCCCAATGGTAGAGTTAGGGAAAAGACTGAAAGAGCTGAAGGAGAATGTAACCCCATAGCAAAAACAACAATATCAACCAACTTACCCTCCTCCCCCAAGAGCTCCCAGTAACTAAGCCACCAACCAGAAAGTACATATGGTTGGGGCCCATGGCTCCAGGTACATATGTAGCAGAGGATTGCCTTATCTGGTATCAATGGGAGGGGTGGTCCTTCATCCTGTGGAGGCTCAGTGCCCTAGGGTAGGACATGCATGGTATGTACTCAGGAATAAGTAGATATTAGCCAAAAAGTACAGAATACCCAGAATAAAATCCACAGAACTCAAGAAGGTGAACAAACCAAAGGGTTCAAGTGAGGATGCCTCATTCCCACTGGGGAAGAAGAAGATAGAAATCATGGAGGGCAGAGAGAGGAAGAGAGGGACCAAGGTGGGAGTGGTGACAAGGAGGAGAAGGTGGAAACATGATCAGGTATTAGAGGGTGGTGGCAAGAGTGAAGCTCTGAAGCCTAGCAGAAAGAATGGAAACAGGCAACCCCAGGAGGTAGGATATAGGAGAACCCTCTAGAATGTACAAGAGACCTAGAAGGTAAAAGACTCTTAGGTCTCAAAGGGAGGGACTTTGGATGAAGTGCTCTACATTGGGGGGAGATAACTTGTAGATGCTACCTCTAGTGGAAGGACAAGGCATCAAGTGGAGGGATGTGGTTGCCATCCCACAGTCAAAATTTCTGACCCATAATTGTTTCCATCTGAAAGAACTGCAGGGACAAAAGTGGAGAAGAGTCCAAGAGAAAGGAGGTCCAGTAACAGGCCCAATTTGGGATCCAACTCAGTGGGAGGCTCCAGGGCCTGACAATGTTTCTGATGCTGTGATGGGCTTGAAGACAGGAGCCTAGCTTAGCTGCCTCTGATAGGTCCAAAAAGCAGCTGAAAGAGTCAGATGCAGATACTAGCACCCAACCAATGGACAGAAGTTGGTGACCCCTGTGGTTAAATTGGGGAAAACCTGGGACAAGCTGAGGAGGAGAGCAGTCCCATGGGAAGACCAGCAGTCTCAAGTTTCCTAGATCCCAAGATTTCTCAGACACTGAGCCACCAACCAGGCAGCATACCCTAGCTGATATGAGGTCCCAGACACATATACAGTAGAAGACTGCCTGGTTTGGCCTCAGTGAGAGAAGATGCACCTAACCCTCGAGAAACTTGAGGCCTCAGGGAATGGGGAGGTCTGGTGGTATGGAGTGTGGAGGTAGGGACATTCTCTTGGAGACAGTAGCAGGAGGAGGTATGGGATGGGGAGCAATCAGGGGGCAGATCAGGAGGGGGATAAAGACTGGACTGTAAAAAGGGATTAATGAATAAAATTTTTTGATTCAATGGTTATTATAATTGAAATGAATATCACATTATCTCAAATTAACCAGATAAATTATTACTTTTAATGTCTAATATTCTTTGTTGTGTATTTCACTTCCAGTAAAGCAAAGCCAAATAATTCCATTGTATGCTATGTTATGTGGGTATCACCTGGGAGGGCAAGCGAGGAGTTAATGAATCATCTGGTTTTATAAGTCATTTCTGTATAAGAAACTCATGGACCTTTCCCTTAAGAGGCTAGTAACAATAATCCCTGAAGGTTTGCCTGGTTTGATTAAGCCATTCTCCTCCTCATTTAACATGCACACAAAGACACCCAACCTAATATTTTATACATGTGTTGGTTAGGTTTCTTGACCAGTGTGTGCACTAACGGTTTTCATTGAAGAGTGTGCACAACCTGACTTTCTCTATGTAAATAAAATGCATACACTTCATGAAGTCTTCTTTGGATTTGAGTGTCAGTATTGAATTTAAATGGTAAATGAAAGACTGATGAATTTATTAGGATGGAGTTTTAAATAACTCAAGAAGTATTTGAAAATTAGGAAAATACTTTAAAGAGTTTCAGCTCTTGACCCTTGTGGAAACCATGTCCTTAGCAAGAATCACTGTACAGTGGTTTCCTGGCACATGTAGACCAGGATACATAAGGCATGTGGGTACTGCGTGGATGATCTATGGAACCAGTATTGTTGCTGGTCTTAAGGAGCTGAGCCAGACAAGGAGAGGAAATAATAAGAAATTGCCTGATTTCAACTAGGTAAGGTTCACTGTCCTGTCTCCTCTATTTCCCACCACAGTGACTGATCCTTTGAGGGAAAAGATATTTGAATTTTCAGCATTCCTGATCTCGGGTGATAAGTATGAAAGCTGGTACAGAGTTCTAGATATTGATTGTCCAGTGGAAAAGCAAGGCAAAGCAAATATTAGTCTACATATAATGCATTTGACTGGGAAAGTTGAGAACTGTGGTCTCATAGGTACTGTACCACTTGTCTTATTTTTAAATTTATGGTAAAATTATCTGACATATTGAAAGCAAAACTATAGTCACAAAACTACTAAATAATTCTAAAGCTACTCACACTCTATTTATTTTTATTAAGTGAAGAGCTGCTTAATCCTTGCTTGTATGAATAAAGACCTCGGGCATTTCAGAACTATCTTGTCATTTAATCTCAGAACAAAACTAAATTAGGAGATCAGTTTTCTCATTGTTAAAGTTAAAAGAATATACTGAGCACCAAAGAGTTTAAGTGTCATGTGATATTTAATAAATCAAAAATAAGAAATTTAATAAGTTTAATATAGATGACTTATGTGTTTGCCTTCTTGCCTTCTCTTACAATTCAACAGTCAGTACCAAAAGACTAATGTGAGTCAGAATGAAGATCAGAGTTGTATTTTTTAAACTCTGCTTGAGCCACAAGGCAGACCAGTGCTTGGTGCTTGGTCTACTCTTCACTCTCAGTAGGTTCAGTCTGAAAAAGACTTCAAGAAAGCTGGAAAACATGCCATAGGTGGAATGGACAAAGGGTTTGTTCATGGTGCTTTCTTTTAGAAAAGTGAAAGCAAAAGAGGTGTGACAGGTTCCAACATCTCAATAATTTTATCTAGAACATTGAAAGTTTTATACCATTAAACATACAGCAAATAATTAGTAAGTTTAAAGATGAAGTTCTAATGACAAAGCTAACGTTGAAGGCATTAAGCTACTTGTACTATAAGTAACTTAAACAGGAAGATCTATTAAAGAAGAGACAGGGTCTTGGATATTGATTCATCGACTTCCCAGTTCACCAAGTCAGTTGATTAGTTGCACCAGCAGATGGATTATATATTTATTTACTGTGAGAAAATTTAAATGAATCTATACATTTAGTGGACATTTATTACTAATATCATTATATCTGAAAATGTGTAACTCCTTAAGACTGATAATATTATAACAGACTATTACACTTATATCATACCATATTTAGGGAGATGAAAAATGTTAATAACTTTAATCAAAATGCAGCCAACAGAACCCATCAATGAATGAATGAGAACAATTGGCTTTAGTAATTTCACTATTGTAAATATTAGTGGTGAACATACCATAAAGCAAGAGCACTCTTCTTTCAAATTGCTACCTTTATAAAAAAACAACTAAACATGAAATTATTCAAATATATCTGAATCATGCAGGGTGACACATACCTGTTATTTCATATTGAAGAAGGAGTATCCACACATTTGAGATGAGCTGGGGCTAGTTTACTATAAGCAAGACAGTTTTTGAAAAAGAGCTCTCTCTCTCTCCATATAACTTTCTAAAATGCATATTAAAAATACTTTAAAAGTACATAGAAAGACATGTAGTAAATGTCTATTGATTGAAATATGTGATAGGAACTATATGTCAAAGGAATTTTCAAGTGTTTGCTCCATGTTGTCATTTAATTTTTATTTAAAAATTAGGAAAATGAGACATGAATTTTATTGCTTTATAAATAGTACAAGAAATACTTAATTAACTTTATTCTTTCTGAAGCCTTGTTTTCTGAGCAGGAACATAAATTACATGCACTCTTGCTTTGCCAGATGTATTTACTACAGTAATCATGCATATACTCAAACAAAAAAGTTTAGCACTTTTCAGCCTAAATACTGGGTGTTTTTAAGACAAAAATTAAAGTTATTGATGAGAAATGTAATATTTGAGAGAATGAAATGCAAACAAGTCAAAAACCATAACCCAGTGTACACACTGGCAACTAGGGTATCTAGAAGCAGATGTCTGCAAAAAGAAAGTTAAACCAATCCATTCTAATGACTCTGAGAAGTTTTTGTAAAGAAAATAATATTGAAAGCTAAGACTGTGGTGGACATCAGGGTGAATGTAGAACTGCATGAAAAGAGGTGAGATACTCAGTTAAATGCAGGGAGAAGTCAGAAAGAATAGTGAGTACTGTGCAAATGACATAGTTCATCATTAAGACCTAAGAAACATCAAAAGAATTAGCTTTTGGCATTGATTCTTTTTTATAGAAATAACTCATTATGGGCATAGATTATAAACTATAAGAAATTAATGTGAATTAGATGATAAATACGCAGGCAAATAAAAATAAGCAGGGATTTAATCCAAATGTGGGGCACAGAGAATAGAAAAAAGGAACAAAAAAGAAAAAAAATGAAAAAATTAGACAAAGCAATAGGATTTCATGATGGAGTACAATGTGAAGAAATGACCAGGAAGGCCATGTAGAAGACATGACATTTTGAGTGAATGAGATGACTGGAGAGGGGGCCTTGGAGAGATGCTATGCGTTAATAGCAATGGCTATCCTGTAGCAGAAACATTAAACTTCCCGTCTGACATGGGGACTCACAACTGTCTACAACTCCATTTCCAGGAAATTCAATGCCCTTTCTGATCTCCATTAGAAACATGCATCTGATATACAGACATACATGCAAACAAAACAATACACATACAAATAAATACATAGAAAGAATAAAAATTTGGTGGAGAAGTTAAAGACTATAGAATGACAAACTTTGAGATGCTTACGTATTCTAATTGATTTGAGCATAAGGAGAATCTCAAGAGGTCATTGAAATTATGGACCTTGACACTGAGGAAAGATCTCTGAAGTCAAGTTTTAGGTACTTTGTATAAAGAGAAAAGATAAAGAAAAAAAAAGGGGGAGGCAATATATAAAGTTTTTTTAAAGAGGAGGAACAAAATCCCCAATTCTCAAAGTATAATTTTGTATTTGATCAAAGGAAGGGAAATTTTAATTTTATCTGTGAATAATAAAAGAAGAACATAAGAAACATTGAAAAGCAATACCAAACTAATGAATTTCTTATTCTCTCAACAAAACATTTCATACCTGAGATGAAGGCTCAAAACTACACCACTGTGACAGAGTTCATTCAACTGGGTTAACAGAGAATTCCACACTGCGGTCATTCTACTTTTATGATATTTCTAGGCATATAGCTGTTACTTTAATGGGGAATTTCAGCATCATCATTTAATAAGAAGCTGCTCCCAACTCCACACCCCCATGTATCTGTTCCTTACCTCTGGCATTTGTACATTGGGTTTTCAACATCAATAACACCTACAATGTTTACAGATTTCTTGGACACAGAATGTACTCTCTGTAGCTGCTTGTGAAGCCCAATTCTGCATCACGGTGATGTTTGGGACAGTTGAGTGCTTCCTCCTAGCTGTCATGGCCTATGACCGCTATGTGGCCATCTGCTCACCCCTGCTCTATTTAACACATATGTCCCCCAGGATATGCTTCCTTTTAAATTGAGCTGCAGATGTGGGTGGCTGTGTGAATTCATGGACATTTACTAGTGTCTATTGAGTCTGTCCTTCTGTGGACCAAATCAATAGATCATTTTTTCTGTGACTTCCCTGCTGTGTTGAAACTTTCTTGCTCAGATGTCTCTATTTGGAATCACCCCTCTATCTCTGCTGATCGATCATTGTGATCACAGTGTTTGTCATATGGTTCCCTACACCTACATCCTCATGACCATCCTAAGATGCGCTCTACTGAGGGGCCCACAAAGGCCTTTTCCACCTGCACCTCCCACCTCACTGCAGCACTCTCTACTATGGAACCATCACATTCATTTATGTGATGCCTAAGTCCACTACTCTTCGAACAGAACAAGATATTGTCGTATTCTAAAACAGGGTGATCCCCAGCTTAACCCCCTCATCTACAGTCTGAAAACAGAGATGTAAAAGAAGCTTTCAGAAGGCCATTTTCAGAATATTTCCATAACTGAAGATATTACTTAAAGCATGCCATTATTAGCACCTACTAAGTTCTGCTCAACGATTGTGGAAGTTAAAGTCCTATCCTTTTCATCAACTTTCCCTTTAACACTTGAATACAGTAAGAAGACATCTTGGTACTCTCAAAGTTATAAAAAACAGCAATAATTATTACTATTAAAATTCCCAAATATGTCAAGATGTTTTATTTATTTAGTTTATGAAGCAAATAATAATTTAATCTTGTCATTTTAACACATATTATAAATCAATTGCATATGGAACCCATTTATTCTGAAAAAACCAAATAAAGTTACATCGTTATTTCTTATTTTGAAAAGGACTCTCTGGACAGTGAAAAATAAATGTTGATCCACCATATAAATGAAGGAACAGAGATTGGGATATTAATATTTAAAATCCAAAGCTTAGAAACCAATGATTTTGACTTTACATTTAGTTTGTATAATATACCATTTAGACTGTCACTTTAAATTTCAGTTTACAGAGGTGGATATCAAACATTGTAGAACTCAAGCAGTTTTTCTCCAAGAGGTTAGAGCCATTCCTTTGATTCTATTTTTATGCCACATGAATGTTGAGTCAATTCCTCTGGTTCTATTTTCCTCACACTTGACCTATATTATGGCATGATAAATCTAAGGCTAGAGCAATGTTATGATACCTAAGATTGTCCAAAGTAATCAAGCCTTAATACGTCCATCGATCTTTGAGAACATTGGCTCTAGTAATCTAAATATCTAGTTTACGTATACCATAACTAGGTTATACCTGGGAAAACTGGCTTCAATCCACTTTGGGGGAAATAAAGTTTTGATGTCATACTTGCACAAATTTGCTAGCATTCCATATATTTTTTAAAAAAACATTAAAAATCAGACTTTTGACATAGTGGTACATGTAACAATTTAGAAGACCATTTAATAATCAAAGTAATATGATTTATGCTTCCACATCAATGGGTCTATGAAAAATTAGTATTTAATGTCCCCAGTCCCAATAATAAACCAATATGATGCTGCAGGTTACAGTGCAAAATTTATTTTAAAAGTATCTTTTTCCTGACACATTCATCACCCCATAAGAGTCTGGAAAAACTAAGGTGGCCTCTGGCCTGCGGCGGGCGCGTGGCTGGTCTGCTCCTGTGGACACACAGGATCCGGAGGCATCCTAGGGGGACCCACTGCACACAGACCAGAGGGTAAGTCACCTTGCCCACTGGCCCAAAACCAGAGTTACAACCGGGAGCCAGGTGGGGTTTAAGGAAAATACAGGCCCCCCAAAGCCCGCCCCTCCGGACTATAACTTCCCGTGCGCCCGACCCTGGTCCTCCTGGCCTCGGCGGGCGCGTTTTCTGGTCTGCTCCTGTGGACACACAGGATCCGAGCATCCTAGGGGACCCACTGCACACAGACCAAGGGTAAGTCACCTTACCCACTGGCCCAAAACCCAGAGTTACAACCGGGAGCCAGGTGGGGTTTAAGGAACTAGCAGGCACCCAAAGCCCGCCCCTCCGGACTATAACTTCCTGTGCGCCCGGACCCTGGTCCTCTGGCTTGCGGCGGGCGCGTTGCTGGTCTGCTCCTGTGGAAACACAGGATCCGGAGTCATCCTAGGGGGACCCACTGCACACAGAGCACAGGTTCCTCAGCTGGTCTGCTCTGGTGGAAACACCTGATTCTGAGACAACCTAGAGGACATACTGCATCCAGTGCAGAGGACACCTAGCTGGTCTGCGCCTGTGGAAACATCGAATCCTGAGACATCCTAGAAGACCTATTGCATCCAGAGCAGAAGGAGCTTAGGATCACAGGAACACAGAGACATTTGGAATCCGAGGAGATCTGACACAAGCAAGTAACTGGAAAGACAGACTACAGTCAGACACAGTGAGCACAGATAACACTAGAGTCAACCAGATGGCGAAAGGCAAGCGAAAGAACACAAGCAACAGAAACCAAAGTTACCTGACATCATCAGAACCCAGTTCTCCCACCATAGCAAGCCCTGGAAACTCCATCACACAGAAAAACAGGACCCAAATTAAAATCACTTCTCATGATGATGATGGAGGATTTTAAGAAGACATAAGTAACTCCCTTAAAGTAATACAGGAGAACACAGGTAAACAGGTAGAAGCCCCAAAGAGGAAACACAAAAATCCTTTAAAAATTGAAAGAGAACACGGGTAAACAGGTAGAAGCCCTTAAAGAGGAAACACAAAAATCCATTAAAGAATTTCAAGAAAACACAACAAAACAGGTGAAGGAATTGAACAAAACCATCCAGGATCTAAAACTGGAAATAGAAACAATAAAGAAATCTCAAAGGGAGACTACTGTGGAGATAGAAAACATAGGAAAGAGATCAGGAGTCATAGATGCAAGCATCATCAACAGAATACAAGAGATAGAAGAGAGAATTTCATGCACGAAGATACCATGGAAAACCTCGACACAACAGTCAAAGAAAATGCAAAATGCAAAAAGCTCCTAACACAGAACATTCAGGAAATCCAAGATGCAATGAGAAGACCAAACCTAAGGATAATAGGTATAGATGAAGTGAAGATTCCCAATCTAAAGGGCCAGTAAATATCTTCAACAAAATTATAGAAGAAAATTTCCCCAATCTAAAGTACAAAGACACCCATAAACATACAAGAAGCCTACAGAACACCAAACAGACTAGACCAGAAAAGAAATACCTCCCGTCACATAATAATCAAAACACCAAATGCACAAAACAAAGAAAAAATACTAAAAGCAGTAAGGGAAAAAGGTCAAGTAACATATAAAGCAGACCTATAAGAATTACAGCAGACTTTTCACCAGAGACTATAAAAGCCAGAAGATCCTGGTCTGATATCATACAGACCCTAAGGGAACACAACTGCCAGCCCAGACTGCTATACCCAGCAAAACTCTCAATCACTATAGAGGAGAAACCAAGATATTCCATGACAAAACCAAATTTGCACAATATCTTCCCACAAACCCAGCACTTCAAAGGATAATTGATGGAAAACGCCAACACAAGGAAGGAAACTACAACCTAGAAGAAACGTGGAAGTAATCGTCCAACAACCTCCCAAAAAAAAAAAAAAAAAAAAAAAAAGGTAGCTACACAAACATAATTCCACCTCTAATAACAAAAATAACAGGAAGCAACAATCATTTTTCCTTAATATCCCTTAACATCAATGGACTCAATTCTCCAATAAAAAGACGTAGACTATCAGACTGGATACATAAACAGGACCCAGAATTTTGTTGCATACAAGAAACCACCTCAGTGACAAAGACAGACATTACCTCAGAGTAAAAGGCTGGAAAACAATTTTCCAAGCAAATGGTCCCAAGAAACAAGCTGGAGTAGCCATCCTAATATCAAACAAAATCGACTTTCAACCAAAAGTAATCAAAAAAGATAAGGAAGGACACTTCATACTCATCAAAGGAAAAATCTACCAAGATGAACTCTCAATTCTGAACATTTACGCTCCAAATGCAAGGGCACCTACATACATAAAAGAAACTTTACTAAAGCTCAAAGCACACATTGCACCTCACACAATAATACTGGGGGATTTTAACACCCCGCTCTCTCCAATGGACAGATCGTGGAAACAGAAACTAAACAAAGACACACTGAAATTAACAGAAGTTATGGACCAAATGGATTTAACAGATATCTATAGAACATTTCATCCTAAAGTTAAAGAATACACCTTTTTCTCAGCACCTCATGGTACCTTCTCCAAAATAGACCATATAATTGGTCACAAAACAGTCCTCAACAGATACAAAAAGATTGAAATAATCCCCTGCATCCTATCAGATCACCACGGACTAAGGCTGGCTTTAATAATGACAGAACCAAGGGAAAAACCCACATCCATGTGGAAACTGAACAATGTTCTACTCAATGATGACTTTGTCAAGGAAGAAATAAAGAAAGAAATTAAAGACTTTCTAGAATTTAATGAAAATGAGGAAACATCATACCAGAACTTGTGGGACTCCATGAAAGCAGTGCTAAGAGGAAAACTCATAGCTCTAAATGCCCACAAAAAGAAATTGGAGAGAGCGCACATTAACAACTTGACAGCACACCTGAAAGCTCTAGAACAAAAAGAAGCAAATATACCCAAGAGGAGTAGGCGTCAGGAAATAATCAAACTCAGGGCTGAAATCAATCAAGTAGAAACAGAAAGAACTATACAAAATATCAACAAAATCAAGAGTTGGTTTTTTGAGAAAATCAACAAGATCGATAAACCCTTAGCCAGATTAACCAGAGGGCACAGAGACAGTACCCAAATTAATAAAATCAGATCTGAAAAGGGAGACATAACAACAGAAACTGAGGAAATCCAAAAAATTATCAGATCCTACTACAAAGGCCTATACTCAACAAAACTGGAAAATCTGGATGAAATGGACAATTTTCTAGACAGATACCAGGTACCAAAGTTAAATGAGGAGCAAATAAACCATCTAAACAGTCCCATAACCCCTAAAGAAATAGCAGCAGTCATTAAAAGTCTCCCCACCAAAAAAAGCCCAGGACCAGATGGTTTTAGTGGAGAATTCTATTAGACCTTCAAGGAAGACCTAATACCAATTCTCTTCAAACTATTCCACAAAATAGAAACGGAAGGAACGCTACCCAATTCGTTCTATGAAGCTACAATCACACTCATACCTAAACCTCAAAAGACCCAACAAAGAAAGAGAACTTCAGACCAATCTCTCTTATGAATATTGATGCAAAAATACTCAACAAAATTCTAGTAAACCGAATCCAAGAACACATCAAAACAATCATTCATCATGATCAAGTGGGCTTTATCCCAGGAATGCAGGGATGGTTCAATATTCGGAAATCCATCAATGTAATCCACTATATAAACAAACTCAAAAGAAAAAAACCACATGATCATCTCATTAGATGCTGAGAAAGCATTTGATAAAATCCAACATCCCTTCATGGTAAAAGTCTTGGAAAGATCAGGAATTCAAGGCCCATACCTAAACATAGTAAAAGCAATATACAGCAAACCAGTAGCCAACATCAAACTAAATGCAGAGAAACTTGAAGCATTCCCACTAAGATCAGGAACTAGACAAGGCTGCCCACTCTCTCCCTACCTATTCAATATAGTACTGGAAGTCCTAGCCAGAGCAATTAGACAACAAAAAGAAGTCAAAGGAATACAAATAGGAAAGGAAGAAGTCAAAATATCACTATTTGCAGATGATATGATAGTATACTTAAGTGACCCCAAAAACTCCACCAGAGAACTCCTAAACCTGATAAACGACTTCAGCAAGGTGGCAGGTTATAAAATCAACTCGAACAAATCAGTAGCCTTCCTCTACATGAAAGATAAACAGGCTGAAAAAGAAATTAGGGAAATGACACCCTTCACAATAGTCACACATAATATAAAATACCTTGGGGTGAATCTAACCAAGCAAGTGAAAGATCTGTATGACAAGAACTTCAAGTCCCTGAAGAAAGAAATTGAAGAAGATCTCAGGAAATGGAAAGATCTCCCATGCTCATGGATTGGCAGGATTAATATAGTAAAAATGGCCATCTTGCCAAAAGCAATCTACAGATTCAATGCAATCCCATTAAAAATACCAACTCAATTCTTTACAGAACTTGAAAGAGAAATTCTGAAATTTATTTGGAACAACAAAAAACCCAGGATAGCGAAAACCATCCTCAACAATAAAAGAACTTCTGGAGGAATCGCCATCCCTGACATCAAGCTGTACTACAAAGCAATAGTGATAAAAACGGCCTGGTATTGGTACAGAGACAGGCAGGAAGATCAGTGGAATAGAGTTGAAGACCCAGAAATGAACCCACAGAACTACGGTCATTTAATCTTTGACAAAGGAGCTAAAACTATCCAGTGGAACAAGGACAGCATTTTCAACAAATGGTGCTGGTTCAACTGGAGGACAACATGCAGAAGAATGCAAATCGATCCTTTCCTATCTCCTCGTACAAAGCTCAAGTCCAAGTGGATAAAGGACCTTCACATAAAACCAGACACACTGAAACTAATAGAAGAGAAAGTGGGGAAGACCCTCGAATACCTAGGCACAGGGGAAAAGTTCCTGAATAGAACACCAATGGCCTCTGCTCTAAGATCAAGAATTGACAAATGGGACTTCATAAAATTGCAAAGCTTCTGTAAGGCAAAGGACACCGTCAATAGGACAAAACGGCAACCAACAGATTGGAAAAGATCTTTACCAATCCCACATCCGATAGAGGACTAATATCCAATATATACAAAGAACTCAAGAAATTAGACTCTAGACAACCAAATAACCCTATTAAAAAAATGGAGTAAGGAGCTAAACAAAGAATTCTCAATTGAGGAAATCCGAATGGCCGAGAAGCACTTAAAGAAATGTTCAGCATCCTTGGTCATCAGGGAAATGCAAATCAAAACAACCCTGAGATTCCACTTCACACCAGTCAGAATGGCTAAAATCAAAAACTCAGGTGATAGCAGATGCTGGCGAGGATGTGGAGAAAGAGGAACACTCCTCCATTGTTGGTGGGATTGCAAGATGGTGCAACCACTATGGAAAACAGTCTGGCGGTTCCTCAGAAAATTGGACATATCACTACCTGAGGACCCAGCTATACCACTCCTGGGTATATATCCAGAAGATGCTCTAACACATAACAAGGAAATATGCTCCACTATGTTTATAGCAGCTTTATTTATAATAGCCAGAAACTGGAAAGAACCCAGATGCCCTTCAACAGAGGAATGGATACAAAAAATGTGGTACATTTATACAATGGAATATTACTCAGCTATTAAAAACAATGAATTTGATAAATTCATATATAAATGGATGGAACTAGAAAATATCATCCTGAGTGAAGTAACCCAATCACAAAAGAACATACATGGTATTCACTCACTGATTATTGGATTTTAGCCCAGAAGCCTGAAATACCCAAGATTCAACTCACAGACCACATAAAGCTCATAAAGAATGATGACCAAATAGGGGAGCCATCAGTCCTTCTTAGAAGGAGTAACAAAATACTCAAGGGTGCAAATAAGGAGACACAGTGCAGGACAGAAACTGAAGGAGGGACAGTCTACAGACTATTCCACCTAGATATTCATCCTATGTGCAGTCACCAAAGGTAGAGGTTGATGTGGATGGCAGGATGTACACGCTGACAGGAGCCTGATATAGCTGTCTCCTTAGAGGTCTGCAAGAGTCTGACATACTCAGAGGCAGATGCTCACAGCTAACCATTAAACTGAGCATGGAGTTCCCAATGGTGAAGATAGAGTGAAGGCTGAAGGAGTTGAGAGGATTCGCGACACCATGAGTAAAGCAACAATCCCAACCAACCAGAGCCCCCAGGGTCTAAGCCACCAGCCTGGGAGTGCTTAGGGAGGGACCCATGGCTCCAGCTATATATGCAAGGGAGCTATATATATAAGTAGGAGAAGAGATCCTTGGTCCCATGAAGGCTGGACATGGGGGTAGGATATTCGACGGTGGGGAGGTGAGGTACAGGGGAGGGTGGGTGGGGGTACACCAACGTGGAGGCGGGAAGAGGGGGAAGGGATAGTGAGTTCCTGGGAGGGAGGGGGGGAAATGGGGTAAGGAGAGAACATCTGAAATGTAAAAAATAAAAAATTTTTCAAATAAAAAAAAAAAAAAAAAAAAAAAAACTAAGGTGTAAATGGCTTTCATATGGGAAATCCAGAGAACAGACTTAAGTTAGTTAGAATCTGATTCCCTAGGGCAATAGAGCTAGAGATATCAGGACTTGGAAATATTATTTTAATAACTAATAGAAAGAAAAATATTTATGATTTACTAAATTAAATTGGAGGGTATAATACTTGTCAGAGGAGAAAACAGAACAAATGAAAAATGATAGATAATAAATACAAAATTATGACAGTTATTTCAGCCTTAAAACTACTCATATCTTAATGTTTATTGTATTTAAATGGATAAAAAATGACAACAATTAAATAAATTATGGAAAGGATTTGTTACACAGTGAAAACGAAAACCTTGTAGCTGTTCTCTGAGAATTAAGAGGGCATTCATTCTCCTATTCATGGAGAATAATCGTCTTGTCAGAAAGAAAATCTCTGTGAACAAGTCAAGTTTCCTTTCCCTCCAGTTAGCTCCCAGGGCTATTTTTTCAGTGTTTCTGGAGACTCGTCTGTTCATATGATCTCAGTGTTTATTAGTAGCCAGGTATCATGATGGCAAGGAGAAAATTAAGCCATTTTCTCACCTAAAATAATCCATATACCATATTGATGTCCTGTGTTTCTTTTCCCAAAAATGTTTGGGCATTTACACATATGAATTAAAAAAGAGCAGTTAGTTAGAATTGTACAATAGCATTTTCTTTAAAAAAAAAAAAAGTACTCATGTTTGCTCAAGAATTAAGCCCAAAGTCCATGTGGTCAAAATATGTGTATTTCCCAATATTGTTTTTGAATACAAATGAGGCAAGTAGGATCTGATTTGAAAAGTCACGTTAATATCTACAGCAAATCTTTTCAGTGGGCCAACCTATAAGTGAAGAAAAATACCCTGATAGCTTTATGTTAAAAAACATAATCAATTATGTGAACAGAAAATTATTATATACAACAAAGTGAAGTACATTCAGATGCTTGGCCTTCTGGAACCACTCCAAAGAGCAGTAGAAATGATGTCTGACAATGTGAACCTTCGATACATTTAAGGAAGGTTGCATCTAGTGCAAATGATTCAAACATTTCAAACATATACTTGGCTTATCCCTTACTGGCTAGTGGAATGCTGGTGCTTAGATGCTTCAGCATAGATTCTTTTTTTTTCTTCATTTTTTCTTGGATATTTTCTTTATTTACATTTCAAATATTATCCCCTTTCTCATTTCCCTTCCCCTGAAACCCTTATCCTATACCCCTCCTCTGCTTATATGAGGGTGTTACTCCACCCACCCACCCACTCCTTCCTCCCTGCCCTCAAATTCCCCTACACTGGGGCATCAAGCCTTCACAGGACCTAGGCCCTCTCTTCCCATTGATTCCCGACAAGACCATCCTTTGATACATTCGTGGCTGGAGTCATGGGTCACTCATGTGTACTCTTTAGATGGTGGTTTAGTCACTGGGAGCTCTGGGGGGTCTGGTTGGTTGATATTATTGTTCTTCCTATGGGGTTGCAAGCCACTTCAAGCTCCTTCAGTCCTTTCTCTAACTCCTCTAATGGGGACCCCACTGGGGACCCCATGCTCAGTCCTATGGTTGTCTGTGAGAAAACACTTCTTTGACAGGCTCTGGCAGAGCCTCTCAGGACACAGCTATATTAGGCTCCTGTCAGCATGCACTTCTTGGCATTCACAATAGTGTCTGTGGATTTGGTGACTGTATAGGGCATGGATGCCCAGGTAGGGCAGTCTTTGGATGACCTTTCCTTCAGGCTGTGCTCCACACTTTGTCTCCATATTTGCTCCCATGAATATTTTGTTCCCATTTTAAGAAGGATCGAAGCACCCACACTTTAGTCTTCCTTCTTCATGAGCTTCATGTGGTCTGTGAATTCTTTCTTGGGTATTCCAAGCATTTGGGCTAATATCTACCTATCAGTGAGTGCATATCATGTGTGTTCTTTTGTGATTGAGTACCTTACTCAAGATGATATTTTCTAGTTCCATCCATTTGCCTAAAAATTTTATGAATTCATTGTGTTTAATAGATAAGTAGTACTTCATTGTTTAATGTACCACATTTTCTGTATCCAGTCCTCTGTTGAAGGACATCTGGGTTCTTTCCAGCTTCTAGCTATTATAAATAAGGCTGCTATGAACATAGTGGAGTTTGTGTCCTTGTTATATGTCAGAGCATCTTCTGGGTATATGCTCAGGAGTGCTATAGCTGGGTCTTCAGGTAGTACGATGTTCAGTTTTCTGAGGAACCGCCAGACTGACTTGCAGAGTGGTTGTACCAGCTTGCAATCCGACCAGCAATGGAGGAGTGTTCCTCTTTCTCTACATCCTCAACAGCATCTGCTGTCACCCGTGTTTTTGATCTTAGCCATTCTGACTGATGTGAGGTGGAATCTCAGGGTGGTTTTGTTTTGCGTTTTCCTGATGATTAAAGATGTAGAACATTTCTTTATGTACTTCTCAAGCTTTTGGCATTCCTCAGTTGAGAATTCTTTGTTTAGCTCTGTACCCCATTTTTAATAGGGTTATTTGGTTCTCTGAAGTCTAACTTCTTGAGTTGTTTGTATGTATTGGATACTAGTCCTCTATCTGATGTAGGATTGATAAAGATCTTTTCCCAATCTATTGGTTGCTGTTTTGTCCTATTGACAGTGTTTTTTTTTCTTACAGAGTCTTTGCAATTTTATGAGGTCCCATTTGATCTCTGAGCATAAGCCATTTGTGTTCTGTTCAGGAAAATTTCCCTTGTGCCCATGTGTTCAAGGCTCTTCCCCACTTTCTCCTCTATTAGTTTCAGTGTATCTGGTTTTATGTGAAGGTCCTTTATCCACTTGGACTTGAGCTTTGTATAAGGAGATAAGAATGGATGGATTTGCATTCTTCTACATGCTGACCTCCAGTTGAACCAGCACCATCTGTTGAAAATGCTGTCTTTTTTCCCACTGGATGGTTTTAGCTCCTTTGTAAAAAATCAAGTGACCATAGGTGTGTAGGTGCATTTCTGGGTCTTCAATTCTATTCCATTGATCTACCTGCTTGTCTTTGTACCAATACCATATAGTTGTTATCACTATTGCTCTGTAATCCAGCTTGAGTTCAGGGATGATGATGATTCCCCCAGAAATTCTTTTATTGTTGAGAATAGTTTTTGCTATACTAGGTTTTTTGTTATTCCACATTAATTTGAGAATTGTTCTTTCTTACTCTATGAAGAATTGAGTTGTATTTTAATGGGGATTGCATTGAATTTGTAGATTGCTTTTGGCAAGATGGCCATTTTTATTATATTAATCCTGCTAATCCATGAGCATGGGAAATCTTTCCATCTTCTGGGATCATCTTCGATTTCTTTCCTTAGAGCCTTGAAGTTCTTGTCATACAGATATTTCACTTGCTTGGTTAGATTCAAACCAAGGTATTTTATATTATTTGCAACTATTGTAAAGGGTGTCATTTCCCTAATTTCTTTCTCATCCGGTTTATCCTTTGAGTAAGGAAGGCTACTGATTTATTTGGCTTAATTTTATATCTGGCCACTTTGCTGAAGTTATCATGTTTAGGTGTTCTCTGGTTGAATTTTTTGAGCTCACTTAAGTGTCCTATTATATCATTTGCAAATAGTGATATTTTGACTTCTTCCTTTCCAATTTGTATCCCTTTGACCTCCTTTTGTTATCTAATTGCTCTAGGTAGAATTTAAGTACTGTACTGAATAGGTAGGGAGAGAGTAGGCAGACTTGTCTAGTCTGTGATTTTAATGGGATTGCTTCAAGTTTCTCTCTATTTAATTTAATGTTGGTTACTGGTCGAAATGATCATTCACCATGATCAAGTAGGCTTCATCCCAGGGATGCAGGGATGGTTCAATATAGGAGATCCATCAACCTAATCCACTAAATAAACAAACTCAAAGACAAAAACCACATGATCATTTCATTAGATCCTGAAAAAGATTTTGACAAAATTCAATACCCCTTCATGTTAAAAGTCTTGAAAAGATCAGGAATTCAGGCCCTATATCTAAACATAGTAAAAGTAATATACAGCATAGATTCTTAAGTTGTTCTACTCTGAGGTACGAAGAAAGAGGTCAAAGAAACCTAAAGAAAGGCTCAAACCCTCTTTATAAATTCTCAATTCTTTTTATTCCTCTTTAGTAAAATGAAGAAAAAGTGAAACTAATCATTTTTTACTTCCTTTTCTGTCCATCATTTCAGTGATCCTTTTCAATTTGATTGGAAGTTTATCAGAATGTACTATGCTAGCATACTAACTCTACTGAAGCTTGTCAGGTTCTGTAGATTGGATATTCTTTGGGAAACAAATGTCTTCATTTACCAGCAATAAGTGTTCAAAAGTACACTATAGCCTTTATATACTCTGTGGGGGAAGGCTAGCCAGACCATAATCAGTCTCTTGGTTCCATAAGGCATATATGTACAAAAAACTCATGAACTTAATTTAAAAAGGAACACTCAGTGGAGGAGAACTAAAAGAGGTCGGTTCCAGTAGATACACAGGGCTCTAAGTGGAGGGAAGCGGTTACCAACCCACAGTCAAAATTTCTCACCTAGAATTGTTCCTGTCTAAAAGAACCTCCTGGGCAAAAAAGGAGAATAGACTGAAGGAAAGGCTGTCAAGTGACCTGCCCAACTTGAGATTTATCTCATGGGGTCAGGGTGAGGCATGATACCAAGGCCTATACTATTACTGATGCTATGATGCCCTTACAGACAGGAGCCTAGAATGACTGTCCTCTAAGAGGCCTTACAAGTAGCTGACTGGGACAGATGGAGATACTTACACACAACCATTGGACTGAAGTCAGGGACCCCTATGGAGGAATTAGGGGAAGAATTGAAGGAGCTGAAGGGAGGGGTGACCCTATAAGACCAGCAGTCTCAATAATCCCAGACCTCTGGAAGCTCCCAGAGACTGAGCTATCAACCAGGCAGCATACACAGGCTGGTCAGAGGTCTCTGGCACACATATAGAAGAGGACTGCCTGGTCTGGCCTCAGTGGGAGAAGATGCTCCTAATCTTGAGGTTCCAGGGAAGAAGGATATCCCTGGGGGGCTTAAAGGGGAAGCACTCTCTCAGAAGCAAGAGAGAGGGGGAGTGGGATGAGGAACTGTGGGAAGGGCAATTGATGGAATGTAAATAAATGAAATAATTAATTAAATGAAAAGGGACAAACATCCAACTTCAAACCCAAAGAATCCCTTCCTTTTTAAACTTGCTTTGATGAGATATTTTGTCACAGCCATAAAGTAACCAGTACACAATCTTGGCTATTGTGAAAAGTACAAGAAATATACAGTATAAGTTAAAAAAAAAAGGAACAAACAACAGTGGACCCCAAGGTTTTGTCATGTTTGAGGAGAGTCCCTTTTCTCTCATGATGCACACAGATACCCAGTCTCATCATTACTATATAGCGTTATTCAGCTTTTTAGTCAAAAGGTATATTTAATTATTCATTCAGTAAAATATTCAGTCTCTAGCTATTTATACAAATTAATTGACTAAATCTATTTATAAAACTGTATCATAATTTTATGTAAAAGCGTTGCTCTTAAGTGTAACTAGAAGAATTTGAGAGCAAGGTGAATTATTTGTTCAAGAAGAAAGTAAATTAAAAACTAATTTTGCCCATTTCAGCATTTATCTTATAGAAAGCATGCAATCCATTAGAGGCACTGCAATGGCTGCTAGCCCACCATTGTCTGTTCAGGGTCACTTAGAGTATGGATGGCTTGTGGCAGCCAAAACCATTGCTGAGTTGGAAAAGCTGAGTCTATAAAAAGGCTATCAGAATAAAAGGCAGACACTTGGTTGGGTTAGGCTCACACTTCTATCCTTTATTAATATCATAGATGACAGGTGCATTGAGAGAAGGGGTATTTGAGTGTCTGGAGTCTCTGATTCAGTCTCAGAAGCATTAAACTAGTAGAAAACTCTGGACCTTAAGTATCCAGTGGAGATGAAAGGAAAATCAAGTATTATTACACATATGGATGGCTTAGTAAAGTACTGGAGAGGCATCAGAGACTATACTTGTGTAAAGTGGAATCTCAGAGTCATTTTGATTTTCATTTCCCTGATAACTAAGGATGTTGAATTTTTTTCATTTTTATTAGTTATTTTATTTATTTACATAAATAAATAAATGTTATCCCCTTCCAAGTTTCCCCTCCACGAACCCACATCATCTGCTTCTTCCCTTGCTTCTATGAGGGTGGTCCCTCACCTGCACACCCTCTGCTACCTCAGTACTATAGCATCCCTGGGAGCTTCTACAGGACCAAAGGGCTCCCCTCCCATTAATGCCCAATAATGCAACCCTCTGCTACACATCCAGCTTGAGCCATGATTCCCCCCATGTGTACTCTTTGGTTGGTGGTTTAGTTCCTGGGAGCTCTGGGGGATCTGGTTGGTTGATATTGTTGTTCTTCCTATGGGGTTGCAAACCCCTTCAGCTCCTTCAGTCTTTGCCCTGACGTCTCCATTGGGTTCCTCTTGCTCAGTCTAATGTTTGGCTATGCGTATCCACCTCTGTATTGGTCAGGCACTGGCAGAGCCTCTCAGGGAACAGCTTTACTAGGCTCCTGTCAGCAGGCACTTCTTGGCATCAGCAACAGTGTCTGGGTCTTGTATCTGCAGATGGGATGGATCCCTAGGTGGGGCAGTCTCTGGATGGCCTTTCCTTCAGTCTCTGCTCTATTCTTTGTTTCTGCATTTCTTTTTGACAGGAGGAATTCTGGATTAATATTTTTGAGGTGGATGGGTGGCCCCATCCCTCAGCTGGGCCTATGCCTATCCACTGGATATGGTCTCTACATGTTCTCTCTCCCTTTGTTGGGCATTTTGGCTAATGTCCTCCCTGTTGGGTCTTGGAAACTTCTTGGGTCCCTGGCATCTGAGACTTTCTAGTGGCTACCTCCAGTTCCCCCTCACCCCTGCTACACATCTTCTTTCAAATTTCTTACCCTTTGTACTTCTCTATCTCCTCCCATACCTGATCCTGCCCCTTTCCCCCCCTCTCCCTCCTAGATTCCTCTTGCCCTTTACTTCCTGAGATTATTTTCTTCCCCTTCTGAGTAGGACTGTTACATCCATACTTTGGTGTGGTCTTCTTTCTTTTTGGGTTTCATATGGTCTGTGAGTTGTATTGTGGGTATATATTCAACAAAACTGAAAAATCTAGATGAAATGGATGATTTTCTAGACATACATGAGGTACCAAAGATATGTCAGGATCAGATAAACCATCTAAACAGTCCCATAACTCCTAAGGAAATAAAAGCAGTCATTAAAAGTCTTGTAACCCAAAAATCCTCAGGACCAGATGCTTTTAGTGCAGAATTCTATCAGACCTTCAAAGAAGACACAATACCAATACTTCTCAAAGTATTTAATAAATAGAAACAGAAAGAACACTATCCAACACATTCTATGAAGCCATAATTACACTGATACCTAAACCACACAAAGACTCAACAAAGAAAGAGAACTTCAGACCAATTTCCTTCATTAATAATGATGCAAAAATACTCAATAAAATTCTTTCAAACCAAATCCAAGAACACATCAAAATGATCATTGACCATGATCAAGTAGGCTTCATTCCAGTGATGCAGGGATGGTTCAATGTAGGAAATTCCATCAATGTAATACACTATATAAACAAACTCAAAGAAAAAAAATCACATGATCATCTCATTAGATGCTGAAAAAGCCTTTGACAAAATACAACACCCCTTTATGCTAAAAGTATTGGAGAGACCAGGAATTTAAGGTTCATACCTAAATATAATAAAAGTAATATATAGCAATCCAATAGCCAACATCAAACTAAATGGAGAGAAACTTGAGACAATCCCACTAAAATCAGGGACAAGACAAGGCTGCTCACTCTTTCCCTATCTATTCAATACAGTACCTGAAGTTCTAGCCAGAGCAATTAGGCAAAGAAACTGAGGTCAAATGGATACAAATAGTAAGGAGGAAGCCGAGATATCACTATTTGTGAATGACATGATAGTATACATAAACGACCCCCCAAGAAATCCATAGGAGAACTCTTACAGCTGATAAACAACTTCAGAAAAGTGACTGGATACAAAATTAACTCAAACAAATCAGTAGCCTTCCTCTACGCAAAGGATAAATGGGCTGAGAAAAAATTAGGGAAACGACACCCTTTACAATAGTCACAAATAATATGAAATATCTTGGTGTGACACTAACCAAGCAAGCAAAAGATCTGTTTGACAAGAACTTTAAGTCTCTGAAGAATATTTCTATTTTCACTTTCTTCTTTCTATTTCTTCCTTTTTCCTTTTTAAAAATTGGATATTTTATTTATTTACATTTCAAATGTTATCCTCTTTCCCAGTTTCCCCACTGAAACACTCCTCTCCTATCTCCCCTACCCCTGCTTCTATGAGAGTGCTTGCCACCCACGCACCCATTGTCACCTAACCACCCTGTCATTCCCCTACACCGGGATATCAAGCCTTCACAGGACCAAGGGCCTCTCTTTCCACTGAAGCCAGATAAGACCATCCTCTGCTACATATGCAGCTGGAGCCATGGGTCCCTCCATGCATACTCTTAGGTTGGTAGTTTAGTCTCTGGGAGCTCTGGGGGATCTGGTTGGTTGATATTGTTGTTCTTCCTATGGGGTTGCGTAGTGGTTACTCCTCCATTGGAGTCTGTAACATGAAATATTAAAAAAGCAATCATGTTACTGGGTCACTGGGTGGCAAGTCAGCCTGTTCTCAACTCTTCAGACTCTCTGACCCAGAGCTCCAAAATCTCTCCACCTGGCTCTAAGTTCCCATGGTGGGTTACTGTTACACCAGCTCCACACTTTCAAATTCCTCTGGCTTTTGGGGGTATACTTCTTGCAGACTCATGCTTTGCCTTCATACCTTTTCTCTGGATTTCAGTTGAGCCTCTTTGTGAAGGGAAGCACCATACAAACTTAGTTTAAAATCAACAGGTAACACAATCTTTGGGCACAACAACTAACATCCTAATTTGTAAGCCATTCTAAGTTAAATCCTCTAGTAGCAGATCCCAAGGGATCCACTACCTGAACTGCCCCCCCCCACCTACATTTTGGCCTCCATGCTCATCTCCCATCCGAAAACCCAGCCCCTCTCCCCTTCGACCATCCCTTTCTCTGAACTGGAAGTCTCACCTACTTGCCCAGTGATTGGTTCCTTGACATTTTTATTCATTAGGGGAAGGTTCACAAGAAGTCACTTGAGTATGTGATTCACTAGTTCCAGGAAGCCCTTCCTGGGGATGCAAAATTAGTATCAAAATACAAACAGCACCTGGTCTATCCACAACATGGTTCCCCATGCTAAGTCAGTAGGCTTAGAGCATCCGTCTCTGTATTTGTCAGGCTCTGGCAGAGCCTCTCAGGAGACAGCTACATCAGGCTCCTGTCAGCAAGCGCTTTTTGGCATCCACAATAATATCTGGGTTTGGTGTCTGTATACGGGATGAATCCTCTGGTGGGGCAATCTCTGGATGACCTTTCCTTCAGTCTCTGCTCCACACTTTGTCCCTGTATTTCCTTTAGACAGGAGCAATTAAGTTAATAATTGGAGATCAGTTACTGGGTTAATAATTTGGAGATCAGTGGGTGGCCCCATCCCCCCAACCAGAAGCCTTGCCTAACCTCTGGATATGGTCTCTACAGGTTCTCCTTCCCCTTTGTTGGGCATTTCAGGTAATCTTATCTCTCTTGTGTCCTGGAAGCCTCTCGATTTCCTGGCATCTGGGACTTTCTGGTGTCTACCCCTAGTTCCCCATCCCCCACAGCTACACACCTCTGTTCAAATTCCTGACCCTCTGTATATCATCCATGTCTCCTCCTATACCTGATTCTGACCTCCTTTTGTCCTTTCCCCCTTCTCTCTTCCTCTCAAGTCTCTCCCACCCTCTACCTCCTGTGAGTATTTTGTTCCCCCCTTTTAAAAAAGACTGAACTATCCACATTTTGGTCTTCCTTCTTCTTGAGCTTCATATGCTCTGTGAATTACCCATCCTACATCTGATAGAGGGCTGATATCCAATACAAAGAACTTGAGAAGTTACACTCTAGAGAACCAAATAACCCTATTAAAAATGGGGTACACATGAGGAAAGCAACAATCCCAACCAACCAGAGCCCCCAGGGTCTAAGCCACCAGCCTGGGAGTGCTTAGGGAGGGACTCAAGGCTCCAGCTATATAGGCAAGGGAGCTATATATAAGTGGGAGAAGAGATCCTTGGACCCATGAAGGCTGGACGTCATGGGGGGGGATACTCGAGGGTGGGGAGGCGAGGTACAGGGGAGGGTGGGTGGGGGTACACCAACGTGGAGGCGGGAAGAGGGGGGCAGGGATAGTGAGTTCCTGGGAGGGAGGGGGGAAATGGGGTAAGGAGAGAACATCTGAAATGTAAAAAATAAAAAAATTTTCAATAAAAAAAAAAGGGTAAACAAAAAATGGGGTACAGAGCTAAACAGAGAATTCTCAACTGAGGAATATCAAATGGCTGAGAAGAACCTAAACAAATGTTCAACATCCTTAGTCATCAGGGAAATGCAAATCAAAATGACCCTGAGATTCCAACTCATACCAGTCAGAATGGTTAAGATCAAAAACTCAGGTGACAGCAGATGCTGATGAGAGATATGGAGAAAGAGGCACACTCCTCCATTGTTGGTGGAATTCCAAGCTAATACAGTTACTCTGGAAATCAGTCAGGCAGTTCCTCAGAAAATTGGACATAGCATTACCTGAGGACCCAGCTATACCACTGCTGGGCATATTCCCAGAAGATGCTCCATTATATAACAAAGACATATGCTCTACTATGTCCATAGTAGCCTTATTTATAATAGCCAGAAGCTGGAAAGAACCAAGATGTCCTTCAAGAGAGGAATGGATACAGAAAATATGGTACATTTACACAATGGAGTACTACTTAGCTATTAAAAACAATGAATTCATGAAATTTTTAGGCAAATGAATGGAACTAGAAAATATCCTGAGTGAGGTAACCCAGTCACAAAAGAACACACATAGTACATACTCACTGATAAGTGGATATTAACCCAAAAGCTCAGAATACCCATAATGTAATTCACAGACCATATGAAGAATATTTCTTTAAGTTCTTCTCTTCCATTTGAGATTCCTTTAGTTGAGAATTCTCTGTTTATTTCTGTACGACATTTTTTTAATTGAGTTATTTGATTTGTTGAACTGTAATTTCTTGAGTTCTTTATATATTTTGTTTATTAGCCCTCTATCAGATGTAGGGTTAGTGAAGATCTTTTCCCCAGTCTGTAGTTTACTATTTTGTCCTATTGTCAGTTTCCTGAAAAGCCTTACAGAAACTTTTCAGTCACACGAACTCTCATTAATCAACTGTTGATCTCCAAACTGAGCCATTGGTGTTCTGTTCAAGAAATTGTCTCCAGTACCAATGCACTCAAGGATATTTCCCACTTTCTCTTCTACTGTATTTAGTGTATGTAGTTTTGTATTGATGTCCTTGATTCATTTGGACTTAAGTTTTGTGCAGGATGATATATATGTATCAATTTTTACTCTTCTACGCATATACCTCCAATTGTACCTAACATCTCCATCTGTTGAAGTTTTGGCTTTTTTTTTTTAATCAAAAATCAAATAGGTGTTCATAGATGTGTAGGTTCATTTTTCAGTCTTTTATTCCATTTCATTGATCAACCTGTTTATTTGTCTACCAATAGCATGTAGTTTTTAAAAAAATCACTGTTTCTCTATAGTACAGCTTAATGTCAGGGATGGTGTTTCTTCCAGAAGTTCTTTTATTTTTCAGATTTTTTTTTTTGCTATCCTCAGTTTTTGTTTTTCCATATGAAGTTGAATTTTTTTCCCTTTTTTAATTTTATTTTTTTTTTTGCTTATTCACTTTATAACCCGTCCCAGTCACCCCCTCCCACAATCCTTCCCCATCTCTTCTTTTCTGAGTACCCCCTCCTCTTGTATCCCCCTCCCTGCCACTTTAAGTCTCTGAGAGGCTAGGTGCTTCCTCTCCCATTGAGGCCAGATGAGGCACCCAGCTAGAAGACCATACCCATATTTAGTAAAAATCTGTAAAAAAACGGTGTTGGAATATTGATGGGAATTGCAAAGAATCTGTAGATAGCTTTTTGTAAGATGACCATTTTCTCAATGTTAATCTTACCAATCAATGAGCATGGGAAATCTTTTCATCTTCCAATTACTTTCTTCAGGGACTTGAAGTTCTTGTCATATAGATCTTTCACTTGCTTGATTCGACTTATACTAAGATATTTCATATTATTTGTTGTCAGTGTGTACTGTGGAGGCTATCCACAGAAGCCTCTGGCCTGGCCCAGCAGAAGGGTTCAAGCAAAGGGGAAAGGGTACAAGCAGGCAGCAGGAAGTGCCTTCTCTAAGGCTTTTATCATGAAGGGGTATTGAATGCTTTCCAAGATTTTTTTTCAGTTCTATGAGATGATCATGTGTTTTGGTTTGTGTGTGTGACAATTTGTTTATATGGTAGATTACATACTGATAGATTTTCATATGTTGAAGTATATCTGTGCTTCTGGAATGAAGCCTACTTAATCATGGTGTATGATCTTTTTGATGTGTTCTTGGATTTAGTTTTGAATATTTTATTGAGTGTTTTTTCATCACTGTCCACAAGGGAAATTTGTCTGTAATTTTCTTTCTTTGTTGATTGCTTTTGTGGTTTGAGTATCGGGGTTTCTGTAGCCTAATATAATGAATTTTGCAATGTTTCTTCTGTTTTTATTTTGTGGAGTAATTTGAGGAGTATTGGCATAATTTCTTCTTTAAAAGTCCAATAGAGAGGCAGGTGGATTTCTGAGTTCGAGGCCAGCCTGGTCTACAGAGTGAGTTCCAGGACAGCCCGGGCTACACAGAGAAACCCTGTCTCGAAAAACAAACAAACAAAAAAAAAACAAAAACAAAAGTCCAATAGAATTCTGACTAAAGCCATAAGGCCCTGTGTTAGATGTCCGCATGCAGCTTAGAACAGACAACACCAGACCAAATGGTTCCAAGGGGGGTGTTATTCAGGGCAAAGTGGAGGGGAGAGACAAATAGAAGAAGATGGTGGAGGAAGAGAGAGAGGTCAGGGAGTTCTGCCTGTTTTATGTGGGTGGTGACATAGCCTCTCCCAGGTAAAGGTGAGGTAGCCAGGTGGATTCTGGAAGTGTATGGTGGTTGCCTTGGCAATGATGTGGGACTTGCCTAGATGTGATGTCACTGGGTTTGAGCCTGATACCAACACCCTGAGCTTTTTTTGGTTGAACGACTTTCAATGACTATTTCTATTTCTTTAGAAATTATTTATCTACTTAAATGTAATTCAACTTTGGTAAGTGGTATATATTTAAAAAAATGTCCATTTCTTTTAGATCTTTCTAAGTTTTTGCATACACTGATTTCCCCAGTGTCTGTTGTTATGTCCTCCTTTTTGTTTCTTATTTTGTTAATTTGGACATTTCCTTTATACCTTTTAGTTAGAACCATTTCTTTCTTTCTTTTTTTTTTTTTATTAATGTCACTAACAATGCATCCTTATTTTTATTTGAATTGGCGAAATGTAATGTTCTACACAAGGCAAATATTTCACCATAAAATATTTAAATTAAAGATAAATAAATGAGTCCTAGTCTATGATAAAATAAATCTCCAGATGCCAAACACACACATTTAAGACATCAATTTTAAGTTAAATAAATTCAATCTTTGGAGCCTCTGTGACCTGTTTGTTCCCCAATTTGTTCTGGATTCCAACTCAATATTGTATATGACATTGGATTAGAACCAAGTATTTCATTGTTGTTCTCTTTGTTTCTATTTCATTGATTTCAGCCTTCAATTTGATTATTTACTGCCATCTGTTCCTCTTGAATGTGTTTCATTCTAGAGCTTTCAGATGTACAGTTAATTTGCTGATATGAGATCTCGCTATTTCTTTGTGAAAATACTTGGTGCTATGAACTTTCCTCTTAGTATAACACTCATTGTGTCCTACAAGCTTGGGTATGACATGTATTTATTTCCATTGACCTCTAAGAAGTCTTTAATTTCTTTTTTCTGTCTTGACCCAGTGGTTGCCATTTAGTAGAGAGTTGTTCAGTTTCCATAAATTTGTAGGCTTTCTGAAACAACAGAAACAACAGAAGAAACAACTTCTGTTGTTGTTGAAGTCCAGCTTAAATATGTGGTGGTTTGATAGGATGCAGGGGGTCATTTCAATTTTCTTGTATCTGGTGAGGCTTGCTTTGTAACTGACTATGTGGTCTATTTTGGAGAAAGTTCTATGAGGTGCTCAGAAGAATATACAGTCTTCTGTTTTTGGAGAAACGTTCTGTAGATATCTGTTAGGTCTATTTGATTCATAATGTCTGCTAGGCTCATTATTTCCCTTTTTAGATTTTTGTCTGGATGACCTGTTTATTGATGAGACTGGGGTATTGAAATCTCCCACTATTAATGTGTGAGGTTTAATGTATAGTTTAAGGTATTATAATGTTTGTTTTATAAAAGTGGTTCCCCTGGTATTTAGGGCATGGATATTTCCTTTGAGGACTTTTCTTTTGAGGAGTATGAAATGTACTTCCCCATCGCTTTTGGTTAATTTTGGTTGGAAGCCTATTTTGTTAAGTATTAGAATAGCTACACCAGCTTGCTTATTGGGTTCATTTGCTTAGAAAAGATTTTTCAAATTCTTTATTCCTCAGAAATATCTATCTTTGATATTGAGGCACATTTCTTGTATGCAGCCAAAGGATAAGTCCTACTCTCACATTCATTCTGTTAGTTTGTGTCTTCTTATTGGAAATTGAATCCATTGATATTGAGAGATATTAATGACCAATTATTAATTCCTTTTTGTTGTTGTTGTTAGTTGTGGTATTGATAGTGTACATGGTTATGGGCATGTGTGTGTGTGTGTGTGTGTGTGTGTATGTGTTTCTTTTTTTTGGTTTTGTTGGTGTGATATTACTTATTTCCTATATTTTAATGGGTGTAGTTAACTTTCTTGTGTTGGAGTTTTCCTTCTCATACCTTCAGTAAGACTGTATTTATGAATAGATTTTGCTTAAATTTGACTGTGTCATGAAATCTCTTGTTTTTCCTTTCTTTTTTTTATTGGATATTATATTTACATTTCAGATGTTATCTCCTTACCCTGTTCCCCACCCCCAGGAACCCCCTATTCCATCTCCCTCCTCCTGCTTCTATGAGGATGTTCCCTCACCTACCCCCCACTCCTACCTCCCCACTCTCAAATTCCCCCATACTCGGTGTCAAGCCTTCATGGACCAAGGATCTCCTCTCCCACCGATGCCCGACAAGGCCATCCTCCCCTACACATACAGCTGGAATCATGGGTCCCTCCCTATGTGCTCCCAGGCTGGTGGTTTAGATCCTGGGGAGCTCTGGTTGGTTGGTATTGTTGCGCTCCTCATGGGGCCACAAACCCTTTCAGCTCCTTCAGTCTTCTCTCTAACTCCTCTATTGGGAACCCCTTGATCAGATCAATGGTTATCTGTGAGTATCCACCTCTGAATATGTCAGACTCTGTCAGACCTCTAAGAACACAGCTATATCAGGCTCTTGTCAGCATGCACTTCCTGATATCCACATCAGAGTCTACCTTTGGTGACTCCATATGGGATGGATACCCAGGTGGAATGGTCTCCAGACGGCCCCTCCTTCAGTTTCTGTCCCACACATTGTCTCCATATTTGCTCCCTTGAGTATTTTGTTACTCCTTCTAAGAAAGACTGAAGCACACACACTTGGTCTTCCTTTTTCATGAAAGTGGTCTGTAAATTGAATCTTGGCTATTTCAAGCTTTTGGGCTAATATCCACTTATCAGTGACTGAATGCCATGTGTGTACTTTTAGGGTTGAGTTACCTCACTCAGGATGATATTTTCTAGTTCCATCCATTTACATAAGAGTTTCTCGAATTCATTGTTTTTAATAGCTGTGTAATACTCCATTGTGTAAATGTACCACTTTTTTTTTTTGTATCCATTCGTCTGTTGAAGGACATCTGGGTTCTTTCCAGCTTCTGGCTGATATAAATAAGGCTGCTATGAACATAGTGGAGCATACTTCCTTGTTATATATTGGAGCATCTTCTGGGAATATGCCCAGGAGTGGTATAGCTGGGTGGGTGTCATGGAATCTCTTGTTTTTCTTGATCTATGATGATTGGAAATTTTGCTGGGTATAGAAGTGTGGGTTGGTATTTATGGTCCCTTAGACTCTGAAGACATCTGTCCAGGTCATTCTGGCTTTTAGTGTTTCTGATTGTAATTCTAATAGGTATGCCTTTGTGTGTAACTTGGTCTTTTTCTCTTGTAGCTTTTAATATTTTGTTCTGTGTGTGAATGTTTTGTGTTTTGATAACATATGGTAAACAGACTTTCTTTTTGATTTTTGTTTCTTGTTTTGTTTTTTTCATTTTGTATTGGATATTTTATTTACATTTTAGATGTTATCCCCCCCACCCCTGCCCAGGAACCCCCTGTCCCATCGTCCCTCCTCCTGCTTCTCTGTGGATGTGCCCCTACCTGCCCCTCCCACCTCCTCACCCTCGAATCCCCCCCCCCCACAGGGCATCCAGCCTTCATGGGGCCAAGAATCTCCTTTTCCACATATGCCCAACAGGGCCATCCTCCCTTACATATACAGCTGGAGCCATGGATCCCTCCCTAAGTGCTGCCAGGCTGGTGGTTTTAGACCCTGGGAGTTCTGGTATTGTTGCTCTCCTCATGGGCCACAAACCCTGTCAGCTCCTACAGTCTTCACTCTAACTCCTCCATTGGGAACCCCTTGATCAGTTCAATGGTTAGCTGGTAAACAAACTTTCTTTGGTGTTCCAATCTATTAGGTATTCTCTAAGCATCTTGTGTTTTTATAGGAGGACCTTCTTCAAGTTAGGAACATTTTCCTCTATGAATTTTTTTGAAAATATATTTTAGATCTCTGAGCTGGGAATTTTCTCTTTCTATTCTTATTATTCTTAGGTTTAGTCTTTTGTAATGCCCCAGATTTCCTGAATTTTTGAGATTTAGCATCTTCTATGACAAATATATCTATTTCTTCAATCATATCTTAATGGATAAGATTCTGTTTTCCATCTCTTTTATTCTATTGGCAAAATTGTTCACTACTTTGACTCTACACTTTTCTTCATGGGAGTAGAATGTGAGATTCAAGGTTCAAGTAAAAGACATAGAAACCTCACCTTCATATAGATGAACACTCTTTTCTTAATACCACTCTACTTCCCCTTGCCTTCTATGGATGCCTAATATGATTTACCACTATTACAGTCCACAAGGTAGGAATTTCTTAATTCTCTTTTCTGCTAAACACATTCTTAGACTTCATAATTTATTTATTTTTTGGCTTTCAAATAAATATGCGTTATAAAAAATATAAATTAAATTTTTTGAGATTATAGTGCAATTACAATATTTCTCCCTTTCCTTTTCTCCATCCAAACCCTCCCATATGCCCTTCCTGGCTCTCTATTAAATTTATGGTCTTTCTCTTCATTATATGCACACATACACACATTTCTAAATATAATCTGTTCAATATTACTTGTATGTATTTTTCCCGGGTTCCCAATTTGGTATAGGATACCAGTTCCTATGCTTTTCCCTAATTCTATACCAGAAACTTTCTGTTTTGTGGTTAGCACGAATTTCATTCTATAACTGATGTTGGTGTCAAACTTACTATGAAGCTCAGGATGGCTTTGAACTCATAGAAATTCTGCTCTTTTGCCCTTTAATGTGCTAGGTATGGGTCAGCAAGTATGACTCTGTGACTTATATAATTTTCAAACATTTATTTTTATCTATATATATGCATCTGTATGAATGTATGTATGTCACATGTATGCAGGTGCCTATGAAAGACAGAACAGGGCATTAGATTCTGTAGCAATGGAGTTACTGATAGTCCTAAGCTGCCAGAAATGAGTGCAGAGAACCAAACTTGGTCCTTTGGAGGAGCAGTAAATGTTTTAAATTTATGAGCCAAAGGTCCTCTCAAATGGCCCTTAACTTTTGATAAAAATATCCAATAGTCTGTGGAAACATTTAAGGTACATTTTGATTGTGAGATCATGGAGCTTCATTTGTGTGAATTCTACCTTCTTGGACACAAAGACTATCAGAAAATCTGTGAAGGATATAAACAGTCTTAACACTGAATACTGTAAGACATTAATGAAAGAACGTGAGATACAAATGTATTCAGAGACCAGACATTACTATACATGAGCTTAAAAAACATGTTAAAATAGCTATGTTCTGCAAAAGCAGTTTTCAGATTCAATGTAACCTCTACCAAATTTTAATGCTTTCACTGCAAAAATGGTTTTAAAAAAATCCTAAAATTTGTACTGAATTCTGAAAGATGCTCAGTAGGTAAAGAAATAATAAGTGAGGAACAAAACTGCGGGCACCTTATTTCTGGCTTTTTAACTCATGACTTAATGAACTATGAATGCTCAAGATGTCTCAGAGAAGATTCTTAAGTTCTTCTACGGAGCCTCTGGGGGAAAAGGCCCAAAACCCCTTTTTATAAAGTCAGTTCTACATCTACAAAACTTTAGAATCATTTTTTTTCTATTGCTTTAGCCAAATAGGCAATGAGTCTAAGTCTCAGTTTCATTCACTGCTATTCTTGCTTACTAACTCAAGCCTCCTTTTAAATTTGATTGAACAGTTATTATAATTGAAAAAACCATCACATTATATCAAAATAAAAATTACTTTCAATGTAAAATATTCTTTGTTGTCTGTTTCACACTCAGTAAATCAGAACAAAATAGTCAACATTGTGTGGTAGTTCATATGGTGGGTATCACCTGGGGAGGGCAAGACAGGAGGTAATGAATCACTTGTTTCTATAAGCCATTTCTATATAAGAAACCCATGGACCTTTCCCTTAAGAGGCTAGTAACAATAATCCCTGAAGGTTTGCCTGGTTTGATTAAGCCATTCTCCTCCTCATTTAACATGCACACAAAGACACCCAACCTAATATTTTATACATGTGTTGGTTAGGTTTCTTGACCAGTGTGTGCACTAACGGTTTTCATTGAAGAGTGTGCACAACCTGACTTTCTCTATGTAAATAAAATGCATACACTTCATGAAGTCTTCTTTGGATTTGAGTGTCAGTATTGAATTTAAATGGTAAATGAAAGACTGATGAATTTATTAGGATGGAGTTTTAAATAACTCAAGAAGTATTTGAAAATTAGGAAAATACTTTGAACAGTTTGAACTCTTGACTCTTGTGGAAATCATGCCCTTAGCAAGAATCACTGTACAGTGGTTTCCTGAAACATGTAGACCAATGAACATAAGGCATGTGGGTACTGCATGGATGATCTATGGAACTAGCATTGTTGCTGGTTTTAAGGAGCTGAGCAAGACAAGGAGAGGAAATAAGAAGAAACTGCCTGATTTCAATTAGGTAAGGTTCACTGTCCTATCTCCTCTATTTCCCACCACAGTGACTGATCCTTTGAGGGAAACAATATTTGAGCGGTCAGCATCCTCGATCTCGGTGATAAGCATGAAAGCCAGAGCGGAGTTCTAGATATTGATTGTCCAGTGGAAAAGCAAAGCAAATATTAGTGTACATACTTCGCATTTGAAAAGCAGAATTTAGAACTGAGGTCACATAGGTACTGCACTACTTGTCTTATTTTTGGATTTATGGTAAAACTATTTGAGATGTTGAAAGCAAACCTATATTCATCACAACACTAACCAATTGTAAATCCACCCAAACTTCGTTTCATTTTATTTAATAAAGAGATGGTTAACCCTTAGGCATGACTAAAGACCTTTGACATGTCACAAATATCTCTTCCTTGAATTTCACAAGAAAGCTACAATATGAGATCAGTTCTCTCATTGTTCAAATTATCCTAAGCAACTAAGTGATTGTCATGTAAAATTTAATATAAATGACTTGTGCACATGCATTTTATGCCTCCTCTTACAATTCCAGACAGCGCTGAATGACTAGGGTGAATGAGAATGAGAACAGGGTTGCTGCTTTAAAATCTGCTTGAGTCACAAGGTAGAGCCTGAAGGCTGCTTCATCTACATATTTTGTCTGTTCTTCTGGTCTGAGTATGTTCAGTCTGAGGAAGACCTCAGCAAAGCTGGAAACCATGCTGCAAGTGGAATGGACAAAGGGGCTATGTATGGGTGCTTTCTTTTAGAAAAGTGAAAGCAAAGGTGGTGTGACAGCTTCCAACATCTCAAAGATTTTATATGGAAAGTCAAAGTTTTGTACCAATAACCTTATGGAATATAATTGATAAGTTTAAAAGACAAACTTCTTTTTTTAAATTCTTTTTTATTGGATATTTTATTTACATTTCAGATGTTATCCCTTTACCCCATTTCCCGCTCTCTCCCAGGAATCCCCTATCCCATCCCCCTTCTTTCTGCTTCTATGAGAATGTACTCCCACCTATCCTCCCACACAAAGTGTCCAGCCTTCATGGGACCAAGAATTTCCTCTTCCACCTATATCCGACAGGACCATCCTCCCTTGCATATACAGCTGGATACATGGGTCCTGCCCTAAGTGCTCCCAGGCTGGTGGTTTAGACCCTGGAGGTTCTGGTTGGTTGGTATTGTTGCTCTCCTCAAGGAGTCACAAACCCTTTCAACTCCTTCATTGGAACCCATGATCAGTTCAATGGTTAGCTGTGAGCATTTGCCTCTGAATATGTCAGACTCTTGCAAACCATTAAGGAGACAGGTATATCAGGCTCCTATCAGCATGCACTTCCTGACATCCACATCAGCAAAAGACAAACTTCCAATGATAGAAACATTGAAAACAATAATCTATCTGGTACTATAGTAACTTAAACAGGAAGATCTCCTAAAGAAAAGGCAGGGGACATTCTCAGTTATTGATTCATTGGGCTTCCCAATTCACCAAGTCAGTTGTTCATTCCTGTCAACAAATGGATTATACGTTTATTTACTCTGAGAAATTTTAAAAGTTAAAAGAATCAATATAGTTAGAAGACATTTAATACTGATAGCATTATATCTGGTAAATGTTTAACTCCTTAAGACCTGATTATATTATAAATAGATTATTATACTTATATGAATATTAAACAATACATAGGAAGATAAAAATATTAATACCTTCAATCAAAATGCAGCCAGTGACATAACCCATAAGTGAACAATAAGGAACAGTTTGCTTTAATATTTTCACTATTGTAAATCTTAGTTGAGAACATACCATGAAGCACAGAACACACTTCTTTCAGTTTTGGCCTTAGCAAAGCAATTAAGCATGGAATTATTGAAATATATCTAAACCAGACAGGCTCAAACATACCTGTTTTCCCATACTGAAACAGGGACATCACAAGTGTGAGATGAAGTAGATGTATAGTAAGACAATTGCTAAAAAAGAACTCTCTCTCTCTCTGTTTCTCTCTCTCTTTCTCCATATGATTTTCTAAAATACATATTTAAATATTTAAAAGTTACATAGAAATATTATGTAGAAAGTATCTATTGATTGAAATGTGTGAAAGGAATTTTCAAGTATTTTGTTCACCTTTGTTATCTAATTTCAATTTAAAAATTGGGAAAATGGGATGTGATTTATTTTGCTTTGTAACATATTACATGAAATATTTAATTAACTGTATTCTTTCTGAAGCCTGGTTTTCTGGACAAGAAAATAAATTATATGCTTGCTTGGTTTTCCAGAACCTAGTTACTACATTAATTATGCACATACTCAAACAAAAATATTTAGCACATTTCTGCCCAAATACTGGGTGTTTTAAGACAGAGATAAATGTTATTGATGGGAACATGTAAAATTTGATGGGAATGAAAAGCAAAGAAGTAAAAAACCACAACCCAGTGTACACATAAGCTATCTGTAGAAGCAGATGTCTGCAAGAAAAAGAAAGTGAACCAGATTCCTAATGAGTCAGAGAAGGCTGTGTAAAGAGAATAATAATGAAGACTAAGGCACCAGGAACAATTGTGGACATCTTGGTTAGTTTAATAATTGCATCTAAAGATGGTGAGAAACACAGTTAAATGCAGGGAGAAGTTGGAAAAGATAGTGAGTGTCATGCCAATAAGAGTATAATTCACTATGAAAGCCTAAAAAGATTATAAGAATTAGATTTTGTTTAAAATATGAGAAACAGATTATTATTCTGTTTTTATTGGAGAAGATCATTGTGTTATAGCAGACAGAATACAGAATAAAAATGATTAGGAATTTAAGTCAAGAGAAAAAAGGAGATGAAAAAGAACTGGAAATAAATTAGATAAAAGCAATAGGATTTTATTGAATGGTGTACAATATGAGGAAGATGGCCAGGAAGGCTAAATTGTAGACATGATGTTGTGAATGAATGAGATGACTGAAGAGGGGCCTTGGAGAGATGGCTCAGCAGTTAATAGCACTAACTGTCTGTGCAGCAGAAACAAATTAAACTTCTAGCTCTGACATGATGGCTCACAACTGTCCATAACTCCACTTCCAGGAAATCAAATGACATCTTCTAATTTCCTCAGGCACAAGGCATGCATCTAGTATATAAACATGCATGTGTGCAAAACAACCACACACAAAAATATAAATACATAGAATGAATATAAAATGTTGGTGGAGGTTTTGAAGAGGACTATGGAATGACAAAATTTAAAGTGGCTAGAGGATTCCTAATTGATTTGTGCATGAGGAGGTCTCAAGAGATCATTGAAATTATGGACTTTTACCTTGAGGGAATGATCTGAGGAAACATTGTATAAGTACTGCATAAATAGAGGAAAGGTAATGAAAATAGAAGGGAGAGCACATTATTAACATTTAATTTAAGGAAAAAGGAAGAGTCTTTAAATCTCAAAATTGCAGATATTTATAATCTTGGTTAAAGGATGGAATTAATATGTAGGATAAAAAAAGAAAAATATAGAAAGCATTGAAAAAACAGTAAACAAAAAAGTTCTTATAATCCTCAACAGGGAAAATTTACACCTACGATGGAGGCTCAAAACCACACCATTGTAACAGAGTTCATTCTACTGGGGTTAACAGAGAATTCCACACTGCGTGTCATTCTATTTATGATATTTCTAGGCATATATGCTGTTACTTTAATGGGCAATTTCAGCATCATCAGTTTAATAAGAAGCTGCCCCCAACTCCACACCCCCATGTATCTGTTCCTTAGCCATCTGGCATTTGTGGACATTGGGTTTTCAACATCAATAACACCTATAATGCTTACAGGATTTCTGGGACATACAATAGCACTCTCTATAGCTGCTTGTGTAGCCCAATTCTGCATTGCAGTGACATTTGGGACAGTTGAGTGCTTCCTCCTAGCTGTCATGGCCTATGACCGCTATGTGGCCATCTGCTCACCCCTGCTCTATTCAACACATATGTCCCCCAGGATATGCTTCCTTTTAATTGGAGCTGCATATGTGGGTGGCTGTGTGAATTCATGGACATTTACTAGTTGTCTATTGAGTCTGTCCTTCTGTGGACCAAATCAGATAGATCATTTTTTCTGTGACTTCCCTGCTGTGTTGAAACTTTCTTGCTCAGATGTCTCTATTATTGGAATCATCCCCTCTATCTCTGCTGGATCGATCATTGTGATCACAGTGTTTGTCATAGTGGTCTCCTACACCTACATCCTCATGACCATCCTGAAGATGCGCTCTACTGAGGGCCGACAGAAGGCCTTTTCCACCTGCACCTCCCACCTCACTGCAGTCACTCTCTACTATGGAACCATCACATTCATTTATGTGATGCCTAAGTCCAACTACTCTACTGAACAGAACAAGGTGCTGTCTGTAATCTACACAGTAGTGATCCCCATGCTTAACCCCCTCATCTACAGTCTGAGGAACAGAGATGTAAAAGAAGCTTTCAGGAAGGCCATCATCAGAATATTTCCATAGACTATAAAGATTTTATATCTGCATGTCACTATTAGTACCTACTAAGTTCTGCTCAACTGATTGTGGAAGTTAACATCCTATTCCTTTGCATCAACTTTTCCCTTTATACGCTTGTATATAGTAAGAAGACACTTTGGTATCTCTCAAGTTATAATAACACAGCAGTAATTATTACTACTATAAAATTCCTGAACATGTCAAGATGTTTTATTTATTTAGTTTATGAAGCAAACAGTAATTTAATCTTGCCACTTTATGCACATGTTATAAATCAATTACATATGGAATCCATTTATTCTGAAAAATATACAAATAAATGTCATTTGTTTTGTCTTACTTTGCAAAACAACTGTCTGGACAGTGAAAAATAAATGTTGGTTTACCATATAATCATCAAGGAACAGAGATAGAAGATTAATATTAAAACCCAGAGACTACGAAACCAATAATCATTTTTTTTTGCATTTACCTTGTATAATAAGTTTATTATGCTGTCATTTTAAATTGCACTCAATTTACAGAGAAGGAAATCAGGAAGTTTCTCCAGAGAGATGTAGAGCCATTCCCTCTGATTCTATGTTCCATGCAATACAAGTGTTGATTCAATTCCTTTGGTTCTGTTTTTCACATACTTGACTTATATTATGTGATTATAAATCTAATGTTGTGAGCACTGTTAGGATACACAAAATTTGTTCAAGATAACTAAGCCTTATTTAGTACATCACATTAATCTTAGAGAAATTCATTTTAATGAAGATTGTCTAGTTTATGCACACAATAACCATGTTAGACCTAGGAAAACTGCCCCTTATTCCCACTTTTAGGGAAATGAAGTCTTAATATCACACTTACACAAATTTTCTAGCATTCCATCCATGTTTAAATACTCATTAAATTCAGACTTCCAACATAATGGTATATGTACCAATTTAGAAGACCATTTTATAATCAAAGTATTTTGATTCATTTTTCCACAACAGCATCAATCTTGGTCTAGGAAGAAATTAGGATTTTACAACCCCTTGATATAATAAACTAGAGATGATGCTACAGGTTACAGTGCACAATTTTGTTGCAGAAAGTATCTTTTTGCCTGACATATTCATCACCTCATCATGAGTCTGGAAAAGCTAAGATGAAAATGGCTTTCACATGGGAAAGCCAGAGAAGAGACTGAAGTGAGTGTTTATTTCCTTTTAAAGCAAGATTTAGCATCTGATTCCCCAGGGTAATAGAGCTGGGGACATCAGGGTTTGGAGGTGTTATTTTGATAACTAAGAGGAAGAGAAATATTTATGATTTAGTAAGGGAAGCGATAGAGTACATACTTGTTAGAGGAAAAATACAGAACAAATGAAAAATAATAGATATAAATGCAAAATTATGATGTTATCCCAACTTAAAACTTGTGACACCTTAACATTTATTACATTTAAATGGATAAAAAATTAAGACAAATAAATTATGGAAAGGACTTGTCACACAGTGAAAATGTAAACTTTGTAGCTATTCTCTGAGAATTAGGAAGGCATTGCTTCTCCCATTCATGGAGAATAAGCCTCTTGTCAGAAAGAAAATCTCTGAACAAGTCAAGTTTCATTTTTCTCCAGTTAGCACCTTGCACAGAAAAGGGATTTAGACCTCCAAAGGCTATTTTGCTAGTATTTTTTGAGACATGTCTGTTTAACAGGATCTCCATGGTTATTAATAGCAGATATCATGCTGGTGAGGAAACAATCCATTATCTCACCTAAAATAATCCATATACTATTTTGAAGTCCTGTGTTTCTTTACCCAGAAATGTTTGCACATTTACACATATGATTTAAATAAGAGCACATAGATCAGAGAGTAGAGACTTTTCTTAGATTTATAGAATAGCATTTTCTTTAAGAAATAGTACTCAAGTTGCTCAAGAATTAAGCTCAAAAGTCCCTGTGTTCAAAATATGTGTACTCCTCAATATTTTTTGTGAATATAACTGATGCAAGCAGGATTTGATTTAAAGAGTCATATTAATATCCCCTGCAAGGCCTTTCAGTGGGCCATCCTGTAAGTGAAGTAACATACCCTGATAGCTTTATGTTAAAGAACATAATCAATTGTGTGGCTGGAAATTATTGTGTACAACAAAATGAAGCACATTCAGATGCCTGGCCTTCTGGAACCTCTCCAAAAGCAGTAGAAGTGATGTCTGACAATGTGAACCCTCACTACATGTAAGGAAGACTGCATTTAGTGTTTAGTGCATTAGTTAGAATAATAAATTATTCAAACATTTCATATACTTGGCTTCTCTCTTACTGGCTAGTGGAATGCTTATGGTTAAGTTGTTCTACTGTAAGACTGGAAGAGGGCCAACATACCTTGAAAAAAGGCTCAATCCCTCTTATAAATTCTGGAATAATTTTATTCACCTTTAGCAAAATAAAGAATGAATGAAACTAATAATTTCATACTTCCTGTTCTGTCTATCAAATATAGTGTTCCATTTTAATTTGTTTGAATGTTTATAAGGAACTACTATCCTAGCATATTAACTCTACTGAAGCATGTAAGATATCTGAATATTCATTGAATATTCATTTGGGAAATGAAGGTCTTCAATTTCAGTATATTGGAATTCAGTCAGTGCATGTTCAGGGGAAGTCTAGTAACACTATAATGAGTCACTTTGTCCCATAAGACTCTATCTGTCTATCTATCTATCTATCTATCTATCTATCTATCTATCTATCTATCTATCTATCATCTATCTATCTATCTATCTATCTATCTATCTATCTATCTATCTATCTACTTATTCTATCTATCTACCTATTCTATCTATCTACCTATTCTATCTATCTATCTATCTATCTATCTATCTATCTATCTATCTATCTCAAACTTATAAGCTTATTTTCAAAGGGACAAACAACAGTGGCCCCCAAGGTTTTGTCATGTTTCAGGAGAGCCCTTTTTCTTTCATGATGGATACAGGCATTCAGCCTCATCCTTACTATATATAGTAAGTAAGTTTCTTGACCAAAAGGTACATTCAATGATTCATTCTGCAAAATATTCAACCTCTAGCTATTTATAAAAGTTAATTTAATAATTCTACTCATAAAACCCTATCATAATTCTATGTAAGCACTCTGCTATTAAATGTAAGCAGAAAAATTTTTGGGTAAGATGAATTATTTGTTCAAGAAGAAATTAAAAACTAATTTTGTCCATTAAGCATTTACTTTGTAGAAGCACTAAATTGGCTTCCTGCCTATTCAGGCTAAGCCTGTCTGCTCAGGGTAACTTAGACTACAGATGGCTTGTTTTAGCCAAAGCCAAAACTGTTGCTGAGTTTGAGAAGATGAGCATATAAAAAGGCCATCACAATAAAAGGTAGATATTTGGTTGGATTAGGCTTGCCCTTTTATTCTTTCTTAATATCATAGACGACAGAACATTGAGAAAAAGCACATTTGAGTGGTTGGAGTCTCTGATTCATGCTCAGAACCATGAAACTATAATGCTAGCATATTGCTTCTACAGTATCATGTAAGGTATCTGTTTTGTACATTGGATATTCATTTGATAAATAAAGGTCTTCAATTTTAGCATAAAGGAATAAGTGTTTCAAGGCATGCCACAGTCTGCATGACCCATAAGCAAAAGAATAGAAAGATAGAGTAGAAAGCTCTAGATATTTAGTATCTCGTGAAGATGAAGGGGCAATTAAGAATCAGTGAGTATATTATATATATATATATATAGGGCTTAGATAAGTATTGGGGAGTTATCAAAGAGTATACTTGCTTATTGTGGATTTGTGTTAAGGTCTCTTGACATGTTGTAACGTTATGATGCTTTTCAAATAATGTAATTATTATCAAAGATCTAATTATTTTCATTTAATTAAAAATGTTCAGGATATTGTGTCTTCAGGGGAGCAGACTAGCTAGCAGTCTGCCCCAGCAGAAAGGACCAGGCTGAAGGGGAGTAGTATTCATTTCTCAGCCCAATGTGTGAACAAAAATCTTTCTCATATTATGCATATCATTTCAATAATCTCATGAAAAAGATGCATTAGATACACAATCCCATTGTATAAGTATAGAAACTGATATGCAAAAAGATCAGCAATCATGTGTGTGCCAGCATGGACTGAAATTGTGAAACAAAACCTTGTATTTGTGCAGCTCCATTCTGAAGAACTCTGCAGTCAGTAGAACATCTGGTTTTATCTTGAGGTCTTTGATCCATTAAAGTTGAGCTTTATGAAGGATAATAAAATATGAGTCTATTTTCTTTCTTCTACATCCAGACATCCAGCTATACAAGCACCATTTCTTGAAGATGCTTTGTTTTTTCTTCCATTTTATGGCATTGGCTTCTTTCAGAAAATTGGGAATAGATCTACTTGAAGTCCCAGCAATACGACTCTTGGGAATATATCCAAAAGACGCCCCACCATGCCACAGGGGCATATGTTCCACTATGTTCATAGAAGCCTTATTTGTGATAGCCAGAATCTGGGAAAAACCCAGATGTCCCACAACAGAAGAATGGATACAAAAAATGTGGTTCATTTACACAATGAAATACTATTCAGCTATTATGAATGAGAATATCCTGAGTTTTGCAGGTAAATGAATGGAAATAGAAAATATCATCCTGAGTGAGGTAACTCAGATGGTATGTACTCACTAATAAGTGGATATTAGACAAAAAAAAAAAAAAGAAAAGAAAAAAAGGAAAAAAAGAAAAGTACAGAATACCTAAGATGCAGTCCACAGAACTCAAAAAGTTCAACAAGCTGAAGGCCCAAGTGAGGACTCCTCAGTCCCACTCAGGAGGGAGAAGAAAGCAATTACAAGTGTGCAAGAAAGAAGGGACCTGGGAGAGAAAGTGAACTGGGGGTTGGGAGGAGAGGGGAACCTGATCTGGTATTGGGTGAGGGAAAAGGACTAAAGCTCTGAGGGCCAGAAGAAAGAATGGAAACAGGCAACTTTGGAAAGTAGGAGATTGGGGGGACACTACAGAATGCACCAGAGATCTGGAGATGAGAGACCTTGGATGAAATGCCCAACAGTAGGGAGAGGGAACTTACAGAACCCACCTCCAGCAAGAAGACAGGGCATCAAAAAATGAGGGAGGGGGTTGCCATCCCACAGTCAAAACTCTGATCCATATTCCTGTCTGAAAGAACTGCCCGGGATGGAAATGGAGAGGAGCCTGAGGAAAAGAAAGTCCAGTGTCAGGCCCAAAGTGAGCTCTAGCTCAAGGGGAGGTCCCATGGCCTGACATTATTACTGAGGCTATGGAGTGCTCATAAAGAGGGACCTATCTTGACTGCATTCCAGAAGACCCAACAAGCAGCTGAAAGAGTCAGATGCAGATGTTTGCACCCAATCAATGGACAGAAGCTGAAGACCTCTGTGGTTGAATAAGGGTAAGACTGGAAGAAGCTGAGGAGGAAGGTAACCATGTAGGAGGACTAGCAGTCTCAATTAATCTGGGCCCCTGAGATCTCTCAAACACTGAACTACAAACCAGGCAGCACACGCCACCTGATATGAGGCCCCAGCACATATATAGCAGAGGACTGCCGGGTTTGGGTTCAGTCAGAGAAGATGCACCTAACCTTCAAGAGACTGGAGGCCCCAAAGAGTTTAGAGGTCTGGTTGAGTGGAGACAGGGGTATGAGGATGAGGTATGGTATGTGAAACAGTCAGAAAGTAGAAGTGGGGGATAGCATCTGGAGTGTAAAAAATAAATAAATAAAAGATCAAAAAAAAAAAAAAAGAAAATAGAAAAAAAAAAAAAGAAAAATAGAGAGTCTCTTGCATGTGCAATTTGATTTCATTGGTCAATCCTTCTGCATCTATACCAATACCATGCAGTTTTTATTACTTTTGCTCTGAGGTCAACGATGGTGATACCTCCAGAAATTCTTTTATTGTTCAGATTGTTTTAGCTGTCTTGGGGTTTTTGGGTTTCCATATGAAGTTGACAGTTTTACTTTCAAGATCTGTAAAGAATTTTGTTGGAATTTGGATGTGAATTGCATTGCATCTGTAGACTGTATTTGGAATGATGGCCATTTTCACTATATTAATCTTACCTATTCATGAGCATGGAGATCTTTTCATTTTCTGATATCTTCTTCAATTTGTTTCTTCGGGGCTTGAAGTTCTTTTTTTATTGGATATTTTCTTTATTTACATTTCATATGTTATCCCCTTTTCCAGTTTCCTCCTTGGAAATCCCCTATCCATACCCTCTCCCCCTGTTTCTATAAGGGTGTTCCCCCACCAACTCCCACCTCCCACCTTGCCATTACCCCACACTGGGGCATTGAGCCTTTACAGGACCAAGAGCCTCTCCTCCACTGATGCCCAACAAGGCTGTCCTCTGCTACTTATGCAGCTGGAGCGATGCTTCCCAACATGTATAATCTTTGGATGGTGGTTTAGTCCCTGGGAGCTCTGGGGTATCTGTGCTTCCTATGGGTTTGCAAACTCCAACAGTTCCTTCAGTCCTTTCTCTAACTCCTCCATTGGGGATGCCATGCTCGGTCCAATAGTTGGCTGCAAGCATCCATCTCTGTATTTGTCAGGCTCTGGCAGAGCCTCTCAAAAGACAGCTTTATCAGTCTCCTGTCAGCATGCACTTCTTGGCATCCACAATAGTGTCTGGGTTTGTTGACTGTACATGGGATGGATTCCCAGGTGGAACAGTCTCTGGATGGCTTTTCCTTCAGTCTCTGCTCCACACTTTGTCTCCATATTTCCTCCCATGAATATTCTATTCCCCCTTCTAAAAAGGATCAAAGCATCCATACTTTGATCTTCCTTCTTCTTGAGCTTCATGTGGTCTGTGAATTGTATCATGGGTGTTCTGATCTTTTGGGCTAATATCCACTTATCAGTGAGTGCATATCATGTGTGTTCTTTTGTGACTGGGTTACCTCACTCAGAATGATATTTTCTAGTTCCATCCATTTGTCTAAAAATTTTATGAATTCATTGTTTTTAATAGCTGAGTAGTACTTCATTATATAAATGTACCACATTTTCTGTATCCATTCCTCTCTTGAAGGACATCTGGGCTCTTTCCAGCTTCTGGCTATTATAAATAAGGCTGCTATGAACATAGTGGAGCATGTGTCTTTGTTATATGTTGGAGCATCATTTGGTTATATGCCCAGGAGTGGTATAGCTGAGTCCTCAGGTAATATTATGTCCAATTTTCTGAGAAAGTGCCAGATTGATTTCCAGAGTGGTTGTACCAGCTTGCAATTCCACCAACAATGGAGGAGTGTTCCCCTTTCTCCACATTCTCACCAGCATCTGCTGCCACCTGAGTTTTTGATCTTAGCCATTCTGACTGGTGTGAAGAGGAATCTCAGGGTTGTTTTGATTTGCATTTCTCTGATGACTAAAGATGTCAAACATTTCTTTATGTGCTTCTTGGTCATTTGATATTCCTCATTTGAGAATTCTTTGTTTAGCTCTGTACCACAATTTTTAATAAGTTTGTTTGGTTCTCTGGAGTCTAACTTCTTGAGTTCTTTGTATATATTGGATATTAGCCCTCTAGCAGTGTAGGACTGGTAAAGATCTTTTCCTAATCTGTTGGTTGCCATTTTGTTTTATTGACAGTGTCCTTTGCTTTACAGAACTTTTACAATTTTATGAGGTCCCATTTGTCTATTGTTGACCTTAGCAAACGTCACGGAACTCAATACTCCAATAAAAAGACATAGATTAACAGACTGACTATGTAAAAGGGATCCAGCATTTTGCTGAATACAGGAAATGCACCTCAGTGACAAAGACACACACTACCTCAGAGTAAAAGGCTGGAAAAAAATTCTAAGCAAATGGTCTCAAGAAACAAGCTGGAGTAGCAATCAAATATAGAATGAAATCAACTTTCAACCAAAAGTTATCAAAAAGATAAGCAAGGACACTCCATTATTGTCAAAGGAAAAATCTACCAAGATGAACTCTTATTTCCGAACATCTATGCTCCAAATGCAAGGGAACCCACATTTTAAAAAGAAACACACATGTTCCATCACACAATAATAGTGAGAGACTTCAATACCTCCCTATCAGCAATGGACGTATCATGGAAATAGAAAATAAACAGAGACACAATGAAACTAAGAGAAGTTATGAACCAAATGGATTTTACAGATATCTATAGAACATTTCATCCTAAAATAAAAAGAATATACCTTCTTCTTAGCACCTCATGGTATCTTCTCCCAATTTGATCACATAATTAGTCACAAAACAAGCCTCAACAGATACAAGAAGATTGAAATAATCCCATGCATCCTATCAGATCACCACAGACTAAGGCTGGTCTTCAATAACAACAAAAACAACAGAAAGCCCACATACTCATGAAAACTGAACAATGTTCTACTCAATGATAACTTGGTCAAGGAAGAAATAAAGAAATTAGATATTTTAGAATTTAATGAAAATGAAGGCACAACATACTAAAACTTATGGGACAGAATGAAAGCAGTGCTAAGAAGAAAACTTTACACAAAGGGCTGTTGGAATTTGTCAAAGGTATATAATGAGATGATCATGTGATTTTTTTTTCAATTTGTTTATATAGTTGATTACACTAATGAATTTTTGTATGTTGAACCATCTCTGCATCCCTGAAATGAAGCCTACTTGATTGTGTTGAGTAATGTTTTTGATATGTTCCTGGATTTGGTTTGTAAGAATTTTATTGAATATTTTGCATTGACTTTCATAAACAAAATTGGTCTGGAGTTCTTTCATTTTCAAGTCTTTGTGTGGTTTAAGTATCAGGATAACTGTGGCCTCATAGAATGAATTAGGTAGTGTTTGTTCTGTTTCTATTTTGTGGGATAGTTTGAAGAGTATTGATATTACCTCTTCTTTGAAGTATAGTAGAATTCTGCACTAAGACCATCTGGTTCTGTCCTTTATTTGGTTGGGAGTCTTTTAATGAGTGCTTCTTTTTCCTTGGGGTTTATGGGACTATTTAGATAGTTTACCTGTTTTTGATTTAAGTTTGGTATCTGTGGATGATACCAAACTTAAAAATGGAGAAAATCAGCCATTTTGTCTAGATTTTCTCATTTTGCAGAGTACAGGCTTTTGAAGTAAGACCTAATGATTTTTTTTTAAAAAAATTTCCTCAGTTGTTGTTAAGTCTCCTTTTTTCATTTCTAATTTTGTTAATTTGGGCACCTTATCTCTGCCTTTTAATGTTGGCTCAGGGTTTATCTAACTTGTTGATTTTCCCAAAGAACCAGCTCATGGCTTAGTTGATTATTTGTATTGTTTTCTGTTTCTAATTGATTGATTTCAGCTGTGAGTTTGACTATTTCCTGCCATCTACTCCTCTTGGGTGTGTTACGTTCTTGTTCTAGAGCTTTCAGGTGTGCTGTTAAGTTGGTAGACTGAGATAGCTACATTTTTTTTTTTTTTATGAAGGCACTTTGTGCTATAAATTTTCCTCTTAGCACTGCTTTCTTTGTTTCCCATAAGTTTGAGTATGTTGTTTCTTTATTTTTATTAAGAAGTCTTTAAATTATTTCTTTATTTATTTGCTCACCAAATGATCATTGAGTACAGATTTGTTCAGTTTCCATGAGTATGTAGGCTTTCTGTTGTTTTTGTTGTTGTTCAAGTGCAACCTTTTTTCATGCCTTTACTCTGAGGTAATGTCTATTTTTGTTGCTGAGGTGTGTGCCTTGTATGACACACCCCGTCTCCTAGCTTGTTTCTTTTTATTGGAGAATTGAGACCATTATTGTTGAGAAATATTACTGACCAATTATTGTTAATTCCTATTATTTTGATGTTGGCATGTGAGTATGTGTGTGGGTTTGTGTATGTGTGTGTGTGTGTGTGTGTGTGTGCGCGTGTGTTATTCTCTTCATTTGGATTTTTTATTGGTGTCTATATTTTTTTGTGTGTATTTTCTTGTGGGTATAGTTACCCTCTTTATGTGAAGAATTTCTTCTAATATCCTCTGTAGTGCTGGGCTTGTAGAAAGATATTGTTTAAATTTGCTTTTGTCATGAACAATCTTGTTTTCTTCATGCAAAGAGATTGAAAGTTTTGCTGGGTATATAAGTCTAGGCTGGCACCTTTGATTTATTCGAGAATGTAAGACATATCCCCAGACCCTTTTGGCTTTAAAGCCTCTGTTGAGAAGTCTGGTGCAATTCTCATAGGTATGCTTTCATATGTTACTTGGCCTTTATGGCCTTTAGCATCCTTTCTTTGTTCTGTACATTTAGTGTTTTGAGTACTTTCTGGTGGGAAGATTTTCTTTTTTGGTCCACTCTATTTGATGTTTCCTATGCTTCATGTATGTTTATAGGAATTTCTTTCTTTAGGTTAGGGAAATTTTCCTCTATAATTTTGTTAAAAATATTTTCTGGGTCTTTGAGGAGGAGTCTTCTCCTTCTTCTATTTCTATTATTCCTAGGTTTGATATTTTCATAGTGTGCCAAATTTTCTAAATGGATGTTTTTTATTAAAATCTTTCTAGCTTTACCACTTTCTTTGACTGATGTATCAATTTCTTCTATGATATCTATAGCAGGATACTTATTTTGCTATATTTTATTCACAGTGGAGCTCGGTGGTTAGGCAGTAGAAGAGGAGGTGAAGCTGAGAGAAGAAGAGAGGAAGGGGAGGGGAGAAAAAAGAGGAAGGGTAGGAGAGAAAGAGAGGAAGGGGAAGAGACAACTGGAGAGGAGGTGGTAGGAGAAGACCAGAGGAGAGAGAGGTGGAAAGACAATGGAGGAGAAGGACGTGGCTTGGAAAAACTGCAAGTTATAAGGGACCTCATAGATGGGGAATAAAATAGGGTAGTGGTAAATCTACCCAATTTATCTGTGTTTTCTTTGATCGGTCCTATTTTCTAAGATCAAGAGTCCCTCTTCCATCTCTTGTAGTCTGTTGATGTTCGTGTCTATAGTTCCTGTTCTCTTTCTTATGTTTTTCATTTCCCATATTGCCTCAGATTATGTTTTCTTCATTGCCTCTATTTTCATTTTTTCAGATAGTGAAAAGTTTTATTCATTTCTTTCACCTATTTGATTGTATTTTTCTGTGTTTCTTTTTATTTATTTTTTCTCTTTAAGGGACTCTACCTGTTTGATTGTATTTTCTGTATTTGTTTAAGACATTTATTCATTTCCTCTTTAAAGTTCTATATCATCTTCATAAGATTAGATTTAAGGTCATTTTCTTGTGATTAAAGTGTGTTAGGATATGTATTAGGCTAGCTGGCTTTTGGTGGTGTCATATTGTGCGCTTTATTTTTGATTGTGTTTTTATGCTGGCCTTTAGCTATATGGTAGTTCCTAGTGTTGGCTGGTTTGGTAGTCCCTGATGGGAATTGGCCTTTTGGGCTGCAGGTAGTACTGGCAGTGCCTGATGTCAGCTTGCCTCTGGGATTGCAGGTAGATCTGATTGTCTCTGATGGTAGTAGGTTTCCAGGGATGCAGGCAGAGATGGTAGACCCTGATGGCTTCAGGCTGCTAGTTGACCTGGTTAGGGTCAGGTCTCCAGGGATGTAGATGGATTTGAGTCCCCAGAAATGGAGTATAGAAGGGGTAGGACAGAACTCTCAGCTTTTGGGTTTTCCCAGAGGAGCTGGCAGGCTGGAGACTAGTGTAGGAGTCTCATCTGTTGCTCACTGATGGCTGCCAGTCTCTGGGGTTGTGGCTGTAGGTGTGGAACTGGAAGATGAAGCAAAATGGGATCAGAGAAGACTTCTTGGATATTGTGCTTTTTGGGGACTCAAGCAGACAGGGGTTAGGGCTTGAGTAATTCACCTGGTTGGCCCTGGCCTTCAGGGATGCAGGCAGAGCTGTGGACAAGGAAATGGAGTTTCAAGGCCACAGGGCAGAACTCACCACTGTTAGGTTTGCCCAGAGGTGCTGGAAGGCAAGGTTTTGGGATTAGATGTCTAACCTGATGATCTCTTATGGTTGTGGGTGTCTGGGTTCTGGTTGGAGGTATAGAACTAGAAGATGGAGTACAAACAGACAAGGCAGACCTCACAGCTGTTGGGCTTTTCAGAGACCCAGCAGACCCAGTTTTGGGCTTGGAGAACTCCAATAAACATATTTTGTATACAGAAAATTCTTCTATTATTTTTTTCATTCATTAATTAATTTATTCCCTTTACATGCTGATTGCTGTCACCCTCTCAGGCCACTGCTCATGCAACCCCACCACTCTTCCCTTTGAGAAAGGGGAGGTGCCTCTTGATACCAACCTACCCTGGCATCTCAAATCACTGCAGGCCTAGGCACATCCTCTCTTACGGTGGCTAGACAAGGCAGTTCAGTTAGGGGAACAGGATCCCCTAGATATCAGACAGATATCAGAGTCAGGGTAAGCCCCTGTTCAGGTTGTTGGGGGACCAACATGAAAACCACGTTGCACATCTGCTATATACTTGCAGGTGGCTGAGGTCCAGCCCTTGTATGCCTTAACCTTGGTGGTTAAGTCGCTGGGAGCTCCAAGGGTCCAGGTTAGTTGACTCTGTTGGTCTTCTTGTAGAGTCCCTATCCCCTCTGGGTTCCCCAATCTTTCCTTCAATTCTTCTATAAGACTTCCTGAGCTCTGTCTGTTTGGATGTGGGTCTCTGCATCTACTTCCATCAGCTATTGGATTTTGCCTCTTAGAAAAAAGTTTTGCTAGGCTCAGGAGTTTACAAGCATAACAGAGTATTAATAGTGTCAGGGATTGCTTCTTGCCCAAGGGTTGTGTCTCAAATTGAGCCAGTCATTTGATGGTCATTTGCTCAGTCTCTGCTCCATCTTTGTCCCTGCATTTCTTGTAGGCAGGGCAAATTTTGGTAGAAGGTTTTGTGGGTGGATTGGTACCCTTATCCCTCCACTGGGAGTCTTGCCTGGCTACAGAAGGTAGCCACTTCAGGTTCCATATTTTCTACTGTTAGGAGTCTCAGATAGAGTCACCCTCATAGACTCTCTGGAGCCTCTCTCATCCTAGATCTTTGGCATGTCCTATAGATATCACCTTCCCTACTTTCCCTACTGCCTGCCACAAATTTTCTTTCACTCCTCTGGCCCTTTTTCCATTGTTGTCCCTACACCTGATCTCCTTCCCCATCTATTCCCATCCTCATCTCCCCTCTCATCCAGTTCCTTCCCTCTATCTACCTTCAATATCTATTTTATTGTCTCTTCTGAGACAGATCCAAATACACTCCTTTGGGCCCTCTCAATTTGGGTTCTTTGAGTCTGTGAATTTTAGCATAGTTATCTTGTACTATTATGCTAATATCCACTTACAAATGAGTATATTACCATGCATATCCTTTTGGGTCTGGGTTACCTTACTCAGGGTGATATTTTCTAGTTCAAGTCATTGCTTGCAACTTTAATGTATTCCTTTGTTTTAAATAGCTGAGTACTATTCCATTGTGTAAATGAACCACAATTTCTTCAACCATTCTTCACTTGAGGGACATCTGGGTTGTTTCCAATTTCTGGCTATTATTAATAAGGCTACTTATGAACATAACGGAACTAGTATACTTGTGGTATGGTGGAACATCTTTTGCAAATATGACCAGGAGTGATTTAGCTGGGTTTTGGGGTAGAACTTTTCTCATTTTTTGTGAAACCACCAAATAGATTTTCAGAGTGGCTGTACTAATTTACACTTCCACTGGCAACGGAGGAGTGTTCCATATGCTCCACATCCTTGCCAGAATGTGCTGTCACTTGAGTTTTTGATCAGCCATTCTGGCAGATGTAAGATGGAATCTCAGAGTTCTTTTGATTTGTACTTCCCTGATGACAAAGGATAGTGAACATTTCTTTAAGTGCATCTTGGCCATTAAGGGATTCCTCTGTTGAGAATCCTCTGTTTAGCACTGTAACCCATTTTAAAATTGGTTTATTTGGATTGTTGATGTCTAACTTCTTGAGTTTTTAAATTTTTTTTTTAATTTTTATTTTGGGTAATAGCCTTTTGTCAGATGTAGGGTTGGTGAACATCTTTTCCCATCCAGTAAGGTGGTGTTTTCCTATTAATGGTGTCCTTTGCCTTACAGAAGCTCTTCAAGCTCATGTGTTCCCATTTATTAATTGTTAATCTTAGTGTCTGAGCTGTCAGTGTTCTTTTTAGGAAGTTTTCTCCTGTGCCAATGTGTTCAAGGCTATTACCCCAACTTCTCTTTTATTAGATTTAGTATGTCCAGTTTTATGTTGAGGTCTTTGATCCATTTGGACTTGAGTTTTGTATAGGGTAATATACACGAATCTATTTGCATTCTTCTACATGCAGACATCCAGTTGGACGAGCATCAGTTGTTGAAGATGCTTCATGATTTCATTGATCAACCTGTCTGTTTCTATCCTAATACAATGCAGTTTTTATTAATATTGCTCTGTAGTACAGCTTGAAATCAGATATGCTAATACTCCCAGATGTTCCTTTATTGTACAAGATTATTTTAGGTATCATGGGTTTTTGTTTTTTCGGTATGAAGTTGAGAGTTGTCCTTTCAAAATCTGTAAATAATTGTGTTGAAGTTTTGATGGAAATTTCATTGAATCTGTAGATTGATTTTGGTAAGATATCCAGTTTCACTATTTTAATTCTACCGATCCATGAGCATGGGAGCTCTTTCCATCTTCTGACATGTTCTTCAATTTCTTTCTTCAGAGACTTGAAGTTCTTGACATACAGGTCTTTCACTTGCTTGGTTAGAGTTACACCAAGATATTTTATATTGCTTGTGGCTATTGTGAAGGGGTTTGTTTCCATGATTTCTTTCTTATCTCATTTGTTGTTTGTATAAAGGAGGATTACTGATGTTTTGAGCTAATTTTGTATGCAGCCATGTTGCTGAAGGTGTTTATCAGCTGTAGGCAGTCTCTGGTGGGATTCATGGGGTCACTTATGTGTTCTATATCTTCTGTGCAGAGCAATATTTTGACTTTTTCTTTTCCAATTTATATCCCCTTGAACTCCTTTAGTTATCTTATTTCTCTAGCTAGAACTTCAAGTCCTTTACTGAAGAGGTATGTGTATATCCTTGTCTTTTCACTAATTTTAGTGGAATTGCATTACATTTCTCTTCCTTTAATTTAATATTGGCTATTGACTTTCTCCATATTGCCTTTATGCATTTAGATATGCACCTTGTGTCCCTCATTTCTCCAAGAATTTTATAACCTAAGAAAAATAAGCAAGAATGCAAATGAAAACAACACTGAGATTCCACCTCACACCAGTCAGATTGGCTAAGATCCAAAACACAAGTGACAGCAGATGTTGGCGAGGATGTGGAGAAAGAGGAACACTCCTCCATTGTTGTGGGATTGCAAGCTGGTACAACCACTATGGAAAGCAGTCTGGCGATACCTCAGAAAATTGAACATGGTGTTACCTGAGGATCCAGCTATACCCCTCCTGGGTATATACCCAGAAGATATTTCAACATGCAACAGGGCCACATGCTCCACTATGTTTATAGCGGCCTTATTCATAATAGCCAGAAGCTGGAAAGAACCCAGATGTCCTTCAACAGAAGAATGGATACAGAAAATGTGGTACACTTACACAATGGAGTACTACTCAGCTATTAAAAATAATGAGCTCATGAAATTCTTAGACAAATGGATGGAGCTAGAAAATATCATCCTGAGTGAGATGACCCAATCACAAAAGAACACACATGGTATGCACTCACTGATAAGCGGATATTAGCCCCAAAACACACAATACCTAAGATGCAACACATAAACCTCATGAAACTCAAGAAGAAGGAGGAAGACCAAAGTGAGTGTGCTTTTGTCCTTTTTAGAACGAGTATCAAAGATTCGACCAGAGCTACCAGGATCTAAACCTCCAGCCTGAGAACAGACAGGGGCAAGCTGTCCTCTGAGAGGCTCTAACCAGCAGCTGACTCAGACAGATACAGACATCCAGAGCCAAACAGTGGATGGAGCTTGAGGACTCTTACAGAAGAATAGGTGGAAGGATTGTGGGCCCTAAGGAGATAGGAACTGCACAGGAAGATCAACAGAGTAAACGAACCTGAACCCTTGGAGCTCTCAGAGACTGAATCACCAACCGTGGAGCATACTAGTCTACACAGATCTACCTCCATGGGCTGAACCTAGGCCTCCCTGCACATATGTTGTAAATGTGCAGCTTGGTTTTCATGTAGGTCTCAAACATCTGGAGTGGGGGCTATCACAAAACATGCAGCCTGTATATGGACTATGGTCTTCTAAAAAAAAAAAAAAACAGTTGTTCAGTTATTCATGAAATATTATTTTTTTATATCTCTTGTATTCAGTTTGCAACTACTTCATTGAGAATTTTTGTATGTATATTCATGAGGGATACTGGACTATATTTTTGTTGGGTTTACACTTGATTTCACTATTTCAATATTATTTGCTTTGTGAAGGAGCTTATTGTGGTTCTGAATTTTTTTAAACATAACTCAAAAAGTATTGCTTGTTTGAAGGCTCTATAGAATTCTTGTATAAGTATATCTGACCCTTGGTATTTTGCTTGTTTGTTTCTTTTCATTTTATTCTGTTTGAATGCTTTTTAAATTTTTTTGATTTGCTGAAAATAAAAATTAAAAAAAAAAAAGAAAAATAAGCAAGAATGGGCTTATCATTTATATTTATCACATTTTGTCATACTCTTCCTGGATGTTTGATTCAAGTTTTGGGATTTCTGTTTCTCACAGCTAGAAGTTGTGAAAGGTACAGACACAATACAAAACAATTGTTATTATTTTTTATTTATTTACAATCCAGCCACTGTTCCCCTCAAGGTCCTCTCCCCACAGTTCCTCATCCCATTCCTCCTCCCTACCCCATCTCGGAGAGAATGCTCCCCACACAGGCCTTCTCCCTCCCTGGGGCTTCAAGTCTCTTGAGCATTAGACATATCTTCTCTCTATGAGGCCAGACCAGGCAGTCCTCTGCTACATGTGTGGTGAGCCTGGGGCCAACTTTTGTATCCTGTCTCATTGGTGACTCAAGGTCTGGGAGTTCTCAGGAGTCCAGGTTAGTTGAGATTGCTGATCTTCCTATGGGGTTGCCCTCCTCTTCTGCTTCTTCCATTCTTCCCTAATTCAACCATAGGGGTTACTGACTTCAGTCCAATGGTTGAGTGTAAGTATCTGCTTCCATCTCAGTCACCTGCTGGTTGGGCCTCTCAGAGGACAGTCATGCTAAGTTCCTGTATGCAAGCACCTCATAGTGTCAGGCCTTGGTGTCTCCCCATGAGGTGGATACCTGTTGTGCCAGTCACTGGACCACCTTTCCCTCAGTGTCTTCTCCATTTTTGTTCCTGCAGTTCTTTTAAAAAGGAACACTTCTGAGTCAGAAATTTTGACTGTGGGTTGGTAACATCATCCCTTCTCTTGAGGCTCTGTCTATCTACTGGGGGTGGACTCATCGAGTTTCCTCTCCCCACTGTTGGGCATTTCATCTCAGTTCACTCCCATTGAATTGTGAGAGTCTCTCACCTCTCAGGTCTCTGGTATTTTCTAGAAGGTCTCCCCATCTCCCACCTTCTGAGGCTTCATATTTCCATTCATTCTGATGGTCCTATAGGTTTCTTTCCTGTCCATACCTTCATACCTGATCCCATTCCTCTTTTCTCCTCCCCCTCCCTTCCCCTCTGTCTCCTGTGATTATTTTTCCCCCCTACTAAGTGGAATTGAAGCATCCTCATTTGGCCTTTCTGCTTGTTAAGGTTCTTAAATTCTGTGGGTTCCATCCTAGGCATTCTGTACTTTTCAGCTAATATTCACTTATTAGTGAGTACATACCATGTACATCCTTTTGGGTTTGGGTTACCTCACTCAAGATGATATTTTCTAGTTCTATCCTTTTGCCTACAAAGCTCATGATGCCCTCATTCTTGCCCTCATAGCTGAGTAGTATTTCATTGTATAAATGTATCATATTTTCTGTATCCATTCTTCTGTTGTGGGAAATCTTGGTGGTTTCCTACTTCTGGTTATTATAAATAAGGATGGTATGAACATTTTGTAGCATGTGTTCCTCTGCTATGGTGGGACATCTTTTGGGTATATGCCCAAGAGTAGTATAGCTGGGTCTTGAGGTAGAACTATTTCCAGATTTCTGAGGAACTGCCAGATTGATTTCCAGAGTGATTGTACCAGCTTGCAATCCCACCAGCAATGGAGGAATGTTCCTCTTTCTCCACATCCTTGCCAGCATGTGTTGTTACCTGAGTTTTTGATCTTAGCCATTCTGATTGATGTAAGGTAGAGTCTCAGGGACATTTTGATTTGTATTTTCCTGATGACTAAGGACATTGAACATTCATTTAAGTGCTTCTCAGCCATTCAAGATTACTCTGTTTTGAATTTATTGTTTAGCTCTGTACTCTACTTTTTAAATTGGGTTATTTGGTTTTGTGAAGTTTAGCTTCTTGAGTTCTTTATATATCTTGGATTTTAGCCCTCTATTGGATGAGAGTGAATGAAGATTTTTTTCCAATTCCGTACAATGCTAATTTGTCCTATTGCCTTGTCTTTTGCCTTACAGAAGCTTTTCAGTTTTGTGAGGTCCCATATATCAATTGTTGATCTTAGAGCCTGAGCTATTGGAGTTCCCATGTGCCAATCAATTTCAGGATCTTTCCTACTTTCTCTTCTATTAGATTCAGTGTATCTGGTTTTATGTTAAGGTTCTTGATACACTCCGACTTGAGCTTTGTGCAAGGTGATAAATATGGATTGATTTCCATTTTCTACATACAGCTTGCCAGTTAGAACAGGACAATTTATTGAATATACTTTCTTTTTTCCATTGTATATTTTGGCTTCTTTGTCAAAGATCAAGTCTCCATAAGTGTATGGGCTTATTTCTGGGTCTTCAATTCTATTCTGTTGATTGATCTGTCTGTCTCTATACCAATACCATACAGTTTTTATTACTATTGCTCTGTAGTACAGCTTAAGGTCAGAGATTGTGATTTCCCCAGAAGTTCTTTTATTGTTGAGAATTGTTTTCACTATTCTAGATCTTTTGTGTTTTTATATGAAATTGAGAATTGCTGTTTCATTGTCTGTGAAGAACTGTGTTAGAATCTTGATGGGGATTGCACAGAATCTGTAGATTGCTTTTGGTAAGATGGCCATTTTTACTATGTTAATCCTACCAATCCATGAGTATAGGAGACTGTTTCATTTTCTGAGGTCTTCATTTTTTTTTTTTTTTTTATGGACTTGAAATTCTCATCATACAGATCTTTCACTTGCTTGGTAAGAGTTACAGCAAGATATTTTATACTATTTGTAACCTTGAGAATGGTGTTCTTTCCCTAATTTCTTTCTCAACCCGTTTGTCATTTGTATAAAGAAAGGCTACTGATTTGTTTGAGTGTGATTTATATGTAGCAACTTTGCTGAAGTTTATTAGATGTAGAATTTCTCTGGTAGATTTTTTGGGGGAGTTGCTTATGTATGCTATCACATCATCTGCAAATAGTGATACTTTGATTTTTTTATTTAT